>VSDK01011771.1:0-37455 GCA_009767595.1 Symbiodinium kawagutii
CAGTCCATTATCATTTTTTCACTTAATATCTTCTTTATCCATTTTAATTCTCCTATGGGTAGTTTCATAGACATTGCCAGTCCATAAAGGTTATTAGCATCTAAGTAGTTGATATAATTAGATGGTCTGTTTTCATCATACTCATTTCCCATATACTTGTTGTTTGCTTTTGCTTCCTTATGACTTACCTGACACATTCCACCTCTTAGACCCTTCTCTATCATCTCATACATTTCTTTATCAGTTAAGGGGTCTATCGTTATGCCAGTTTTTAATAACATAGCGTCCCAAGCAAAGTTAGGAAGGGTAAAGTAGTGGGCGGGGTCTAGACCGTAGTATTCTAAACATAAGTCCCTAAAATTTTCAAAGACATCAGTCAGTAGTAATACATCAGTTCTTAAATATAAGTCGTGGTATTGACCTAAGTTTCTTATTCCAAAGTGCTCCCATATCTTAAGCGCTCTTTCGTATTCATCGTCTTCAATGTTGCTTTCGGTTAGGTTGCTGTAAAACTTCTCTTTAGGTGGCAGTTGCCTTTCTCTAAACTTATCAAAGGAAGTAAAGTAGTCATATGGATATACTCCTTTATCAGTCAGTAAGTCTAAATCCTCATCATTACTAACATAGGGGTTTCTCTTACTAAACTTAAAGTTTTTGACCCATTCATTTTTCTTCACTCCATCCTCATACTTACTTAACTTAACTAACTTATCCAAAGAAGAAGATAAGAAACTGAAACTATCTTTAAAGCAAAGATTTTTAAAAGCAAAGGTTATAAATTTCTCACTGTTAAGTGCTATTACATCTATCTTCGCTCTTTCACTCAACTCGTTTGCCCTCTCAATGATTAAATGACTGTCATAGTTCTTAAGGTTATGAAGGAACACGGGGATTTTATAATATCTCATTGAAAATTGAAGGTTACAATCGTCGTGGGCACAACCCCTATACTTACCCGTAAAGTGGCAGTGGTCTCTTACTTTCTTATCACCTTCTTGGAAGTCTTTACCACAAATAAAGCACTTAGTGGCAGTTTTAAAATCCCTCCAGTCATCCGCTCTCATAATTATATCTTTATTTTCTTTCATCCTATCCATTATCTTATTTTTGACTTCAATCATCTTCTTTACAAACACATCCATACAATCCTCTCCTCTGTAGAGGAACGGGTCGGATGAACCATCAATGGCACTGACCACATTAATCATAAAACCACAGGGTCTATGATGTTGGTATCTATCAGTTTTGATTTCTTTAGTGCTCACTGACCCCGTTTTAGTAGTTAAACATTCAAAGTCGGCATATATTACAAACGGCGCTTTTAGTTTCTTATAATGGTTCTTGAATTCCATTGTTTCGTCTTTAAAAGGCATTTCTACTATCTGTCCTTCAACTGCCATACATCCTTTTTCGTTATGTTCATCTAAAAGTTCCTGTGATTGAAACCCGTGTCGGCAGTGAAAGCAATGATACTTTTTGTTTTGTCTTTTGTTGGTTTGACTTCCTATAAGTCTGTCATAATCCTTAATATATACATAATGGTAGTCATCCCCATCCTCCAGTTTCAATAGACTAATTTGATGAGTTGCTTTTTCATTTTTAGTCTTCCTATAAAGTAGTATTGATTGTTTGCCCTCTTCGGGGTCTAAAAAATAAACATTGACTGATACTTTGCCACGATTGTTTTCTTCAAAAGTATCTATATCAACATTAGATGACGGAAAATTTACATTATCCCAGTTCAATTCGTCATTAAGATTTTTGTATCTATACAATCTGTTGGGGTGGTCTTTCTCATATACCTTACATACACCGCACTGAATGGAATACATAAAACATTTATTATCTTCGTTTTGGATGTTAATACACGCTTTCTTGTCTGAAACCCATTTAGGTAATGCTATAAACTTACCACCTCTTGTTGGATTGTATTTATCAAAACTAAATCTTAACTTATCAATCTGTTTGATGACTAAACCACTTTCAGATAATTCCATCTTATCCATTTGAAGTTCTATGTCAGTTGCCATTTGACTTAGCATATTGTTTATTTCTTCTTCGTTGGTTATTTCATATCTTCTACTTCTAATGGGATGTCTGACCTCCTCATTTGACTTCTTGCTCTTGAAGGTGTTGAAGGTCTCTAAGATGACTTTCATCCCCTTATGTTTCTGTAGGTATTGTTTTAGGTTGTGGTCTTGATATTTTAGGTATTGAAGTGCTTTGATGCCTTGGACTTTGATGTTACTGATTGAGTATGAGTTGGTGTAGTTTTTGAATGCTGACTGTTCGTCGGTGATTGTTGCTTTGTAGCGTTTTTGAATTCCTATCAGTGCTTTGTTCTTGTCTAGATTTACCCACTTTAAACCTCTCTTCTCTTTCAGTTCGTATTTCTTGTAGTCTATGGTTTGTCTTATTTTGTTGAATTTGGTTTGAAGTCTCTGTGTTAGGGGTTTGTTTCTATCAAAGTTGTATGTCTTTTCACCTATCTTCAGTTTCTTGTTGTTAATCTCACCCTGTTCGGATGATAAAAGGTAGTCTAATACATTCCTGTGATTGCGTTCCATTATAGTATTATCTATATTATTATTATGTGGTGTTTCTTTAAGTGTTTTTTCTGGGGTGGTTTTTTGTTGTGGGTGTTGGGGTTGAAGTGCTGGTTGATTGGGTTGATTATCAACATAAAAATCATTTTTCAACCTTACACCCTCTCCCATATACTCTATAATATATAAGGTGTCATTTCTTTAAGTAGTTTTTGGTTTTTGGTCTGCTGTTGGAATTTCTGGGTTTGGGGTTGGGGTTCAACATATAAACATTATCATTAGCAACGATTGTTAATGATAAAGTTTTACAACTGGTTCAATGGCGTCTGTTCTGAATACAAATTTTCGTTTGGCGGTGTTTTGAAAGGTTTGATTTTGATGAAATTGTTCGTCCGCAGTCTGGGCACTTGAAGGGGGTTGAGAGTTTGCTTTGATAATATTTGTTGAAATATTCTGGGTCTAAGGGTTTCTTGTTGTATGTTCCGTCGGGTTGCCATCGGGTGGATGTTTGTGTTGGGGGGTTGTGGAGTGCTTCCGCCATTTGGTCAAACAAGTCCTCGTCCATTTCTTGCTTAATACCATCAATTACTATATAGCAGGTCATACTATTTTATTATATAAGGCGACTAGTCTTTAAGTATTTTAGGGTGATAAATCTTAGGTATATTAAATTTTCCGTGCCTAAATCCCATTAATGGAGGTTAGGCACACTAAAATGACCGTGCCTAAGGGTAGGTATATCAAAAGAGTTGTGCCTAAATCCCATTAATGGAGGTTAGGCACACTGAAAATGACCGTGCCTAAGATTGCCACACATCATATAAACAAATGCTGTTCCTTCCACTTGCCACTTGCCACGCACTATACACCAAATGCTGTTCCTTCCACAAATGGGGGAAAAGTTTTTGATTGAAAAGAAAAGAAACTAAATTTTTGGGAGGGAGCATCATCGGCAGAAGACTCAGAAACCAGCAGGCAATCATCAGCAAGCATCATGAACATTTTTGATAATAAAGTCTAAAGTAAAAAAAGTCATCCAATCTCACCATACTTAGAGTATATATATATATATTAGGTAGGTGATGCGGTAATGAGTCTGCTTTCGTTCATCCCCTTTCGCTCCTCTCTTACCGCACCACCCACAATAAATAAATATGACATATTCATATATTATATAAAGGGTTCCGGACGTAGTGGATGACGGCGTCCCTTCTGTCCAAGCAGGTCAAGTGAAATGTGTATGTATGTATGTATGTATGTATTTATGTATGTATGTATGTATGAATGGATGTATGTATGTATTTATGTATGTATTTATCTATGTATGTGTATGCGTGTGTGATTGAAACGAATGCCGGATGTTAAAGATTGATGGATTTCTCGGTAAGATGTCCTGTCCAAACACTCTGATTGAAACGACTGTCATAAGTCAAATTTTGCAGTTTGTTCGGCAAAGGTCTCCTACCCAAGTCCGGTTGAACCATCGCTGGTTGAACCTTCTCATAGGTCTCATCCCTGATGACTTCATTACCTCAGAATGGCAAGAATGACAAATGCGTTCAATGCTGAAAGAACGAAAAAAAATGTTGGGGTTGTGGGGTGGTCTCCAAAAAATGGTTTCTTGATTTTCTGCCACTCACGGATGAAAGTTTCTAGCAAATCCACCTGTGCGAGTTGTGGATGCTGACACTGAGCACTTGGAAGGTGATTTTCGGACATCTGAAATGTGGATTTCTGGATTTGGAAATGTAGATTTCAGGGTTCCGAAATGTAGATTTCAAGGGGTTGAAATGCTTTGTATTTAGTCTTCGTTTCAGGTTTCTGAAATGTAGATTTCGGGGTTCTGAAATGTAGATTTCGGGGTTCTGAAATGTGGATTTTGGGTGTCCAAAATGTGGGTTTCAGTCCTCCGAAAATACACAATCTGCTCAGGAAATGACACAGGCACGGTTGGGAGCATCTTGGTTCTCCCGATTCGCATTGGCATTACCAATCAAATCAGTCAAACATTTGTTCAATGGTGTCCATTGAATGGTGTTACCACTTACATCTGCGAATTGTGACATAATGCCGAATTGAACGGCGTCACAAATCAACTTGTCGGTCAAACTCACTTGGTTGGTGAGGTCATTGATGCTGGCGAACTCATCTTCCAACGCCAACTCCGCAACAAAACGCACCCGAGTGGAAATGTGAGTGGAGCAAGTCATCACCCCCGATGCCATCTGCTTCAGGACGTCAATCTTCAAGTGGTTCAAAAGGACATTGGAGATGTTGCCAGGGTTGCTCTTGGCAGTGTCCATAATGTATTTTGCCCTATCAACGCAGTTCTTGATGACAGGACTGGTAGATGTCTCCAACCTCTTCATCAAATCAACCACGCTCTGCTTCACATCCTTGATGTTCCTCTGCTCTTTGTCGGTTGTAGCAGTCCTTCCCCTCTTGCGGTCAGAAGCACCGCCACGGATGGTGAGTTTCAACTGGATGGTCTGTTCATCCTTGATGCCATTCTCACGGAAGCTCAAATTGCCCCACAAGAAACCACCGCCAGTCAAAGAGAAGGTCTGCTCACATAGTGGGATGCGCCATTTGTTGGAAATCAAGATTTTCAATGAGTTGAGCTTCCAAGACGGTTGAACCACACAACGAATGGTTTTGTCTGACCAAGACTGCTTGACATTCACAGTGATGAAGGTCTCATCTTCAAAGTCAATGCCCCCACCATCACTGTCTCCGCCGTCACTATCTCCTTGGTCATCATCATCATCATCGCGGTCATCCTCGTCATCTTGGTTGTTCTGCTCGTCACCTTGACCTTGACCACCTGAAACTGTGTGCTCAGATTTCTCCACCAACAATCGTCTCAACTTGCCATTCTCCTTCTGGAGGGTTTCATTCTCTGACTTCAGAATGGAGTTCTCTGATTTCACGGTCTCCAATTCTCGTTTCATTCTCGTTGTCCAATGCTCACGCTGGGTTGATGGTTTCACTTTCTCATCCAGACCCTTCACAGTCAAAGAAGAAGACGCCATCGGTGGAAAGCGACAAGCAAAGACAAAAGGGTTGGAAGCGAATTGAAGCAAAATGCTGTGGTGAAAGCAAACAATCCAATCCTTCAAGCAATGTCTTTACAAATCCCTGACTGATACAAGTGAGGAGTTTCAGCACTATGAGTTCAGAGAAATATGAGTGAAACGACTGGCACCGAACTAGCATACATATTTTGACATCCAGCATCGGACGGGTTGAAGGTGCTTCGCAATGTGCTCCCAGCAGAAAATGGCAAACTCTCTCAACAAGGTGTGAAATTATGGTTACAAGAATATGATGTGGAAAGCATCTTTAATTGCCATCGGTCTGCTTACACAAAGACTTCAGGATGTAAATACGATACTACATCACTGCTCAGCATCTTGGTCATCATCGCTCGGTTCGGAGGCATCATCCTCCTCATCCTCCTCGCCCTCCTCGTTGTCGCCTTGGTCATTCTCAATTGCCACATAACCACCAGCGGCGGCGCTCGAACTTGCCGATGATGGGTTGGTGGTGCCACTTGTCAGGACTGAAATTGTCACACCGCTCACCACGCCAAGGTGTTCCAGCGTTTTGCGTGGATTCTCGTGTAATGGTGTCTCTCCCAAAAAGACCATCAGTTTCGTCACTGCCTTCTTCGGTAGATGGTGAGCAACAGGAGTCAAAGAGTTGAAATGTGCCCAGACCAATCGCCTGAATTCTCCCAATGTGGTGTTCGGAGCGATGGTCATAGAAAACATCAATCCGCCCAGTCCAAACCTGATGTTGATGGTGATTGGTTGAGTGCGACGAAGGAGGGCATCATTCTTCTTGGTCTCCTTGTCTGCCGCTTGTTTCAACTTCCTCTGCTCATCCCTGATTTCTTTCTCGCGCTTCTTGAACTCCTTGCTCATCACCTGATGCTTCAAAGCACTGTCGCGGATGTTCTTCTCCAACAAGCCCATACGAGTAGCAATGTCATCAGTGCTACTGGATGCGGTCTCCTGCTCAAGGGTCTCAAGTTCCAGCATTTGAATCAACTGGATGATTTGTTCCATCTCTTCTTCTGACATCGGCTCACCCTCCGTTGGGACAGTGACCGTAATCTTCTTGGGCGCCATTACAGCAGGGTAATGGACGAAACAACGAAGCACTGAACACGAGTGAGTTCGAACCGAATTGCTGTGCTGAAATCAACCGATTAGGTCAATCTGACAATCAATAAAACTGACATTTCCATTCAAGATAATCAACTGACACTGCCACTTCCACCGCTGAAATCTGGACCGTCTGGGGTGCCCTGACATTTTCAATGACCATCAGCACGTCCGCGAAGCAAAGCGTGGCGATGGACGGTTGGAGTGAATGAAAATAAAATGGATTAGATACATAGATGAAGTGATAGATAGATAAACAAAAAATACAAAAAACACAACAACCACCAACAACCACCACAATACCCAACCTAAAATCAAACAAGGTAACCATGATAACAAAATGATAAATTACACCCTAGAACCCCCACCCAGAAAAACATCAATGGTAAGGAACAAACATTGAACCTCAACATAATACCATAACAGGTAACATACCAACAACCATGCCCCAGAACCATCCTTTTACCATTTTTTTTTTCCTCTGCGGTCTGGATGGCTTTTGGTTCCCCCTGGGGTTTTTGGTCTACTGGGTCTCCTGTTTTACCTGGTTGCATTTGGGATGTACCAAACCAAGACGCAAAAGAACCAAACTTCGGTTGAGTGGAGTTTGCCCCCCAAAGCACCCTTCAAATGTGGCTAGGGGTAGTCAAAAACGTGTTTCACATGGCCGGGTCAAACATAGGCGCCGGCGTCAACAAGTTGTGAGGGCCCAAAGATGCCCAAAACGACTTGATCGCCATCAGTGGCGACAAAGAAACTTTTGCAGCAGGTCCAACAGCACAGTGACTTGCCTCCCTGGAGCCAGGAACAGTTGAACTACCTGGATTCGGAAGTTTTGACGGGTGGGGCGGCCGGCAGTGCCGCGACCAATGGCAGACGTAAAGCCAAGTCAAGCAGTGAACTTCAGTCCTCGGTTCTCCTTCGAATTCTGATCAAAGGTCTCAAGTCTTGTTTGAACAATGGCTCTAGTCTTGACTCCGTTGTGAACCTGTTGCAACAGTCTCAACGGGAAAAGCCTAAGAAAAAGAAAAAGAAACTTCTTGAACAGGTTATTTCCAAACCTAAACAACAGACCAAAATTTGGAATGGGAAACCCTACACCATCGATGATAATGGCTGGTGGTCCTGGGTCACGGAGAAGAGTAACCAACCTGCGGCTCCTGCCTCAGCTCAAAAAAGTAAACGTCAGCCTGTCCGGGAACACACTTGGATCTCAGGAGTTCGAGTTGAGGACTGGGATACTGTGGCTGCGCCTAAGGTGACGTCTAGTGCTCGCCTCAAAGATTCCTTGCGCAAGGGAGAGCCTCTGCCAGGGAATGTCTGTGAGGTTTGGACAGTGCGAGACTTAGAAGAATTGCAGGCTCTATGGCAAAGTTTTGATGATCCAGGACCACTCACTGCGGTTCTGTTCGGAGAAGCCCAGACTCATCAGGGCATCCTTTTCACCAGGTTGCTGGTCCATCGCGGAAGCTGGGGCCCTAAGATTGAAAACGTCGGTCTGTGTCAAATCAGCACTCAAAGAGCGCCTTGGATACCCCAGCTGAGAACCTTGAAGGAACAGGATATTCCCAAAATTGAGAGAACCACCATTCGGGTTTGTGCCCCCAAACTTTTTCGGGGCCCTTTCATCCCTGATTCGGTTTCGCATGATAACCCTACGGTCATCATTCAAAACTTGGCGCACTTGAGCTCCGGCAGAGTTTCTGATTTCTTCGGGGGTAGGTGGAGCCACGAACAGAAGGGTTCTATGGAACAAACCATTGGATTCCTCAGAGTGAAGCCCAACCTTGCTACTAAACTTATTGAGGGTAGTGGCAAAAGCGGTTTGTTCATCAGTGCTGTGGGCGGTCCCGTTGTGTCAGCTTCACAACCGTTCTGGATTCAACGCCAGGAAGGGGAAGGGGATGACTCGTATCTGCAGAGGGTCCTTAAGCTTAAGGACAGCCGAAAGCAGCCCACCATTTTCCGCCTCGGCAAAGGAGATTCTCTTGGATTTGCTAGGAAGGCCGATGATGTGGTGTTGCCCCGAAAGCGTCTCATGTGTATTCATGGGATACCAGGTGCTTGGCGCCTCGATGAAGTTGCTTGTGTGCTCACTTCGCAAGAATGGTTTGTCGAAAATTTAAACAAAAAAGGGCGCGCTTGGTTCTTTATGGGCCTTCCCCCTAAAGATGATTCCAAACAAACCTATTGGCGGTACAACATGGGTAAAAACAAGCGGGACGAGGACTGGTGCATTGAAGTCCAGGTTGCTTCTCGACCCCAAAAGGCTCCCAACCACCAAGAGCTGAAGGATCCCAGTGTTGCTTCTTTCCGTAAGTTCGGGGATTTTCTTCTGCACACTAAGGTTGACCCCTCGAACAAACCCCCGACTAAGGGCACTGGTAAGGGCCAGGCGGCAGCTGCCTCTGCTGCGCACGTGGAGGCACAGTCCGGTGTGGTTGACGCAGACATGGAACACAAGGAAGTTGCGCGACCTACCTCTCAGGACTCCCGGGAGCGATCGCCAAGGCGTCAACTTCAGCAGGGTTCCGGTACGGAAGGCGGCGTTGAAACCCAAGCTGCAGGGTCTCCTGCACGTGAACCGGTGGCCAAACGCCTGAAGTTCAATTCCCCCAAGAGTTTCTATCCCCCAACTGACCCCGACGACGCGGTGGCTAAGGGTTGGGAATGGATTGACTTGGCCGGTAATGGGGATTGTTTTTATCGATGTTTTGCTTACCACCTGTCTAAAACACCTGAACCTCTCACCCAGCAACAGGCTGCCAAGGAGGCTTCTTTTGTTCGAGTCAAGATGGTTGAGCACATTCGAAAATACAAAAGCAAGTTTGTTCCGCTGTTTGAAACCGAGGATGACTTCAAAACTTGGACTCAAAATTGTCTCAAAACCTCCACTTGGGCAAATTCCAAAGCCATTCAAGCGGTCGCCGGAAGATATTCTCGGGTCATCGTTGTCTGGTCTTGTACTGACAATGTTTGGCTCACTGTGGCCCCTAAGTTCAGCAATGGGCTGGCCTGTTTCGCTTCTGGTTTTGCCCCTGTTACTCTGATTTTGAAAGATCGTCATTATCAAGTTCTCAAACCTCCCGCTCAAGGGAAGTGTCCCAACAGCTGGCTCCGCGAAACTCCCAACGTGGTCGTTGATCTTTGTGGCGCTGGGAAAACTTGTCGCCCTCAATCTTGTCGCTCTAGCGTCAAATCTCCTGTGCTCTCTGTCCACACTCTGGGTCAACCCTCTCATCGGCCTCGGTCGCAGTCTGTCGGTCCTCGCTTCAGTCGTGGCTCCTCGTCTCAGGCTGCTTCTCTTCACACCCTTGGTAATGCCCCTTCCAAATCTGCCTCGGTCTTGCCTCGGTCCGTTCCTCCCAAATCCCGGTCTCCCACTCCTTCGGCTCATACGCTTGGTAAAACTAAGGCTAAAGCTCCTACTAAGGTTGCCAACCTGACAAGCCACAAGGCTACGGCCAGGACAGCCAAGCCCTTGCCAGTTTGGGATGGGGCCGGTTCGAGTACGGATAGACGTGCTCCTGATCAGGTGGCCTCTCTTCATCCTGTTAATAAACTGATTCAGGATATTCAAGAGTTCTCTTCCGAGGATTGGACCGCGCGGGCACTCAGTGAGCCTCGGCTCGCTTGGCAAAACTTGATGCTTGCCTGCAATCAGCTCAGCCGACTGTGCAACAACGCCCTGGAGGATCTAGATAGCCAAAGTCATCCGCCTCGGCCAAGCCGCGTTACGACATCGGCCGCGTTTGGCTGGAAAAAAACGTTGTCGACCCGCATCACTGGTCTTGCAATTTGTGCAACTTCAAGGTTTTTGCTGCGGATCGCACTAAGCTGTATGGTAAACGATGTCATCATATTTCCATGTGCCACCCCGATCACAGAAGTCAGGTTCATAAACTCACGCCTACGGTTGCCATTGTTGAAGCTACCAACAACCCGGCTTTGGAACATGCTTGGGTGTGTGCTACTTGCCATAAAGGGCTCCCGTTTCTCGAGGTGCACCAATTGGCCAAAAGTATCAAAGCTCATTTGAAGAAATGTTCAGGTATGACTCGGGCCGAAAATGCGGCCGAACTTAGGAAACAGCCGGCCGTGGGCCGTCTGCGGCGAAATGAGGCCGGGTGGCATAACGCTGCTTGGCGTGAAGCCAGGCGACATGAAGCCGCCGAAATGAAGCATGACCTGCAGTTCTTTGGGCAAAATGAGACCTCGGCTCGGCGGGACACTCAGGCCCCAAGGTTCACTTGTCCTACGTGCAAGCGGGTTTCTCAGAATTCCACCGACTTTGTCCGGAATCTGTGCGAGGCTCGGGACTATCCTCGACCGCCTGTTTGGTATCTGCTCAGGAAAAATCAAAAGTTTTCTCTACCAAAGCTGGTGTCTATTTGGAAATGGGGACAGCAGCAAATCAAACATATGGATGGTTTTGCTCTTAAAGAAAATTCCGGTAGAATTGTCGCAAGGCCAGAAAAGCTTCTTCCTCTGGCTGATAGTCAATGGGTCCAAGACCTTACGGAGCATGGGGACGTCGAACCTCACCCGGCCCTAGGGTTCGAACACTACGCAGACTGGCGGCGCTCCGGTTGCTTAGTCTCAACACTCAGGGTCACCATGGGGCTTGGAAATTGTTGAACGGCTTAGGGTCTGATTCTAAGTACCATGTGGTTTTGATGCAGGAGGTTTCCATGAGTGAAAGGCAGCAATTTGTTTTCGCTGGTATTGCCAACAAACTGGGTTGGGTCTGTTTCTTTGAGCTTGGTTACTCTAGCAGGCGAGCCGGTTTTAACTCCAGGGTCGGCGGGGTTACTACCTTGGTTAAAAAAGGGCTCCCATGTTTTGCTTGGCGCCCTGAATTTGAGTCTGGCGGTCAGGCTCTTGGTGTCCATGTTGGAGCCGTCGCTTTGATCAATTGTTACACTAGCCCGCAGCAGGCTACCAGAAGACCTTTTCATACGGGGTTATTTGAACTTACTCAGGCTTTTTCTCAAAATAACCTGGTTATGATTGGGGATTTCAACGAAACCCGGCAAGAATCTCAACTGGTCCGGGCCTTGGAAATTCAAAACTGGTGTCATTTTGCGCCGGATGATCCCGGTGGTAGCAGGTGGGACCAAGAAAACCCCCGTACCATTGACTTTGTTCTAAGTCGGTATAGCTGAGTTTCCGGCCTGAAATACCGCCCTGAAGTTTGGTCTGATCACCGGGCCTTTGCTTTCAGCTGCAACATAAATGCCGCTGCGACCCGGAAATTTCCATGGTCAGCTGCAATACCTATCTGCCTAAGGACGCGGCAGACACTGAGGCTTGGACGAACCATCTTCAACAGCAGTGGGTCGTTGGAACTGAGGTTTGGCAAGAGGTTGCGCGTCAAGGCCAAGCTTTATCGGTCAGCCCTCATGACGTCTCTCAGCAGGCAGATGTAACAGTGCCAATAACTGTCTTGATAATTTTTTATTGACTGCGGCTGGGCATTCGCCGGTTGATATGAAAACCACCAAGAAACCTCACCGGGTCAAGAATGGGGATGTTTCTTTTCGAAAAGCTCCGGTTGTTTTTCACCATCGCTATGATGACGCTTCTCGGATCCAAATCCGGGGTCTGCGCAAACTGATTGGCAGACTGAAAGAAGTTGAGTTTCGCTCTCAGCACGGTCAACCACTTGCCCCTGACCATCCTCTTTGGCTCAAGATCCGTAAGTCTCCCAGGTGGCGCCCTGCGGTGTCTGTCCAAGAGTTGGAACATGAAGTTGATGAATTTGAACACAGTGACAAGAACAAACGCATCAGGGCCTAGCGTGAAAGGTTGCGTCAGTCTAATACGGAAGTTTATCGTTGGCTGCGGTGGCAACCGCAGCGCCAGAAGACTGACATCTTCAATGATGCGGCCGGGGACGATGACTCTCCTTCTCGCACCTCTCCTGAAGCCCTTTCAAAAATCCATGATTTTTGGAACACTGTGTGGATCCGGGGGCAACAAGCAAACGAATTGCCTCCCCAGGACTACTTGCAAAAGTATGAAGTTCCGCAGCGTCAAGCTGTGCGCGCCGAACCTCCGGGTCTGCAGCAACTGGTCCAGGCCGCCAGATCCCAAAAATCCAAAGGTGGGTCACCGGATGGTTGGGTTGGGGACGAGCTTGCCGCCTTCCCGCTGTGGCAAGACTTTCATCAGCTTATGGCTATCCTGGACTCTTTGCCTTATCTCCCCAGCAAATGGGCGCAAATTTGCCGGACGCACTTGCAAAAAGACAAGCCAGTGCGCAGCAGTGATGGGGCTCGTAGTGCTAGCAGTCTGAGGCCAATCTCCATCATGTCAGTTTGGTGGCGGGTCTTCGCCAAAGCCAAAATGATGGACCAGGCTTTGTCTGCCTGGTACACAGAAGTGCTGCATAATTCTCAGTTTGGTTGTCGCCAACGACGGGACAGTGTGCAGGCCTTGGTTCCTTTGGGTGTTGCCCGCTCAAAAAATCACTACATCGCCTGTCTTGATCTGAAGCAAGCGTTTGACCATGTCAGACCAAGTTCGGCGCTGGCCATGATGAAGCACCTCGGTTTTGACCAAAAGCTGGCTGACCAAGTTCTTCAACTGTGGAAGTCGCAGCAGCAGTTTCTGCAGTAATGCGGCTCTTTCTTGCCTCAAGCGGCTCCGGTGACCGAGTCCATTCCTCAGGGATGTCCTCTCTCGCCGTGGGCTTTGAACCTGGTGTTAAGTGTGCCGGCTCAGATCATCCGTCAAACTCATGCTTCGGCTACACATGTCACCTACATGGATGACAGAAGTTTTGCCACTAACTCAATTTCTGATTTAAAGGACATTTGGGATCTTTGGGTCTCACATTCCACTGACTTAGGTTTAAGATAAAGTAGAGCGAAGACTCAAATTACTTGCCGTCAAAAAGCAAAGCGATCGTTGCTGATCAGGGACCCTGAGCTCGGTCCCTTCGTCAAAGACACAGTAGATATCCTTGGCTGTAGTTTCTCTCCTGGTCACTCCAAGCCCGCCTCTAAAGAAATCAAACGTTTCGAAGTTGCAACTGCAGTGACTCGACGTGCTGGCATGGCACCTGTCGCTGCAGATTTTAAGTTGTTTGCGGCTTGCGCAACGGCCACCACTAAGGCATCGTTTGGTTGGGTGCTACGAGCTCCAACTAAGGCTTTGTCGGACAAGTTGGAAACCAAACTCAGGTCTATCGGTTGGAACCATCGTCAAGCTGCCCCGGCCTTGGTTCAGCTGCTGGCTGGTCACAGTTCCGATGTTCAGTTCACCAGCGGGTTCAACTGCGTGGCTGGGCTGTTTCGATTTCACCGCCTGCGTCAGCAGGCAACTGATGGGTGGGACCTCAGAGGGGGGTTCGCCGATCGGTGCAGAAAATTCCTTCGGAAACTTGGTTGGGAAGAAGTGGGCTGGTGGCAGTGGCAACTCAGTTCGCTCCGTCTGTCCTTGATCCCAGATCACCAGGATTTCCCAGGTGATGCCAAACTCTTAGGTCACATCCTTCGTGAATCTTGGCGCCGTCAGAAATGGTTAAATTTTCTGGCTTCTGGCCGATTGGAAACTGGTCCTTTAGCGCACGCTGATTTTTCTCCTGGTCGGATCGCTGCGGTCCGTACAGTGATCACTCAGTTGCAAGCTCAGGGATTGCAGACACATGCTCAGGCCTGTGCTACTGGCGCTTTTGTCAGTCCAATGCATCTGTTTCGTTCAGGTGGTTCTGACGTTCATCACTGTCCTTTCTGCAATGCTGAAATTGCCGATAAGAGACACATGTGGTGGGACTGCCCAATCTCTAACCCTTCGCAGGCTCGACCTGTTGACTTGATTGAAGAACATCTAGGATGGCCTTTGAGGGCCTCTCAAACTAGTCAGCTGTCTCGGCTGGCTCGTGTTCGCCAAGATCTCTTGGCGCTAAAGTACCCTGACTAGGTACATGGGCGCTTCGGCGCCCCTGCCTGCTAAGGTACCCGTGGCGCCTTGACGGCGACATGGTGGTGCGGCTTGCAGCGTCTACAGTGCGCGCGTGACCCTCAGGAGTCAAAGCGTGCAAAGGGTCGACCACGTTCTTTCATAGTTCAAGGTTGCAGTCAAATTTGCTTGTTATGCTTGTTGTGCTTAGCTCCTGTTTCTGCAGCTGCCTCACCTAGCCTGAACGGCTCCCAAGACTTCGTCAATGTGTCGTGCCATGGCGCTGCCTCGTTCAGCGGCTGGCCGGCTGAAGCAGCGGGATACGTTGACCTAGGACATGGGACGAAGGCTGACACGTTTCACCAAGTGTTTTAACATGTGTCCAATAGTTCCCAAGGTTTGGACATCGGGTGGTTTGAATCTGCCTTATCCCCCGAAACGGTTCAATGCGGTTGATTTTGAAGGTTAATCGCTTTTTGCTCGTCTTCCTTTTAAATTGTTTGGTTGGGTGGATTGCAATTGTTTTGGAGAAGGAGGCATCACAGGCTCAGAGGATTCAAAACAAGAGGGCGGCCGCGAAAATTTTTCCGTGAGTAGGAAAAATTTGTAGTTAGAGAACTTTTGACAGAGGAATATTTTCATTTCGATTTGGATTCGCTTTTCCACGCATTTGTTTTCAGCTGGCAGCCCGCGACCAAGGATTTTCTTTTTCGTGTACGTCACGATCATAGTTTTCGCCGTGATTCGTGTGATATCTGCGATTTTTTTGAAGGATACGCTCGACGCCGCTCAAAATGACGCCGCGAATTTGGTGTTTGATAGATTGAGCAAAAAGGCATCCTACGTGAAAAAATTGGAGCAGATATTCAGGGCTATT
Source organism: Symbiodinium kawagutii (assembly GCA_009767595.1). Lineage (NCBI taxonomy): Eukaryota > Dinophyceae > Suessiales > Symbiodiniaceae > Symbiodinium > Symbiodinium kawagutii. The sequence continues at coordinate 15,498 of VSDK01011771.1, forward strand.
GATAGCTCTTCCAATGGCATGGTCACAGAAGAAAAATTGACCGACATTCTGGCAAATCCCACCGTGGTGGCTTATTTCCAAACATTGGATATCGATGCTTGGCCTGGTCAGCTTGGGGTCCTGAGGTTGTTCACTTGGATGAAAAGATGTAGAAAAAGAGGTCGGGGAATTGCAAGTGATTGATTGAGAACTTAGTAGTTCCGCCAGATGCTGTTCATCATGTGACTGGCCTGGACATGGGCCTTGTAATCCAGACATTCCATGTGGAAGTCGATCCCTGCCACGAGTGACATGTTCGCCATGGATTGAAGGCATTTCTAGGTTTATAGTGCATTCGAAGCACAATGAGCCCCGCCCGTTCTTGCCATCACCTGCTTGTTGTTGTGCCAAGGATGTCATGGACAGCGCGACGTTGTTTCATTTGCTGGACAATGGTGCCTTGTTTTAAAAAACGCGGAGGCTGTCACTGGAGGTTGAAACATTCCAAAAAGATCCAAAAAGTGGACCTCAATGGGTTTGCTGAATTCGATACGGTGGAACTGCTATGTCATTTTCTGGGCTCGAAGTTGCTTGACTGCTGTGGTGGGTGGTTTGCAAACCGCCCAAAATTTTTAAGGCCACCCCCAAAACGCTCCCAATGTAGATTTGGTGCATTTTCATACAGCGGTTCAATGCGGTTCATGCCATCAAAGGGCGGCCTCAATTCTTTTGATTTGTTTTTGGAGGTATGGGTTTGAGTTGTGTGAGCGAACCGAATACCTTTCTTTGGCCTTCATGCCCAAAGTACAGGTGACGGCGAAATGACCATGGACGAATTTGTCGAAGGAATCCTGAGATGCAAGGGTCCAGCCCGGGCCATGGACCAGGCTCTTACGCGACAAACGGGAAACTGATGCAGTGTGTAAAGGCCTCCCCATGCAGTGCCTTTGTATTGCCGACTAGGAGAATATATGACCATTATTTATGATCTGTTGTTATGTGGATTACTGCCTTGGGCCATTTTGTTCCAGCTTACCGAACTTGCCACTCGCAACCAAACCAATCATGCTCGGAAACCCAACCAATTCGACCCACAAAAGTGCACCTGGAACCAACAATCTTCATGTGCCACTGCTATATAAATATAAACAAATAAACAAACACACACACTATATATATATATATATATTTTTTTTTTTTTTCTCTTTTTGATTGATTGATTGCTTGCTTGCTTGCTTGGTTGGTTGGTTGGTTGGTTGGTTGGATGGTTGGTTGGATGGTTGGTTGGATAGTTGATTGATTGATTGATTGATTGATTGATTGATTGATTGATTGATTGATTCATTGCTTGATTGCTTGATTGATTGATTGGTTGGTTGGTTGATTGATTGATGGATTGATTGACCGATTGACTGACTGACTGACTGATTGGTTGGTTGGTTGGTTGGTTGATTGATTGATGGATGGATTGTGTTTTCTCCTTCGCACGCCTTCATTTGTTTAGGAAGCGTTCTTATCAGGAGTTTTGACTCGGTTATCCAAAGCCTTTTCTATCTTCTTCTTGACATTGTGGTTCTGGTTGTTTTGTTCATGGTTGTTTTGTTCCAGTTTCTTTTGCAGTGATTCATGATAATCGTGTTCTTCTTCTTGTTTTCGATTGATTACTCTTTGTGCCGATTTTTGCTACGATCGCTGTCCTTGCTGTTGCTGCCATGCTGGTTTCCGTTGTTCATGGTGTCCTCTTCCTCGCCGTCATGTTGGTAGTCGCCGCGGTTCTTGCATTTTTGTTGGTATGAATGCAAATAAGGTTTTGAAGGTAACATCTCGGACACGTTGCTTTGTCTGCTGTATGACTGCGCCCTCTTTGAACAGATATGCGTAGATTAAATTTGGTTGTTAGATCTTTGAACTACCGGTTGAGCCTGACCCATGCTTGCCACCTTCAAGGGTCTTGAAGAACAACTGAAGGAACTATTTACATTTGAGAGAGCCCTGGGCCTTGAAATCATGGGCATGTTCGCAACACATAACTAGACAACTGGCTGGCGACTAGAAAATAGTCATACATATACATATTAGCTTAAATGATATGATATACACACATATGCACCTTCTATAGTATCGTGAAGTTCTGAAGTGTTTTGTTCAGCGGTTTGTTGCACATTAGGTTCACCTATCATTCAAAAGCAGCCTGTTCTGAAACGTTTTTAGTGCAAAGTCTTTCAGGCAGCACGAGTTCAAAGTCTTGATATCACAAACGTGTCGCTATTCAAGGTTACAAAGGACGGGTTACATGTTTGCATATCTTTGTTTTCTTATCTGCTGATAAGCACCATATCTGACAGGAGTGTCTAAACAATAGTGCCGCATAGTGCCTTAAGAGAGAGAGAAGTTCTTGCAGATCTTCCAAGAGATTCTGCTAAACTCCTGAGATTCGTCGCTCAAGAGTTTCTTATCAAAAAAAGAGAGTTTAGAGTTTAGAGAGATTTTTGTGAAAAAGAGGAGCTTTTGAAAAAGACGTGTCTTCCCATGTCTTCCCATGTCTTCCCATGTCTTCCCACAGTGTCAGGAGTGCTGGGCCTTGGAAGAGTTTCATGGCACACGATGCGTCTCAGAGTTCCTACTAGTGGATTCCATGTCGCAGCAAAAGTATCTCACAAGGAAGGCACGTGAAGTCACCGAGTGTCTCAAAGAAAAGTCGTGGAGAAGCCGATGTGTTTTACAAGAGTCTCTTACGAGTGTCTTCCAAGAGTGTCCCGGAAGAGTGTCTTCCAGGTCCTCAAGGGCTCTCTGAAAGAACGTTTTCGTGACGTGTGCCACCAAAATTACCGCACACCTCCAAGAGTGTCTTCCAAGCGTGTTCCAGGAGTGTCCCACAAGTGTTTTTCATAAGAATGTCCCAGGAAGCGTCGAGCAAGAGTGTCACGCCAGAGTTTCTCACAAGAGCCCAGGCCGTCTTCCAAGAGTGTTCCGCTGTATTGCTGGCGAGAATATTTTGTTAGTAGAGATGGGTAGAGCGTCTCCAAATCACAAGAGTCTAAGAGTTTCTCACAGCTCCAGCTCAGCCAAAGCTCAGAGTGCAGATGTTTGCAGGGTGCCCTACAGATTTGTCCTGCAAGAGCTTCTTTAGAGATCTCTTCGGTGATCTGAAGGACTTATAAGAGTCTGACACCAGAGTGCCCTACAAGCTTTTCCGTTACTACAAGAGTTTCTTATGGGACTGCCACTAGAAATTGCATGGAGCCTCGTATATCCCGGGATCATTCAGATCCTGTAGTGCAAAATTGCAGGGAAGGAGCTACACCCAGCGACCCTTTGATTCTTCCATTTCCAGGTGGCCATGCGGGCAGAGCTCGGCAAGTTGGACTTCAAACTGACGAAGCTTTCGTTTCTCGGTTCGATTCGTCGTTGTGCCATCCTGTTGCAGCTACAACGTTTGTCTAGAAAGGGAATGCACTTACAATATGCTCTTTTCATTAAACTTGTGGTGTGCCGGACGGGCGTCTATGATCTTGCTGGATAGGCGATGGAATGTTGCTGCATGGATTTGGGTGGATTTGGGTGGAGCATGGTTCTTCCCCGAAGTTGACGCAGTGGCAGTGATCCTGATTGTTTGCGATCTGAACCATTTTTCCATATTTTTCCTGAGCCCTGTTCTGACTGAAGCTGAGTAACCCCATTGGTCGTGGCGCTTCTGTGCCAGGAAAAACATGGCTGCCCAATTTTGATTTCCACCAGGTAGTCCTGCACGAATTGCTTTTCGGGGTACTGGTCCGCTGTGTGGATCGTCTTTTTTATCTGCCAAATTTTGACTCTGACACCCCTCCGAATGATTTGGCGCTCTTAGGCAAAGACTGAAGGATGCTGGGATCATCGGGCAGTCCAAGACTCCTACAAAACGAGAGGTGCATTCGTTCATGAAGCCTTTGCTTCCTCAATGAGTCAGAAATTAACCTTTCCCATGTTGCCCGAGAGTTGCGTCAGTTTTCATGTCACGTGCTTTGCAATTCCGTGTGGGTACTTCACGCGAATGCAAATGTGTGGGCGTTTGACGCAAATGCTAACACATTCTTGCGGGGCTGGATTTCTTTGGTGAGCAAGCCTTCCTTTAGTCCAAGAGCCCGCCGGTCCTGCACGAATGCTTGTCGCCGCATTCTTCAAGACACATTTCAGTTCTCGGTTATTCCAACAAAGTAAGGTCCCAAGCTGATTGGCAAAAGCGACTGATGTTGGACAGACTGGGCATAGTCTGGCCTAGCCTTCAGTCATTACCTTTCTTATATCTGACTAATGAAGGCTAGCCTGATTATTGACATTTGCATTTTCTCTTCCTTTAATTTGCTATGTTGGATCCTGCCTGCCATTCGAGATCCCCTCATTCATGCTTCAATAGATCAGCCATCTGCATTCTTCTTTCAGGCGTCTACATAAAGACATCCAGGCGCACTTGTGGCTGACCTTGTTGGCTTGTGTATGTAGCTTCAGTTGTGCGTCACCGATCAGACTTTTCCTTGGCCTCTGGCTGCCCAGCTGCTACACACAGGGCTGGGATTCCAGGTCCCAAACTAATCTAATTGGCACATTTTTGCATCAAACTGCATCCATTCGATTTCTCATCATCATGTTTTCTTTTTTTGTTCCTGCCAATGGCCCAAGGTGAATCAGTGAAGTTGCAACGGACAAACCATAGGAAACTGGTGTTTTTGTTTGCTTGTGCCCATCCTGAAGGTGCTATGCAAGGAGTCGCGAGAGAACAATGGATGAAGTGCTTCCGGAAGCCTGGAATCCATTTTCATGTTTACACTTTGCTTTCGCAGGCTTCTTGTAATTCCTGTCCCTTCAGAATTGTCCCTAGCCATTTTTACATTTGCTTTGACTTGATCGGTGACTCCAGCTCAATTTTTTGGACTTGAAGAAGGAGTCCTGCTGTTCCTTTGATCCAGAATGTTGTCAGGAGTCACTGGCACTCTGCCATGGTAGAGAGCAAGAAGACGTGACCAACTTTTCTCCAGTGCTGGCTCGAATTTGCCGTGGGAAGCTATTCAAGCGGATGTTCGCGCACAGAGTCCCACCTTTTGATTTTTTTTGATTTTTTGACTGAACCATTGGCCATGAGTTTCACCATTGTAGCGCGCTACCAACAGCTCAGAGCTCATACAAATCTCCGCCAAAGTTTGTTTTGAACACTTCTGTTGCCTGTGGGTGCTGTTTTGTTTCCCAAGATTCAGCAGGGGTTCTTCTCAAAGAAACAATGAACAGCACAGCTTTGCCGCTTCGCCCCAAATCTTTCGTTGTCTTGTCTCGCTGTCGCCCATTGTCTCCCCGCCAACTGCTCCGGGGTCTGCTATGGGCTGTGCTGTTGCCTGTTTCCTTGTCCTCCTCCTTTTGTCCTGCTTTCCTTCAGTGATCTCCCTTCTTGTCTCACTCCTGTCCCTGTTTTAGCTTGTTTTGAAGCCTATGGTGTTTGTACTTTGTACCCATGCTGGTGTTCTCTCTCTGTTGGGCATCATGGTCATTGATACATGACCACCATTTGACAACTGATTTCACATACAATCTTGTAATATTGTTGATCCAACAAGTTGCATAGTGAGAGAGCCACAGTAGCAGTCAGCTCAGATAAGCAAAGGCAGGTGACTGCAAACCTCATGAAGCTGTGAGCTCTTAGCTGCGTGATCTTTGGAGGGACCTTGAATGCACACCAGCCACTTTTGCCCCAAAGGGGCAGTGACTATGGGGCGACGTGAGCTCGGCTATCCAGAAGGTCCTAACATACCCTTTTGCTGGATAATGATTTGCTGCGAAGTCAACGGAGGTTTAGTATGACGTAAGCAGAAGACGCAGTTTTCAGCGCTGTCACACTCGCCAATTTTACCGAGCATCACGTAATACAGTATGCTGGGTCAAACTGCTCCAAGCTATACACATACTTTCAAATGCGATGTTTATCGGCAAATTTGAACTGAATTTCATCCAAAGGAGATGAACAGAGTGAACACAATCAAACAGTGGCCTTGGCTCGCTCCAACTTTCACCTTTGCCAAAGCGTGGGTAAAAATTATGCAGAGAATATCAGAGAATTGCGTTTGCGGAAGATGAAAGAAGAGTGAAGGAAGCACTGAAGGAAGCACCGAAAGCACATCACGACACACAGAATCACAACTGTGAATCTTCATGAATCTTCGGCGCGCCACCAAGGCATTGCCTTGTTCTCACCGAGGGGATTGTGCACAGCTGCGGATGCCGCTGCCTCAGCACAGCTGCACTTGCGCAGCTCCACGATGCACCCCTTGTCGTCACTGGATCAGAGAGCCCGATCAGTGCTCATTGGAAATAGAAATGTGAAGATGTAGACAGATAAGCACGTACACACATTCACACGCGCATATCTATGCATTTAAATATGTAAATATTTTTTTTGTTTGCAATAGCTAGATAAACAGATAGATGGCTACTTAGATAGACAGATAGATATACACTTAGATTCGATAGGTAGATAGTTAGGTAGATAGTTAGACCATTGATAGTTAGATAGATAGAAAGATAATTCGATGATAGTTAGATAGATAGTTCGATGATCGATAGATAGATAGATACATAGAAAGATCAATACACAGATAGATAGATGAGTAGGCAGACAGATGGAGGAATAGACTGGTACATATACACATACATGCATAAATAAACAAATGCATGCAGTGCATATGTTTTTAATCACGCATGCACTGCACATATGCAAAAGGTGCCAAAACTAAATGAATACATAAATGTATCTATATATATATACACAGATATATTTGCACGCATCCATGTAGAACATGCAGAGAACCAACATACATTGTCAAAACACGCACCGTTTGTTTTTCAACTACCCACACGCACACATCTGCATTTACATATGCAAAGACGCGCAGGATTTTTCAAGATGCAAAAATGGAACTATGTTCAAAACATGAGTACGCATGACAACTATTGTTTTTTTAGCGCAGCATTTGTTTCTTAGTGTTTTCTGCTAGTCACTTTTGCTTGCTGTCATACATCCTATTTTTGATTTTCCAACCTGGAAATTCTGTGGTGCGTGAGGGGAGGCGGCAACTTTATTTCTTGGTACTTCTCTGCGGCATGCGAAAACTTGCCGCACAAAATGTGGAGAAGGAGAGCGGCGACGTGCAGCTCGCGGAGATGCTGTGCTAGCCAGAATGGGAGTCGTAGAGGCAAGATGGAGAGGTACAGTGGGTGGCCTTTCAACCTCTTTCCATGATTCTTTATATTCTTTATATTCTTTCATTATGTTGGGATAACTTTTTTCTTGGTCTGTGCGCTTCCCCTTTGCGAAGGCCTGAAGATACCGTGTTGCTTTGCGACCATGGCTCTCCAGTGCAGCGAGTGGCCAACGCCAAGATGGCCGTGCGAACATCGTTGGCATCTGCCATTGGTCGCGAAGTGGGAAACTGCTGCATGGAGCGCCTCGAAGGTAAAGCTTACGAGTCTTTAAAGAATCTGCCATGTGAAATTTATGTGAAATCCACTGTATTGATGTAGTTTTGCATGCGGTACAGCACTGACTTGTTCATTTGCTACTGATGTAATGTCTCAATTTTCCTCTGGTTGCACCTAGCATGCATGACTCAACTGCAGAACTCATGTATCTAGAGTGAGGTGACGAGCATCACATACCTCATCTCATTCAAAACATGTGACAGGTTCGTTGTTTGAACGGGTGTGAAAAGTCCGAAAAGCACTATGTCTCATTGTGGGTGTGAGGGTACCGTTGAAGCCAAGTAAGATGCATAGGGGGTGTTTGTTCTGTATTACTTTACTTTTGGCATCAGATGCCTTCGGACTCTGGTCTGATATCGTGGTGAAGTTAAATCTACAGGCTTCATAATCAAAGGAAGTTCAAGGACGAAGTGCGGAACTTCCGTGTTACTGATAATTGACCCATAACAATAATCTCACACAACACTAATCCCACATAACAAAAACCTTGCAAAACAATCATCTCACAAAACAATGATCACCCACAACAATAATCTCACAAAAGAAGAATCACACATAATTCACATTAACCTCGCAAAACAACAATACGCCCCCATAGCAATAACCTCACAAACCAATAATCCCACATGGCAATAACCTCACAAACCTATAATCACACACAACAATAACCTCACAAAACAATAATCCACATAACAACAATCTCAGATAACAATAACCGACATTAATCGCACGTCACAATCATTTCACACGACAATCATTTCACAAAACAATGATCTCAGATAACAATGACCCCACATAGTTTACAATAGCCTCACACACACAATAGTCCACATAACAATAATCTCAAATCACAATAGCCTCACATAACAATAACTTCACAAAACAATAACCCACAGAACAACAATCTCATCTCACAAGAATCTCACATAACAATCACCAGAGCTATGCCAAAGTGATGTTAGAAAAGTGTTGGATTATTAATTTTTGCGTGGCAGGCGTGGTATTTCGTGCAGCTGGAGCTGCTCTGGGATTGCTTTTTCGCAATGGCAGGGCTGAGACAGGTGATGTTTGAGAAGCGTTGGATCTTTGTTTTGTGCGAACGGTGTGGCATCTTGGGCGTGTCGATGTTCTTGGAAGTTGCAAAAATGGAGGAAGTCTGGCGAAGAACGCGGTTTTGGGCATGGACGGATCTCGAAACCATCTCGTGGAAAATCTGTCCCAAGATGTCGAAACTGTAGCTCCGGAATCGGGGACGGGTCCCGGATGGTCTCGGGGCGAGACTATCCCCATCAAAAAATGTTAAGGTATGACGTTTGAGATTTATGTTTGGACGAAGTCTCGCGCGAAAGCTTCTTTTCGTGGTATCCGCGGTTCGTTTCGGGCACTATCCGTGTGACTGTCGTCAAAAACTGATGTTCTGGAATTTTCCTTGCTTCTTGTGCGCTGGTTCTATTGTGTTTTGCAGCTGGAGGATTGCTCTCCGCATCTTTTATTCTTTGCGCCTGTGGTCCATTATTGTTGGCAACTGGTGGGTTGCTTTCCGCAATCGCAGCGCCGCGCCAGGTGATGTTGGACGAGTGTTGGGTCGTGACTTTGTGTGGCAGGCGTGGTGTTGGGTGTATTTGGAGCTCCTTTGCCATATTCTCTAGCTAATCCTATCTATCTAGTCTTATCTATCTTAATGTATCGATCTACTCCTATCTATCTAATCTTAACTATCTATCTTATTTATCTTCTCCATGTAATGATATCTATCTACTCTATCTGATCGATCTTACCCATCTAAATGCATTCATCTAATCCTATCTACCTATTTATCGATCCATCTTACCGACCTTGTCTATCTAATCTTATCTCATCTTATCTTATCTGGTCCTCTTCTATCCAACCAAATCAAATCTACAGCAGAATCTAAATCTACATCAAAATCTAAATCTTAACTTGATCTGAATCTCTATCCAATCTAATCCAATCTAATCTAATCTAATTTGATCTAAATTAAATCTAGTCTAATCTAATCTAATCTGATCTGATCTGATCTGATCTAATCTGATCTACTGTAATCTAGATCCAAAATCTAATCTAATCTATTTCATCTTATCCTATCTTATCTTCTCTTACCTTATCCTATCCTATCCTCTCCTATCCTATCCTATCTTAGCTTATCTTACAGTATCTTATCTCATCTTATCTTATCTTATCTTAGCCTATCTTATCCTATCTTATCCTATCTATCTATCTATCTATCTATCTATCTATCTATCGACCTAGCAAACTATGTCACTGTTATGGTTTTGGTTCTTCCATATTTAGGCATACTGGACGATACCCATGTTCACACCTGTGCACATGAACATTCGCTAGATTTTATTGTTCAGTGCATGTATGCTAATATAAATAAATAGATAAATACACAAATAAATAGATAAATCTCTCTCTCTCTCTCCCTATATATATATATATATATACGGCAAATGCCTGAGCTTTGCCTGGAATCACAAGACCTGCCCAGAAGTTACTCCTGTCAAATGTTCAAAACCCTGCCCAGGCCCGTTGTTTTGAAACCTTGAGAGGCAGGAAACCCTAAACCCTAAACCAGACACCCTAAATCCATAACCTGAAGCCGAAAACCCTATAACCCTAAACCATAAACCCTAAAACCCTAAACCCAAAATCACTGCGTATAGCCAGTTTTTTTTCGCAAATTCTTTGAGCAATGTTCAATTGATAGGAACTAGCACATCCAACAAAGCCCAGGCGTTGCGCGGATATCTATCTATCTATATATATATATATTATGTGTGTGTATGTGTATCTACGCGTGATATACGATCGATAAAAACATGGAAATCATATGCGGAGAAGGGGCACCTTACTTGTGAAGTCTCACGGTGCTCAGGATTTCAATGGACAACTGCTGGAGAAAGTGCTGGAGGGCCTGCCCCCCAATGACCACTGTGAAGGTGGCATTGCTCTTCCTTCAGGCATCGAAGTGCACATTTTGCGAACTTGTTTTAAGATCTTTCACTTCTGTTTCTTGTATTTCTTCTGTCTTCTTTGAACTCTTTTCTCTGAATTGTTAACTCTGAATTGTTTTGAATTCTTCGACAAAATTCGCCACCAAGACAAGCCGAGACTGATACCTAGTTCTCAGATCCGCCAGGAAGGGTGTCATGATGGATCTGGCGGTGACATAGGCCAAATTGTGGAGAGCGTGGCGAAAAAACGTCCAGATCTGTCGATCCAGACCACGTCGGTGCTTGCAGGAGAGGCTGCTTTTGGAACAGGTGTTTCGTGTCCACAAATCACTAAGAATTTTCGCTTGATGGCCATCTTCAGGTGCTTCGAGGTCATTTGATGTTATTTGATTCAGGGAAGGTCTTCAAAGTGGTAAGGTTCCAGGATCTGTCCAGCTAAAGCACTGCACCTCTCTACCCCACTTGGCACCAATTAACCCAATTGCCAGGCCACAGTTTGCTGGAGGAATTGCTGCTGAAGCGGCTTGAGCAAAGCATCCCCTTGCGGCTGTTTCACTGAAGTCCATCACGGTTGGCAAATTCTGGATGGCTTTTGAACATCCAACTGAACATCCTTGAACGTCTTTGAACGTCCTTAAACATCTATGAGCATCCAATATAGATCATCCCTGAACCTCGAACTGTCTGAGATGCTTCTTCTAAAGGCCTTCTGGGATCCTTGCCTGGCAAAATCCAAGCAGATTTTCGCTTCAATTTTCGCTGCGAGGCAAAACCCTAGGGTCCTCGGGATCCGTTTCTCAGACCTGCTGGTAAGAACTTCAATCGCTGGCAGGTTTGCGACAAAAATTGGTAGTATTCTCAACGCATGGGGACTCAAACAATTATGCTCAGATGTGTTGTGCACCGTGCCTCAAATGGACAGATACCGCATGGATGCAAGTAGCTACCAAGAACAACTGCTGGGATTGACTCGTACTAAGATCGGCGCGGCAAAGTTATTTGAATCTCGACCTATGTCAATGTTTGGCAAAGTAAAACTCTCTTGGTCTATTTCTCTTTGTCAAACTGCTCTCTCTTTTTGATTTGCTTGGTTTCGGTTCGGTTTAGGGGTTCTAGATTCCATCGAGAAGCAACTGAAGGGACTCAATATCTCTCAATTTGTTTCAGCAATGATGCAGCCATTTGAAGACATGTATTTTGTGAATGTGCCTGAATCCATGTCAAATGCATTAACATCCAAGTTTTTTGAATCCTGCACTTCTTAAGTGGACCATGTCAATGGCGGTTCTCCAGTGATCTGGCATTCTTTCGGTGTAGTTCACGTCGCGTCATGCGTAAGCGTCGAGCAACATCATCGAAGAAGTTTTTGGAATGACGAGATCAGGAGGGACATTCTGTGAGGGTTTCTTCCTGTGAGTGGCAACTGCAGGCAGAGAATCGCGGGAACACATAGGTGACTCAAGCGTTGGGTTGCCAGCCATGGCTTTGCCGAAAGATAGAACTGGGCTGAAACAGCAGCTGCCTGGCTAAGATGACTGGATCCAGTAGCCTGAAAGATGCGACCCCCATCGTCAAGTTGAGTTTGCCCGGAAGGATTCAAAGGGATGAGTCTTCGAAGAGTTTGTGCAAGTTTGTTGTGAGCAGTGGTTGCATGTTTGCGCCCAAGGCTCTCGAGTATCCCAGTGCTTTCGACAGGCAGGGACCCTATGGACATGTGGAAACACAACAGATGGACCCCAGGGCATTACAAAGTCATCACCGCTGCCAACAGGTTTGCTCAACATCCAGTATTGATTGTGGGTAAGGGATGGGAAGGAATGGGAAGGGATGGTAAGGGGTTGTAAGGGATGGTAAGGGATGGTGAGGGTAATTAAGGGTACCGAAGAGTTGTCATCTTCAAGATATTCCCAGTTGCCCAGAAGGCGGTCTTGATTGGGTGAACATGAAATCCCAGGGGCCTAGACCATGTGTCACACATGATCAATCAATGATGTCTCCGTATTTAATTTATTCAATGATCATGTCTTTGCTCTCGTCGAGAGACACAACTGAAGCCCCAACCACCGACCCATCTGAATCGCTGTTTTGGGTCATCTTGATACTTGTTTTGGTCCTTGTCCAGTGCAGTTGTTGCTTGGCACATTGTTTCCTATTCAGGTGCCAAATGCCCCGGAGGCTTCACTGCAGTTCACGCACCCAGAAAACCGGAAAGCAATCAGCAATTGTTTTTTTTTTCGCGTGAACTTTTCAGTTTGGTGAAGTTAACTGCGTAAAGGGAACACCATCAGAATTGAGAGAACAAAAGCAAAAGACCCACAGCCACCATCACGATTTTGTGACACCTTTTGCTCGGCAATATGTGAAAAAGTCAAGATTGCCCCGCACACGTTCTAGCTGGGACTCAGGAGATCAAATGAAAGAAGTCAATTGGCATGCTGCAGATTTGTAAACAGTTGGTCTTGCTTCAATTTCCTTTCACTGGTGGCTTGAACTGAACTGAACTGATCTTGTGGATTCTTATGCATTCATTGAAGATACTGGAGCTATCTTTGCCTGTCAAGCTGGGACACCTACACACTGCCCACATGATCGCAGACCCGCCGCTGTGTAAGTTGCCTTAACTCCACCTTTGATACAGCCATACAGATGTTCCCCAAGCTAGCAGCACATATTCCGACCAACCCTCCTTCCACAAGAATTGCCCAAAGATGCTGAAACAACCCCAAGCATGCACACGCACCATCACAGAAAACACTTAATTAAGTATAATTAAGTCAGGTCAAAAATCGCGTAGCCTTTGAGACAGCGCAAAGCTTGCGGAACAACACTTTACGTAGTTGTGCATGGTGTCTTGTCAGCATTGCCGGCTGTAATGCCCGAACACATGAGGTGGACTCTATTCTCCACTGGCTCACTCAAGGCGTTCGGCAACTCAAGACATGGAACCTCGAGCAGAGCGCTGCAGTCAGGTTTGGGATTTTTTCTTGTTGCATGACTTGACTAGAAATGCAGCCATGTGGAGTCCCAGGAGTCTTTTGTCTAAAGAAAATGCTTGAGGTGCGAATGCCTGCGTGCATCTTCCAGAACGGCCAGGCAGCAGCCTTTATTGGCAAGGATGGCAGGCACTGCGGGCAGAGTGGAGCAACAGAGGTACTTTACATTGTACACATTGACTGGTCTGACATTGAATTGCAGCCCACATGATGTCTAACTACACCACAAAGTCTACAAACCATCGATGCGTGCAGTACATGAATTTCACTATAGAGACATGCCACAGTAAACATAGTTGGCTGTCATGCCATGTTCCAATCTGTCAAGCACTTCTCGGGCATGCTTGGATCCAGAGCTTCCCATTTTAGAATTTGAAGTTTGTCAGACGTCAGACCCCATGCATTCCAAGCATGTTCAAAGCTGTGTTTTTGCTGTTGAGGCTCTACACCATGCATCGGGATACAACGGATCCTTCGGAGGCACCCCTCTAAGCTCTCAAAATCACAGAGAAGGCTTTGCTAGTGCAAGGTCGTTCCCGGCGTTCACATCGTGGAGGAAAGAATGAAAATCAACAAATAAATGAACCTCCAATGGAATCTTTAATGGACTCCCAATGGATCTCCGAGCTCCGGTGGATCTCCAATGGATCTCCAGTGGATCTCCAATGAATCTCCAATCCCGAGCTCGCGGGCCGAGACACGCCGTCCTCGCAGGAAAGCTCCAACTCGCTCCATGAGGCGAAATCACAGCGAAGCTCCCAGATCTGCAGATTGACGACGACGATGATGACGACGATGATGACGACGATGATGACGATGACGATGACGATGACGATGACGATGACGATGACGATGACGATGACGATGACGATGACGACGATGACGATGACGATGACGATGATGATGATGATGATGATGATGATGATGATGATGATGATGATGATGATGATGATGATGATGATGATGCTCTTTTCCTGCTTGAATATTCCGAATTGTCGGATTTTGACCAGCCGTGCACTGTTTCATCTCCGCAAAACGTTGCGATCCCCTTTGGTTTTTTCAATTTTGCCTTCTCATGGCGCGTTTCGCCAGTGCCGTGCACTTTTTCCACATCTCATCTCCCAACTGACCTCCGCAGCTGCCTGCTTGACGAACCTACCTTTTGAAGCACCCGGGAGCACAAAACATTTCTTCGCGCGCTTCCTACCAGTCAGGCAAAAACACACATCTTGATCTTCTCTCTGACCTGACTGACGCACGAACTGCTTGAACTTTCCACAGGTCGGACGTTTGACTTCCAAATTTCCTTCGAACGTGATGTAAGATGTTTTTTGACACTTGGAAACTGACTCGTCTAGCAAGACCGTAGGATCGGTTCGGAAGGGATGGGAAAGGATTGACTGCAGTGGTTCGCAGTGCGGTTCTTGTTTGCTGTTGCAATTGCTACTGGGCAAGTGGTTTCCTAGTGAGGACACCCTAGTGCCCACAGGACATAGACAGTAGACAGTAGGCTGCTGGAGCATCACTGGACCTTGTAGATTGACCGCGGCCCACCGAGGGACTGGCAGCTCAGTGACAACCCTGACCTGACTTCTGTCACAGTTGCGTGTAGCTCAGAGAGCATCAGTTGTGGCCAAACCAGGGCATCACACAGTGCCAACTTCAAGGCACACACAGAGCGCTGCCTACTTGCCCGAGATCTCAGAGATCTCACATCTTCAGCTGGAACATCCACGAGCTTTGGACAACCTTGCTGACTTCGCTGCAGTGAGGTTCTGGACGCCAAGATGGAACTTCATGTGCGGCAAGATGATGGCACTGTCCAGGCAGCTTGATGTGCTTTTTGGTGGCGTTTGAAAATTGTTATTTGCTGGGAAAGTCCCGAAGTAGTTGGCAGTTGGGGGAGCTTTGTCATGGGAAGACTTGCTGGGAAACGATGCAAAAGTGGGGCATGCACATTTTGGAAGTTTCCAGGGCGCACTGAATTTGTGCTAATTGCTCTGAAGCATATTTGACTCGTCATCTCAAAGGTAGCTGGTTCAGCTGACCCTCCCCACTTCCGTCGAAGATAGCAGGATGTACAAATGTACATTGATGCATGTTCACACTTACTTGAGACCAGAGATGATGACAGTTCTTGAATCCTTGGAGGACGAATGCCTTCCGGATGAGGCTCGACGAGGGGTGTAATTCATTCACTGACAGGTGGTGGCAAGGTCTTCGCATTCATTATTCACATGGATTCACTATTGTTCGCAGCAACACAAAAAATATGAAGTAGTGGGTGCATTTGGGCACTATCTATGCGCTCGATGTCACAAAAGATCGAAGATGGTAATTAGAGCATGGCAGAGCCAATGTCTATGTCTTGTCTATTCTTGTCTACATGTTTCTATGAGGTTTGCTCAATGACTGGAGCTGCTCTCGTTGAGGCGCGACGCTGGCATTTAGGTCATGTCCTGTTCAAGTGGAAAGAAAAGGATTCAGTAGGGTTGGATCGCCTTATCATCTTACCGCAGGTGCGCAGAGCAGCATTAGGTACCAGGTTCTCTTAATTGGGACTAGTGTCAGAGATATGTTCTGAATTCTTCATCAACTCATAGGAATCTAGGATTTCCCCAGCTTTCAGGCTCTTTTTACCATCCGGCCAGCGTGGGCATAGATTCCACGATTCTAGTCCGACAGGTTTTTATCTAAGAACTTCCACCCATGCCCTGTACATACCCAACAGGGAACGCACCAACCAAGTTTCTGATGCAGAGGGAAGCGGGAAACTCATCATGCGAAGTGAACCTGCAGTCCTCGTAATCGAAAGCAATCTCAAAAACTGCCGACAAGAAGGAGTCAGAGTCAGAGGCCTGTAATATGATAATATATGGTTCAAGTTGAAGCAGTGACAGCAGCACCAGCAGCAACATTGCCAGCCGCCACAGGAGCAACAACAGCAAAACCAAGCTCAATCAAACGATGGAACAAGAAGAGCAGCACGCATTTCATGGATGCAGCTGTGTTTGTCATCTCTCCAATTTTGTGGCTCCAATTTTGTTTGACGCAGGCTGCGTTGCCACGACCATTGAGTGGGCACCATGTGGCCATGGTGGTCCAGGGTCCTGGAAAATAGGGGAAGATCTATTTCGAATCACCTGATAAGAGCCTATCTTGAAACCTAGGCGTCAGGGGTGGTCTAAAGGGAAGAGTAGATCGCATTGCACGAGGCAAGGATTCATTTGTAGAACCATCTCAGTGCCGAGTTCTCTCAGACCGCTGCAACTGGCCCAAGAATTTATATAGAAAGATATAGAAGGATTTCAGAAAGGCGCTTCTGAATCTTTGTGACAAATCATGGAGGCTGCCAGACTCCTGGCAGAGCGGCAAAAACTTAATGAAGCCTTGGAAGAGCATTACTCTTCCCTCAGAATTTCTGTGTCTTGGCGGGAGCCAATGCTTCAAAGGGGACGAGTCATGTGCGTTCCAGGCCCTGAGTGTTTGCTGATTTGAATCAATTGTATCCTTTCCACTAAACAAACTCGGCCATGGCTCTAAAACATATGCCACTTGCAGGTTGTCGTTTCGGAACATATGCCTTGCCAGGCAAATTGTCAACTCTGTAGAAATTGTCACACTGGCAGAAGCTTTTCTTAAAGCGGCCGTTTTCTACATTTGACAATGCCTTGCATGCTTCTTTGATCTTCTCAGGTACCCTTGAAACGCTTCTATACATTTCTATGCATTTCTTTGCATCTCTTTGCATCTCTTCATGCATTTCTATGCTCTATTTGCTCTATTTTCAATTTAAGGCATGCTTTTTGGCATGCCGGCGGCATTGAGGTGCTGGGCGCCTTCGATCGCCTTGTTCAACATGAACTTGTGCCTGATCCAAGTCTCTTGCATCCCGCAGGACCCCGAGAAACCCAGATCCCTCAAAAAGGACTCCTCAAAGTGTGTGGAGGAGTACCCTTGGGTTTTGGATTTCCCTTGGGTTTCCCATTGGTTCCTTTCATTCTGTTTGGGAGGAGCACGTGATTTCTGTGCGCCAGGCAAGTTGCAAACTACAGCCAGCTCGCAGCCACTGGAGCCAAGTCTCGATCCACTACCCGAAGACACGTGGCGGGAGGAGGCGGGACACGGGTTTGAAGCGACGAACAAAATCAGAAATCAAGGGGACATACCGGCAGGCAGCAGTTGCGAAACTGGGCATCGGGCATAGCATGAGGAAACCAGCAGAACCAAGTGCAGTAGCCAAAGCATGCGAAAGCTAACTTTGCCTTTTAGAAAACACATTTTTTTTTCGCTCTCAAAGGTAGCCAGATAAATTCAAACATGGCAGGACCGAAGCACAGGACCACATCGTTTGGTACGTTTGTTAGGTTCTATAGTCTATAGCACATTTTGGCGCTGCCTAAATGGGTAGTCTTGGATTCTTTGGTTGGGACTTCAGATGCCTGTATCTTACCCTCTTGCCACTCCATAGTGACTAGTGAGCAACGCGACATTAGAGAGACGTGACCACAAAAAGTTGCTCAAAATGAAGTCAGACAGTTTCAGGCATGTGCGGTCCAAGCGAACATTCAGCCAGGAGAACATCCAAACTTACACAGCGGGATATCAGTTAGAAATCGTAATTTGATTGTAAGTTGCAAGCTGTTTACGTTTGTATGTACATAGCATACATTGGCATACATACATATGTGTGTATATTTCTACAAAGAGACATGTCGAGAACACAAAGTCTTCAAACGCGATAGGCATATTTCTGATGTGACTTCACTGACAGAAGGGCAAGTCTAATTGGTACAGAGCTAATTTGAGACGGACTTGGTACAACTATGATAACTGTTGCCGTGGTCGTCTTCCCCAGATAGGTGCAGCTGAACAGTATGCTGATGGGGCAAACTTGGATCCGTTCCACCCCCCTGCGTGTTCCAAGTGTTGTCTTCCTTGGGTGATCGCTGTGCTGTTGCTGATGCCTGGTCTCCAAGGGTCCCCTAGGGTTGCCAGGTGCCATGGTCTCAAAATTCCAGCGACTTTTCCATCCCCAAAGCGATCCTTGGCAACCGTGACGTTTGGAAAGGGATTTGATCGAAAGAAAATGACAAAGATTTTTGAAAATTTACTGCAAGTTTCCAAATGGATTGAATCTCAAAGTGGTTCCTCATTCTTCTGCTTTGCGTAAATTCTTGGCACAGAGTGAGTTTCAGTTCGGCATACTTTGAATTGGCTAAGGCCACTACCTTCCGGTCAGACCAAATCTTTGCCTCAAGTGCCTCGGATCAGGTCAAAGTATGGTTCAGTTTTCTATGTTCCCGGGCTTACCGTGGCCTACTGCTACGATGAAAAGATATAAACACATATGAAAAGGCTCCATGCTCTTGTGACAGATTGCACATTGCCCCGAGAAAGGTTGCTGCCTCTATAAGTGTAAGTGCGAGCAAATTTCAAAGTGGGCGATCGATCCTGGGAATGGAGAATTTGATGAGCAAGACAAAGCGCTATATCGATATTGTGGCAGGCTTTCTGGTCCTTGCGACGCTTGGTCTGCAAAGTAAGCAATTATATAGTGTTTTTTGGTCCTGCAGCGTTGCTTGGCGAAACATCCTTCTTTGTTTTTGGCTCTGCTGTCACTATGCGAAAGCGCTGGTGATGCATGGCCTACTTGCTTTTGCTCAATTTCTCTCAACGCGGTCCGTGGCGAAAGTTCATGGCCACCGTGAACGGGCAAACCCTCTGGACGCCCCAGCAAAAAAAAAAGCGTTGCTTGGCCTGCTCAAAAAATGGCCTTTCTTATCCAGCCGAAATTCAGAAACACCGCGTCCCCCATGCCAGGCATTTTTGCCCAAGCACTGAATGGTTTGCACTTTTGAAAGTCCCAGGCCAGACCAAACATATCTTTGGATTCCCTTGGTTTTCGCCGCACATGGCGCTTGAGGCAACTCAGTAAGTAATATTTTTTTCACCCTGCGAGTGTGTAAGGCTCATTTGGGGTCTTTTCGCCCTCACGACGACAGGTTTGACGGAAGAAAGTGCTGCCCTATCCCAAGCCTATTTCATTCTGTTCTCTTGGATGGTTTTTGTTTGTTGGCTGGTATGTCACTGGATCTTGCTGGATGTCTCTGGATGTCTCTGGATGTCTCTGGATGTCACTGGATGTCACTGGATGTCAGTGATGACAAGTGTGGGTTGGGTGTGCATGTACTTCGTGTACACTGGTTGCTGTATGCAAGGCAATGGTGGGTTCGTTGCTAGAAAAGCCAAGCCCCCCTTTCCTGCTCAGACTTGTGCTCGCGAAAGAATTTCCGAAAGTCATTTGTTCTCTTTCGTTTTGGTTCGTATAAAAAACATGCGTTGAAAAACAGGTACGTACAGAGATGCATCAGGTACTCTGTAACACACTGGAGCTGTCAGAGCTGAGTCCATTTGAGTCCCGTCTTTGCGACCTGAAACGATTGGTGGAGAACAGTCCAACCCTTTTTGGATCACCGTGACCAAAAGAAATGGGATCCCACACGCATATTTGTTAGATAGATAAATAGATAGATAGATATCATATATATATATATATATTTGTATTTATGACTAATATATTCCCCGTGTAAATTTCTTTGTGCATCTTTGTACACTATATTGTTCGACAACATCAGCATTTTGCTGTGTGATATCAAGAACTTCCTTCTTGATTCTCTTGTTCTGGCCTTCATCTACATCAAAGCTCAGGCTCCACAACCACAGTGTCAACCTTTCAATTTCGATCTTTGTCAATTCTAGAAGGGACTTTGTAATGAATGATTTCAGCAAGATGGCTGTATTTGAAGCATTTCAAAGCTTCCTGGACAGGGGTCGAATAGGGGAAGGCAGGGTGCTTAGAGCATTTTGGAGCCCACTGGAAGCTTAAAAGCGCTTGAACGCTTCCTGGATTTAAGACTCCCCAAAGCTTTTCTTGGATCCAATTTCTAAATCTTGAATCTGGATCAAACATTCAAGATTTCCATTTTTTTGATCCAGGTCTAAAGCTTGGACCTGGATCCAAGATTGAAGATCTCCAGAAAACTTTTCTTGGATCCAGGGTCTAAATCTCGGATCTGGGTATGTTGGATCCGTCGGCTGTTCACATGTTCAGATTTGAAGTCAGAGTTGAGATTATGATGGCCAGAAATGCTCTTAGTACAGGAGACGAGGCCAAAACATTTTTTTGGAGCAAAATATACAGGCCCTCCCCTTTCATGAAAAGCCAAAGTACAGTGTATAAATCACCGCAAAATTCCAACATACGATTGAAAGCAGATGCGAAGCAACCATGGCCACACGGAAATTCCGTTGTCGACTTGGAAGCTCATGTTCTTTGTCAAATCATGTGGCGCTCCCGGCTTTTGTACATTGAAAACTCTGGAGCTTTGGTACTTGGGTGCGTGTGGGCGTGGTCGGGTGCCCGGGTATGCGTATGCGTACATATGTCTCCGTGTTTCTCCGTGTTTCTCCGTGTTTGTTTGTTTGTTTGTTTGTTTGTTTGTTCGTTCGTTCGTTTGTTCGTTTGTTTTGGGACCTCTTCCTTTCTTTGCACGGTCGGCGGTCGGCAATCTGTCATGGCCACCTGCAGTCCACATTGGTCTTATCAACGGTGCCCCTAAGGACTACAAGGAAGAGTCAAACCACCAGGAGCTATTGAGCAATGGCTAACAAGTGTTTTGTCTCTCCTTCCTGAGTCGCATCTGAGTTCACATCACGTCGGTTTTGTGATATCTGTCACATTTGGTAGCCCAGATTTGTGCTACCTTTTTGTGTTTTCCAAGCTTCAGTTCATTTTGCTGCTGTGGGAGTTGGCCGTCATCATAAGTGGGCCATCGATTGCATAATGCAATTGCTGTCTTGTAGTGGCTTGCGTCCAAGATGGGTCCTGGGTCCTGGATGAGAGACGATTGCCTGAATGTTATATATCAAATGGAAATGGCCCTCACTTTGTGGCAGGAAGACTGGCATCTGAAATTACATGCTGTCAATCGTCAACTGTGTATCCACTCCAAGTTCATGACTTCTCTGAATACGAAGCACCATGGACCACTCGGTGAGTCTGCAGGGAGGTCCTTCATTAACCAGGTGGTGGTGGGGGTTGCCGAACAATTGGTGAAAAAGCGCCACCTTGATCCTGCCCACTAACCAGTTCATTCACAAACGCTCGTTTTTGCCCTGCTTGATCAATGTTGGTTGCGGATTCAGCCATGTGAGCAAGCAGTGCCTGAACTCTGAGATGTCACATTGCATGGTCTGTTGGGTTCCCTCCCATATGCTACCAAGCAAAAACTGGGTGAACCACAATTTCCAGTGCATCCATGGTGAGACACACACTGGGATCCGCCTGTGTCTCCCATCCGCTGTACAGAAAAAGGTTCTGCACAGCATCCCCAAACGGTGTAAAGGTTGTAAAGGATTGTAAAGGTCATTAAAGGTCCTTCACATGGCATCTGGCCGTGTTGGCCAACTTGAGTACCAGCGCACGCCTCACAAGTAGTTCAGCAG
>VSDK01011771.1:46641-65504 GCA_009767595.1 Symbiodinium kawagutii
GGATTTCTCCAATCCTGCGGCTCTTTCAGGTCGCAGCCAGTGGCTGTTGCGGGCTCTCTCCCCCAAGGATGCCCGCCCTCTCCTGGGGCCGTGAACCTGATGTTTTGTGTTCCCGCTCAGCTGATCCGCCAAGCTCATCAGGCGGCCGCGCGTGTCACCTACATGGACGATAGGGGTTGCGCTGCTTCCGCGAGTGCTGAAATCAAAGACATGTGAAATGCATGGAAATCGCACTCCATCGATCTTGACCTGAAAGAAAGCAGAGAAAAGAATCAAATCACATGTTGTCAGGAGGGAAAGCGCACGGAGGCAGCGCAGGACCGTGTTTACGGGCCTTTCGTCAAAGGAACGGTAGTTATTCTAGGTCATTCCAAACCCACTCCAAAGGAAGTGAAACGTTTTGAGGCTGCTCAGGCGGTCGCTAAGCGTGCCGGCGTGACGCCAGTGAAACTCAGCTCCGGTCCATTGGCTGCTCCGGCCCTTGTTCAGTTGATGGCAGGCCACAGCAGTACGCTCAGTTTGTCAGCGGCTTTGATTGTGCTACGGGGCTGTACCGGTGCCATCGCTTGCGCAATGAGCGCACGGAGGGGTGGAAATTGAACGGAGGATTCGCTGCTCCTTACCGCAAATTCCTCAAGTTGCGTGGATGGGAAGAGACAGGTCGTTGGCAGTGGCGCCTGGCCAACCTTTGCCTGTCACTGGTTCCCGGTCCAAAAAAATTTTCCATGTGATTCACCATCTTGGCCATGTACTCAGAGAGTCATGCCGTCATGAGAAACGGCGACAGTTCCAGGCGTCGGGCCACCTGGAACTGGGAGGCAGTGTTTGATCCTGAAAGGATTGCTCAGGTCCGCGATGACAGCGGATCTGAGCAAGCTCACGCTCAGGCGTGTGCTACAGGAGCCTTTGTCAGCCCCATGCGATTGTTCACCACTGGAGGATCTGATGTTCATCGTTCTGGCGCCTGATTCTCTAAGGTGCCCTGAGCGCTTCGGCGCTCTTGCAGCTTGCGTGCCCGCTGTGCTGTGGCGGTGTGGTGGTGGCGCGCTTGCGGCCTCTACAGTGCGCGAGAAGGCTTCAGAAGATTCTATAGGAGCTTAACAGGGGAAAATAAAGGATAGATTGACCCAGTTGCGCCATTTTAGCGATTGCGAGTGGCCCTGAATTTGGGATGCGCTTGAACGTTAAGATCTGGATGAAGATTGAAATAGAACTCTTCAAACGCCGTGAAAGGGGAACATTGACATCAAAATTTTGAAAGAAAATCGGCGATATTCTTTTGCAGGTGTTGTGATCTACCTTGATCAGTCCACAGCTGTTTTGCAAATAAGTTGCGAAACTTGTGGCCCGGTGAACGACGTTTTGGCTCAAGGCCGACCATTGCATACAAACGAGATTCGAGCGAAGAGAGCACCTACAACTACGCCTCCAGTTCGACCTGGACAAGTTGGGTGCGGGCCAGACGCTTGCTCTGGTGCGAAGTAATTCCAGCACCTGCGCGTGCGGACAGTGTTGCTGAAAAAAAACAAAGAAGAAAAAAAAAGAAGAAAATGACAAAAACAAAAGCAAAAAAGAAGCTGAGTGCAGGAGCTGCGACCGAAAAGATCCCGGAAATTTCCGGGACACCAAGGACCAAAAGGGTCGCAGCAACATAAGAACAAAGATTCCTCTGAGAGAAACAACAACAATGTTCTGACAAAGTTCAAGGATTCAACCAACTCTGCTTGTTCTGCCTGTTGTGCTTTGCTCCTGCTTCTGCAGTTGCCTCACCTAGCCTAAATGGCTCCCAATCCTTCGTCAATGTGTCGTGCCATGGAGCTGCTTTCTGCGGCTGGCCAATTGCAGCGCCTGGATATGTTGACCTAGGACATGGGACAAAGGCTGGCATGTTTCGGCAAGAAAAAGGCCATTGAAGCATACTGAAGCAGAGCCGTTAAGAAGAAACGCAGTTTGTAAAGACAAGTAAACTGCGCTTTCGTGGTGTAATTGCTTGGCGCCGCCGCCGCCACCACGACCAGTACCGCGACCAGTACCGCCGCCGCCACGAACAACAACAGCAACAACAACAACAACAACAACAACAACCACCGCGGCGACAACAAAAAACAACAACAACAACGACAACAACAACAAGAAGAACGACAACAACAAGAACAACAACAACAACAAGAACAACAACAACACGACCGCCAACAACAACAACAACGACAACAACAACAGCAGCAACAACAACAACAACAGCAACAAGAACAACAACAACAACAACAACAACAACAACACCAACACCTGTGTTGGCGCAGAAACGTGGCAAGGCCTGGCAGTCTTGTAGGCGCGGAGAAATTTTTCAAAGGAAACACTTTTGTTCGATTTGGATTTACTTTTCAATGGAATTGGTTCAGGCGGCAGCCCGCGACCAAGGATTTTTTTCTTCGTGTACATAACGATCATAGTGTTTGCAGTCATTCGCGTGATATCTGCGATTTTCTTGAAAGATACGCTCGATGCTGCTCAAAATGACGCCGAAAATTTGGTTTTCGACCGATTGAGCAAAAAAGCATCTTACGTGAAAAAACTGGAGCAGATATTCAGGGCCATTGATAGTTCTTCCGATGGAATGGTCACGGAAGAAAAATTGACCAACATTCTGGCAAATCCCACTGTGGTGGCTTATTTCCAGACATTGGACATCGACGCTTGGCTTGGTCAGTTTGGGCCCTGAGGTTGTTCAGATGGATGAGAAAACATGCCAAAAAGAGGTCCAGGATTTGCAGGTAGTTAATCAAAGACTTGGTTGCCCCTTTACAGGCCGTTCATCATGTGGGTAGCTTGGACATGGGCCCTGTAATCCAGACATTCCATGTGGAAGCCGATTGCTATGAGTGGCATGTTCGCCATGGATTGCGGGAATTTCTTGTTATATATAGCGCATTCAAAACACAATGAGGCAGGCCCGTTCTTGCCATCACCAGCTTGTTGCTATGCCAAGGATGTCATGGACAGCGCGACGTTGTTTCATTTGTTGGACAATGGTGCCTTGTTTTAACAACGCGGCCCATAGTGCTTGGTTTAGGCTGTCACTGGAGGTGTTGAAACATTCCCAAAAAGTGGACCTCAATGGGTTTGCAGAATTCGATACGGTGGAACTGCTACGTCATTTTCTGGGCTCGAAGTTGCTTGACTGCTGCGCTGGGTGGTTCGCAAATCGCCCAAAATTTTTTAAGGCCACCCCCAAAACGCTCCCAATGTAGATTTGGTGCATCTTCATACAGCGGTTCAATGCGGTTCATGCCATCAAAGGGCAGCCTTTATTCTTTGGATTTGTCTATCGAGGTATGGGTTTGAGTTGTGTGAGCGAACCGAATACCTTTCTTTCGCCTTGATGCCAAAAGTGCAGGCGATGGCGAAATGACCATGGACGAATTTGTCGAAGGAATCCTGAGATGCAAGGGTCCAGCCCGGGCCATGGACCAGGCTCTGACGTGACAAACCGGAAACTGATGCAGTGTGTAAAGGCCTCCCTGTACATGCCGAGTAGGAGGATATCTGTTGTTATTTGAGCTGTGTGAAGATGTGATTTGTTGATATTTGTTGTTATTTGGATGTATTCCCTTGGGCCATTTTGTTCCACCCTACCGACCTGGCATTCGCGCCCAAGCCTGGCATGCTCAGAAATTCAACCGATTCGACCCACAAAAAATGCACTTCGAATCAAAAATCTTAATTTGCCATTCCTATATTGATTGATGTTGGATTGTGTTTTTCCCTGTGCATGCCTTCATTTTGTTTAGAAAACGTTGTTATCAGGGGTTTTGGCACAGCTATCCAAAACTTTCTTCTATTTTTTCTTGACGTTGTGATTCTGCTTGTTTTGTTCCTGTTTCTGTTGCAGTGATTCACTTTTTTTTTTTTTTTTTTTTTTTTTTTTTTTTCGATTGATTACTTTTTCTTGCGGAGTTTTGCTAAGATCGCTGTCCTCGCTGTTGCTGCCATGCTTGTCGTCATCGTTCATGCTGTTGTCCTTGTCCTTGTCCTCATCCTCCCCTTTTTGTTGGTAGTCGCCGTGGTTCTTGCATTTGTGTCAGTATGAATGCCAATAAGGTCTTTAAGGTAGTATCTCCGACACATTGCCTTGGTAGCTGTGTGACTGCGGCCTACTTTTGAGATCATTCTAGCATGCATATTGAAATGCATTCATAATCTATGGTGGTAACATGTTTGAAGCGCTGGCTGAGCCTGACATGTGCTTGCCACCTCCGAGGGCATTGGGAAACCACTGAAGGATCTATTAACCATTGAAAGAGCCATCAGCTACGAAAGGAACTTGGTTTGAAACCATGGACATGCTCGCCACACATCATCAGACCACTGGACCACGGTTCCTGTACGCAAACATATGTGTTTATGTACATCAATAATGGATAGATAGATAGATAGATAGATAGATAGATAGATAGATAGATAGATAGATAGATAGATATATAAATATTTTGCATTCATCTGTATATAATATATACACTATTTTTGTATGTACATACATACATATGTATAAGTATGATGTAAGTATGATGCGCATATATATATATATGTTTATTTCGAACTATATATAAAAATATAAGTATACATATGTATATATATATATATAAATATCTATATCTATGTGTGTGTGCGTATGTGTGTGTGCAGGTGTGTAAATTCGCAGACGTATATTTACGCACATTCTATGGTATCTATGGTATAGTGTCGTGAAAATCTGAAGTGTTTTGTTCAGCAGTTTGTCGCACATTAGGTTCACCTATCATCCAAAACCAGCCTGTTCTGAAGCGTTTTTAGTACGAAGTCTTGATATCGCAAACGTTTCGCAATTCACTGCCACATAGATGGGTTGCATGCTTGTTTTATGACTCGATAAACACACATCTCACTATGTCTATTGAAAGAATGTTGTCCTGCGACAATTATGTTTGGGAGTGTCTGAACAAAATTGTTTTTAGAGAGAGTTTTTTTTCAAAAGGGTCTTCCGAACGAGTCCCGCAGTCGCTCAAGAGACTCACAATGTGAACACAGCCTTAGTGGCACTAGGCGAGCCAGGCCTTGGAAGACATGGCATAGCCTCTCAGAGCTACGAGCGGACTCCCAGGCACCAAAAGTATCTCACAAGGAAGGTACCAAGATGCACCAAGATACACCAGGTCTCTCAAAGAAAAATCTTGGAGGAGCCTATGTGTTCTACAAGAGTCTCTTCCGAGAGTGTCTTCCAAGTACCAAAGGGCTGTTTGAAAGGTGTGCGTTTCCACTAGGGCATCCCTAAAGCGCTTCTTGCAAGAGTGCCCCGCAAGAGTGGAGAGCGTCTTAGATTGCAAGTGTCTTCAAGTGTCCGCAACACAAGTGTCGCACACAAATTCTTACAGGAGTGCCCTACAGGAGTGTTGTCCCACGAGTGTCTTGCAGGAGTGTCTCCGACAAGTGCTATACAGAAGTGTGTTCAAAGAGTTTTGCTAAATAGTGTCCTAAAAGAACGTTTTCCTGGCGTGTGCCACCAAAATTACCGCACACCTCCCAGAGTGTCTTGCAAGCGTGTTCCAGGAGTGTCCCACAAATGTTTTTCATAAGAATGTCCCAGGAAGCGTCGAGCAAGAGTGTCACGCCAGAGTTCTTCACAAGAGCTCAGGCCGTCTTCCAAGAGTGTTCCGCTGTATTGCTGGCGAGAATATTTTGTTAGTAGACATGGGTAGAGCGTCTCCAAATCACACGAGTCTAAGAGTTTCTCACAGCTCCAGCTCGGCCAAAGCTCAGAGTGCGGATGCTTGCAGGGTGTCCTACAGATTTTGTCCTGCAAGAGCTTCTTTAGAGATCTCTTCGGTGATCTCAAGGAGTTATAAGTGTCTGACACCAGAGTGCCCTACAAGCTTTTCCGTTACTACAAGAGTTTCTTATGGGACTGCCACTAGAAATTGCATGGAGCCTCGTATATCCCGGGATCATTCAGATCCTGTAGTGCAAAATTCCAGGGAAGGAGCTACACTCAGCGACCCTTTGATTCTTCCATTTCCAGGTGGCCATGCGGGCAGAGCTCGGCAAGTTGGACTTCAAACTGACGAAGCTTTCGTTTCTCGGTTCGATTCGTCGTTGTGCCATCCTGTTGCAACTACAACGTTTGTCTAGAAAGGGAATGCACTTACAATATGCTCTTTTCATTAAACTTGTGGTGTGCCGGAGGGGTGTCTATCTTGCTGGATAGGCGATGGAATGTTGCTGCGTGGATTTGGGTGGAGCATGGTTCTTCCCCAAGGTTGACGCAGTGGCAGTGATCCTGATTGTTTGCGATCTGAACCATTTTCCAGGCATGAGCATCAAAACCATTATTATATGCATCTAAAAAAAAATGCATCAAAACCTATTATACGCATCAAACCAATATTCTTCGTCTTGTTGCTAGTAATGCTAGGGAGGGAAGGAGGGAAGGAAGGAAGGAAGGAAAGGAAAGGAAAGGAAAGGAAAGGAAGGAAGGAAGGAAGGAAGGAAGGAAGAAAGGAAGGAAGGAAGGAAGGAAGGAAAGGAAGGAAGGAAGGAAGAAAGAAAAGAAGAAAGGAAGGAAGGAAGGAAGGAAGGAAAGGAAGGAAGGAAGGAAGAAAGAAAGGAAGAAAGGAAGGAAGGAAGGAAAGGAAGGAAGGAAGGAAGAAAGGAAAGGAAGGAAGGAAGAAAGAAAGGAAGAAAGGAAGGAAGGAAAGGAAGGAAGGAAGGAAGAAAGAAAGGAAGAAAGGAAGGAAGGAAAGGAAGGAAGGAAGGAAGAAAGAAAGGAAGAAAGGAAAGAAGGAAAGGGAGGAGGGAAGGAAGGAAGAAAGAAAGGAAGGAAGGAAGGAAGGAAGGAAGAAGAGAAGGAAGGAAGGAAGGAAGGAAGGAAGGAAGGAAAGGGAGGAAGGAAGGAACCCCTCCACCAATCCCCGCTCTCGCTTTTCGTTCACCAAACTACAGCTTGTGCGCGTCTCGAACACGCTACTCCACATGTATTTACAACAGCGCACCTGTCTCTCTACGTCTTTGCTTGCTCAAAGCCATGAAGGTGGATGAGACCTGATTCTGTTCTCTTTTTCTTATTCGTGCAATTTTGACATCAGATCAAGTCTGCAATGCTCCCATGTTGTGAAGAAGCCACACAAGTGACTGAGAAAGCCTGGCGTCGTGTCCCCCATGCAAGAAAAATCATGTCTGCTGTGCCTCCGAGCTGTGACCCAGTCACAAAGGTGGATGATAGGGCCCGCTGGCTATGCTCCCATTCTCTGACAATGTTTCTTGGGGAATAAGATTTTTGATCCTGATAGTCATTTTTATTGATCCTTGGGGAATATTTGCTTTGATCCTGATAATATTTTTTTGGATGACGTGCCCAGTTTTCCATATTTTTCCTGAGCCCTGTTCTGACTGAACCTGAGTACCCCCATTGGTCGTGGCGCTAGTGTGCCAGGAAAAACATGGCTGCCCAATTTTGATTTCTGCCAGGTAGTCCTGCACGAATTGCTTTTTCGGGTCCTTGTCCGCTGTGTGGATCGTTTTTTTTGCCAAATTTTGACTGTGACATCCCTCCGAATGATTTGGCTCGCTTAGGCAAAGACTGAAGGATGCTGGGATCATCGGGCAGTCCAAGACTCCTACAAAACGAGAGGTGCATTCGTTCACAAAGCCTTTGCTTCCTCAATGAGTCAGAAATCAACCTTTCCCATGTTGCCAAGAGAGTTGCGTCAGTTTTCATGTCATGTGCTTTGCAGTTCCGTGTGGGCACTTCACGCGAATGCAAACACATTCGTACAGGGCTGGATTTCTTTGGTGAGCAAGTCCTTTTTAGTCCAAGACCCCATCCTGCACCAACGCTTGCCCCGCATTCTCTAAAATCTTGACAAGACATCTCCGTTCCCGGTTATTCTTACAAAGTAAGGTCCCAAGCTGATTGGCACAAGCGATTGGTTTTGCCTAGCCTTCAGTGATTCCCCTTCTTATCTCATATCTGACTAATGAAGGCTGGCCTTACTGTAAATATTTGCATCGTTTCTTCCTTAATTTGCCACCCGCCAGATCTGCCTGATTCAGGTTGCAATGGATCAGCCATCTGCCTTCTTCTTTCAGGCGTCTAAATAAAGACATCCAGGCGCACTTGTGGCTGACCTTCCTGTGTTTTGGTGGCGTGTGTAGCTTCGGTTGCGTGTCGCCGATCAGACTTGTCCTTGGCCTTGGGCGGCCCAGCTGCTACGCAAAGTGGGATTCGACCCAAACTGATCCAATTGGCCAATTGGCATATCTTTGAGTATCTTTGAACATCTTTGCATCATGTTTCTATTATCGTTTGTTTCTTCCAATGGTCCACAGTGAATTGGTCAAGTTGCAAAGGAAAAGCCACAGGAAACGGTGGTTTTGTTTGCTTGTGTCCGTCCTGAAGGTGCTATGCAAGAAGTCGCAAGAGAACGAGGGATGACATACTTCGGGAAGCCTGGAATCCATTTTGATTTTCACATTTTGGTTTCGCAGCGTTCTTGTAATTTTTGGCCGTTCAAAACTGTCCCCAGTAATTTTTACAGTTGTTTTGACTGTTGACCAGCGACTACGGCTCGATTTTTGGAGATAAGCCAGAGTCCTGCTGTTCTATTATTCCAGAATATTGCCAGGAGTCACTCTGGCACTCTGCCATGGTAGAGAGCAAGATGAATGTGACCCACTTTTCTCCAGTACTGGCTCGAATTTGCCGTGGGAAGCTATTCAAGCGGATGTTCGCGCACAGAGTCTCACCATTTGATTCAATTTATGATTTTTGACTGAAGCATTGGCTATGAGTTTCACCACTGTAGCGCGCTACCAGCAGCTCAGAGCTCATACAAATCTCCGCCAGATTTTGTCTTGAACACATATGACTTATGATACCTACGGGTACTTTGCTTCCCAAGATTCAGCGGGGGTTTCTCAAAGAAAGAAGATGATCAGCACAGCTTTGCCGCTTCGCCCCAAATCTTTCGTTGCCTTGTCACCCTGTCGCCCATTGTCTCCCGCCAACTGCTCCTGGGTCTGCTATGGGCTGTGCTGTTGCCTGTTTCCTTGTCCTCCTCCTTTTGTCCTCCTTTTGTCCTCTCCTTGGGTGATCTCCCTTCTTGTCTCCTGTAATTGGTTTCGCTCGTTTTGAAGCCTATGCTGTGCCCACGCTGGGGTAATTTCTTTGTTTTGGTAGGCATCATGGTCATTGCAGCATGGCTAGCATGCGACAGCGGATTTCACACACAACATTGTTTATCCAACAAGTTGCATAATGAAAGGTTCCTCTTAGCAGTCAGCGCAGACAAGCAAAGGCAGGTGACTGCAATCCTCATGAAGCTGTGAGCTCTTAGCTTTGTGATGTCTGGAGGGCCCTTGAATGCACACCAGCCACTTGTGCCCCAAAGGGGCAGTGACTGTGGGGCGACGTGAGCCCGGCTATCCAGAAGGTCCTAACATACCCGTCGTTTCCTTCTGCAAGGGGCGGTGAAATCGAAAGATCAAAACTATGCCAAGATAGTTTTTTGATTTGCAAATCAGGCTGCAAATGTTTTTGTTTCTCCAGTTTCGCGAGCAAGTGCTTTTGGCTCCTTTCTGCATGTCTTGAGATGGGGATTGATAAGAAAATCATACCCCTAAAGTCAGACATCAAGTCGGATATACTGTGGCGCGTGAAACTGTTACGATAGTCATGACGTACCCCTCAAATTTGTGCGAAAGTAGTTGGCTATTCGTGAAGGCCGTTGTCAGATGGAGGAACTTTGGATAACAATTTGCTGCGAAGTGAAGGGAGGTATATTAGAAGAAGACCCAAGGCCACACTCTTTTGCGAAGTTTTGAGCCCTGTCACGCTAGCCAATTTTGCTGAGCTTCACCATATATGCTGAGTCAAACCGCTCCAAACTACACACATACTGTCAAATGCGAGGTTCATTGGCCTATTTGATC
Source organism: Symbiodinium kawagutii (assembly GCA_009767595.1). Lineage (NCBI taxonomy): Eukaryota > Dinophyceae > Suessiales > Symbiodiniaceae > Symbiodinium > Symbiodinium kawagutii. The sequence goes on from VSDK01011771.1 coordinate 56,602, forward strand.
TGAGTTTCATCGAAAAGAGATTAAAAGAGTGAGAATAATCAAACAGTGGCCTTGGCTCGCTCCAACTTTTGCCTTTGCCAAAGCGTGGGTAAAAATTGTGCAGAGAATGTCAGCGAATTGCATTTGCAAAGATCAATGAAGCACATGGACAGTCGAAATCACAATGAATCTTCACTTGGGCGATTCGCGACGGCACTAAGGCTTGCAGCGACAAACATTGCCTTGCTCTCACCAGCGAGGGGATTGTGCACAGCTGCGGAAGCCGCTGCCTCAGCACATTTGATTCTCATGTGATTATATTGTGATTCGTAGATGATTGGTCAGTACATTCTTTTCCAATCTTTAAGTACTTTTCTGCTATAAGAGTTTATTTTTATTTAATATGAGTCTCTCATTTTCTGTGAAATTCTTACAAGGGTTGATCAACTCACCGAGGCAACAGCAGCGGGCAACTGGGGCTAGGATCCTCAGTCCACGTCGAATTCTGCGCAATTCCTTGTTCCTTGTGGTTGGACGGGGTTCCAATGTCACAAGATGTGGCAAGATGTTGCAAGATCATGATTTGTACTGTGTGAAACTGCAGCTGCGCTGCTTTACCGTGCGTTGCAGCTGAAGTTGTCCTCCCATTCTTCTTATCTGCCGCCTGTGCCCCAATGTGCCCTATGAATCTCAAACCATTGAGCAAATCAAACCATGACCTCAGCGCCGCGCAAGGTTGGGCCACACTGATTTCAACCTGAAGATGGCACCGTTGGACTTGACTAAAAGTGGTAGCCATCGCCGGGTCCCAAACATCAAAACATCGACTTTCTGTTCAAGTCAAGAGAGCTCAAGCAACATGAGTTGTTTCTACTCTGCCAAAATCTACCAAAGCTCCACCTGGCGTGGTTGGCTTACACATGTTTCTCCATGTCTGCGATTTGTATCGATTTTTGATGTTTTGGCTGAAAGGCACCCGCAGCAATTTTCATCACCAGCGCAGCTCAGGTTTTGCCACTTTTGTCGCCTGTGGCTCGGAACATTCTGTGTGGAATCCTGGGCGGCGAACAGGACATGAAAAAAGGCAACTCTCTGAACTCCACAGCTCGTGACGCTCGTGCTGTGGACATTTGATGAAGACAAAGCAACTTTGGAAGAAGCGCAATGCTGGGGCCTGAGGCCGTCCTCACCGAGCAAGGTGTGGCTCGGTGCCCCAGCCACCCGAGGGAGAAACTGGAAACATTTCATGAAACAGTTTAGACAATGCTATTTGTGAGGAAATTGGTTTCAGAATGTCTCAATGCCCAAAACTGTAGAAGCCCTGCAAAGATTAAAGCCCGGAACTCATGAGAATCACCTGTAATTTGCAGACATTTACTGAGCAAGTTCTTTTGAGTTCTAAGCCTCAGGCAATTACTTTTGGAAGCAGTCATGACTTTCGTCTTGGCCGAAGGCAAGGCAGCGGAACCACGGAAAATCCCGAAGGCATCTGAAGGCGTAAGAAAACAAGAATGGATAAGCATGATTAACAACATGGATCTAGGATATGTTTTCTAAAATGCACATGAATGATATACACAACGCATTTCTAATTGGTCTCTTCGGAAGCAGGTAGTCTGGCGACAAAAGATCCCGACTTTGCTCCATGTTACCTTCAGGTTACCTTCAGGTTCCCTAGGGAAATGGATGAAGGACTTTGCTCAACAGCAAGCGGAAGGGCTTTGCACATAGTGACAAGTGGCATCGAGTGGCTTTTGCATACTCTCCAAGGGAAACCGTCCGAATCCTTGGCTCAAGAGCTGAAGTGTTCAGCACTCTTTTGCTTTGGGAAAGTGCTTTTGTAACCTGGTTGCATATGGTTGCATATGGCATGATATCGCATATGTCCAGTGACTCTTCTAGCTTCTTTGATTGCTCAGACCGGAAAATGATGAGTTGAGAAGCGCGTTCATGTGGATTCTCTGCATGGGGACCCCTCAGACGCCAAATTTTTGATCAGATCAGGGTGTGCCATCTCCAGACTTCAGGTGACAGTTCCGCTCCCAGAGTTCCACTTCCCCTTTTGGGAATTGAACAAGTAAACATTGAGTTCCACTTCCCAACATGAATCCAACATGCCCAAAAGGTTTCGGAAAGTCACGGCCTTGGGAAAGCCTAAGGCAAACGCACGGATGTTTGGTACTCTTTCTATGTTTCATGCAGGAGGTTATCCATCAACAGTGGTGCCCACCACCAATCTTAGAAACAACTGCAGCATATATGGACACAGGCACATGCACGCACAGACACATAGATGAATATTTGTTATAGCGATGGATGAATTTTCACTTGTCTGTGGTCGTGTGTTGTCTTGTTTTTTTTTTTTGTTTGTGTGTGTGTGTGTGAGAAGGCGAGTAAGTGTATACTTCGGGCGGCAGGCACAGAGAAACGCAGGCTGTAACGCATGTAATGCAATGTATGTATATAAGAATGAGAAACAATACAAGCAAGGCATGCCATGCAAGTATTTAAAAAGCCATGTATTTAATGAGTGCACTACATGTTATGGATGGAATGTAAGTCAGAGTGTAACATAATGTGATTTTATTTGATGTAATATAGGGGAAGTATACATGATTCTATGTACGGGAATGTGTGTGACGCTGAGGGAGGGAGAAGGAGAGAGAGAGAGAGAGAGACCGAGAGGTAGAGAGAGGGGAAGAGAGAGACGTAGACAGACAGGTTCGAGTAAGCATCAAATGTATTCAAATGTGATGGTTTAAGATTGAGATCCATTTCGAAGCAGCCGAGGCAATGACAAGGCTCTCGTATTTGATCCTTTTTAGCTTCTTGCAGCGCTGCTGAGCTCAAATTAAGCTGAGTTTTGGCCATGTATCATTTTTCGTGATACGCTGTCGCTGAGGAGAAGGGGAGGTAATGGTTCTGCTGCATCAGTCTGTCATGTCTATTCTTGGTTTTGTTTGCAACGGGGAAGGAGGGGACAACGGAGGACTCATTAATGTTTGGCTGTTCAGGCCCCAATGCAGGCTCCCACGGACCTACTGCCTAGGTTTTGCTGCGGAGGAGGTAGCAGATGCATTCGCCTCTTGCACCGATGATGAGGAATGCAGTCCCTCGGCTTTCAAAGGGTGTGCACGTGGTATAGTACAGCCCTCAAGGATAGAAGAAATTGCGTGATAACCGAATGCGAGCAGATTGTGAGACAGTGATTTGTGGAGCTTATCAGATTGGCGATACCGCGTATTGCAGCAGGGGTGCCATTCTACCATATTCTTTGCCTCTAATTCTGGCAGAGGTGGGATAAGAGGACAGATGCTTGAAAAATGGTGACGCGAACTCCAGTTTGAAAATGCCGGGCGAAAATGCACAAATGCCATAAACGGTCCCCAGCATGCCAATTCCTAGCGAAGGCGTTGGAGGAAAACACTGTGGTGAATCAATGCCGAAACAAGTACGTGACCTTTTTATTACAGGATTGGCATAATTTTCGTAACACCTGAGACACGCGCACACACACAAGCATATATATATATATATATGTATATATTCTTTATTATTATCATTCTATATATATATATATACTATCCATTTAAGTCAATTGAGATGAGTTAATGCCAGTTTCATTTGCCCGATGTGATGTGTGGCCCTCTGGCAACCAAGGCCTGGAGCTTCTGCAACGAGGCCAAGGATTTGAAATCCGTGGTGCAGATTGGCCATTGCAAACTTCGTGTCCCGAAGTGAGGGAGAGATATGGAGAGATATGGAGAGATGAGAGAGAGAGAACAGATCTCTTCTGTTTGAAGAGGAGTTTGATCAGCTAGAACAATGGTCTTGCCACATTGTTTCACCAGTGACGGTTTCTTGCTTTCAGTATCTTCTGTATTGGTTTTGAACTGGACCCGACTGGGCCGCTTTAAACAAGTTTTACTCCTTGCGAGGTGGAGTCAAGAAGACCCTGGTATGGGCCCCATGGGCATTCAAAGAGTGTGGCATCTTTTTTCTCTCCAGGGCTCATTACAGTACTGTAGCGTTTTGTTTCTAGACGGTCATGTGGTCAATGTGTCACTTCGTGTCGGGATGTATCGGGGTTTGGATGGGGGTGGGCTGAGGTTGCTTCAGAATCAGAGGCAGCAGGTGCAAATTGGATATGGGCAGTGCATGGGACCAAGCTTATGGCTTTGGGGAACCAGTTTCGGCGTGCAATCAGTCTTTGAAACCAGAGGCAAATCCTTGTGTAAACCTTTGCAAAGAATCTTTGTCGGGTTTGCTCCAGTTCTTTTTTGCAAGACAAGTCATGCTAAGACTAGCAATAGTCGCATTCATCTTTCATCATCTGTCTTCTACATGCTTGCATACAGGCCATGACTGTTTCGGTCAGTTGCTTTCGCTCAGCCATTTGCAGACCCATCGTGCTCTGCAGCTCCAGAATGTGCCAAACTCAAGCTGAACGGGAATCTTGGCTAGCAAGGTCCATCAATTCCATAGAGAAAAGTCAGACACAATTGTCAAGCTGTCGAGGGCATGTCTCCTCACAGCGTGTCGATTGGTCAGTCTAACAAGCCAAATGGATCGCAATGGGCTGCCATTTTCCGAGCAGATTCAAGCGGATATGTTTAATCCTAGGAGAAGCGGGTAGCGGCGCACTTTCGATCACTTTTACGGGCTCGGCTCCATGCTGTAAAGATTGAATGAGATGAACAAGCTGCATGAGAACCAAGACGCACCTCAACATTCTTTCCCGCATGCAGAATTTCCTACAGTACATATAACTAATTTTTGGTTCGGATCCCTTGGCTAGGATTGCAGCTTGAAGGAACTAGTCAACAGTAGGAGGTTCGTTGAAAAATGCGTGCTTTTGTTTGGTGGTTTGGAGCGCCAAGGAATTGCTGCCCTAACGATGCTGGCATCAGCTTGGGTTGCTGCCCTGGTGGTGGCTCCTCTGTCCCAAGTCCAGCGGTGGCATCTGTTCCAAAGGATTCAAAGAGGCGCAGCTTCTGCTGGTTCTCCCCTGGGTCTCCCCCTGGGTCTCCCTGAGCAAACCTCTGACATGTTGACTGCACAAGGGTTGCAGAGCGATTTATTGCAGATCGGATAGGCCTGCTTTGTCCTGCAGTACCCTGGATCCTGCAGTATCCTGCAGAAAGCCATCAGTTCCTTAGGGGATACTAGTGGGTCGTTCAGATTTGGATTCGTTGATTGCTTTGAACAGTGGATTTTTTGAGACTCCGGAGGCTTTGCCAGAACAATCCAGCCTGCCAAGAGCTGAATCTACAAGGTCTTTGCTGCCCCAATCCTGCTGGTGCTAGCTTAGGCAGGACCCACGTGTGACCAAATGCATCAAGATTTCAATCTCATTAGAACCACTTGGAACCTCATAGCGAGTACCTGACGAGCATCAAAGAATATCAGCTTCCCAAAGAACCACTCGTTGATCAGATTGAAACTAGGGCTTGCTGTGATAGTGTGTGCAGATGCGTTTGCAGACATGTTGATACTGTCAAGTCGTGTTGTGCATTGCATATTTGGATATTTTAAGAATTTTTAAGAAGGTTCACATCTCAACCTCCCAGTTTTCCCACATGCCATTCACACAGGCTGCTGCGACTCTGAGATTGCCCCTTGGCTCAGGGACTTTGCGGCGCAGCATGCGATCGATCGGCCACTTTCTTTGTCGTAGCTGGACTTCTGGACATGATAGTCAGCCAAGAAATGATATTGTGGAACCGGAACCACGCTGGGGCAGTCTATTCTTTTTGCCGCGTAGAGGTCTAATCATTCGGTTTTCGTTGAATTCAGGTCTGCGTCGATTCTTTGATACGATTCCGGATATAGAAATCAAATGAAGTAAAACTTTTTCAATAAATACAGCACTACATGTACATTGTGATTTTTCCCTTATTTTTCCTTACTTTCCTCTTATTTTTCCTCAATTTTCTTCGGCTTTTTCCTATATCTTCCTCGTATTCGGTTCCGCAACGCTTCCGACATCGGTGCGACTTAGGAAAAGCAGGACATGCTCGGTGCAGGTCCAGCACCCGAGCTGGCACCTCCAGCAGCAGCGCCTGGTGGGATGCTCAAGGATAGCAGAAAACAAGAAACAAAACACAAAGGAGAATATATAGAAAAAAATAAAGAATTTAGAAAAAATATAGGAAGAACATAGGGATGATATAGTTAAGGATATCTATCTATTTGTCTATATATATTTAAATAAGTAAATATAAATATAAGTATAAACATTTTGTTCTTTACATGTCTGCATGTATAGAAATAAATAAGGATATATATATATATATGTTTATATAGAGACCCTATAGATACAACACATGGTACAAAGTATGATAAAGTTCGATATAACACACACACATCATAGATAAGATCTTGATATGACACACATGCACACATCTATGGATAAATTTTGGATATAAGAACTATACATAGTATTACAAAATATATCGTATGTTTAGATATAGGAAACACAGGAATTGTTGTATTAGCGTATATCCAAACATTCTAAACAACCGTGTGTTAATACAATATCAAACAGCAAAAGACGATGTTAATGTGTTTACGCAGTGCAAGCACGCACATACACGCACTAATGCACTACAATAGGCAATAAACACAGTAACCACAGCGAACAAATGAAAAAAACAACTCCGACTCTGAGAAAGGTCAATGAAATCAGATTGACAGATTGTATTTGGATCTTCCATCATCATTTTTGTTGTAACCTGGCTTTCATCAGTTGCATTGTCCTTGACAGATCGTGATGATCGTACACTTTTGTGGAGCTTTGCAATCAAGGTCCTTTGATGACTTTCTACCTCTACCGCGTAGACAACGATCAGAGGCCGCTTAGCCAAGCTTACCTGTGAGCATTCAGCATGACCAGCCAGATTCCACCAGCGTCAACCTTCGCCATGGACAACCGTCAATGGACTTTCACACATCCAAAAGTATGAGCCGCAGTGATTTGATATCAATGTCGACTCCTGCAGGTACAAGCTCAACGGTGTGAATATGGCCAACTTGCTGGGGGACGTGTGGCACCCTGACTAGAACTTAGACATTGCCATGTGTTTCGGAGTTGGACTCGCAAAGATTCCCAAAGCAGAGGGGAGAAAATCGATCCAGAGAGGAAGAAATTGGAAGAGGCCAAGCTTTGATCTCTTTGTGTCTCTTCTTGTGTCTCTTTGTGATTTGGAGCCTCGAAGAGGTACTTGCACAACGAGGTTGTCTTCAACTGCCCTAGGCAACGGCGCGATGACATCTTCTTTCATTAATTTCAACATTGAAAAGTGCAGAAAGTGAGTAACAATTCTGAAGTCAACTTGACCTCAAATGTAATCCTGCCCACTTCCACTGTCAATTGTCTCTAGTGATTCGTGCTGAAGCTTGCGAATACTAAATACTTGACCTTTGTTTCTCCATAACGGTGCAGTAATCTTGTTGACTTTTCCACTCGATGGTCATACAAACCTCCGTCAACGTCTTCCGTGTTCAATCAGTATTCACTGAAATGAATATACTCAAAATTCATTTAGGCTTCATTCAATGCTTAGATTTTCATGGAATGAATTGCACATTGATTCCAAGTTCGGTTCAAACTTTGTTCTCTAGTCCTTTGCCCCCGTGTCAAGTGCCAAGTGACTGGGGGCTCCTGTAACAGGAAGTTCAACATCTCTCGATTGACACGTTTCAAAGTCACCGCTCGTGCTACGCGGGACCTGGGCAAAGGGGAGGAAGTGCCGCGAAATGCTGCAAATGTTCGCATAGTTGAAGATGACTAAAGTTTTTTTTGTCCTTCCGGGAATTTTCGGGGTACTTTATGGGTACTTGAGAGGTACTTGAGGGACTTTCATGGGTTTGATCCCTTTTGGCCAGTCTTTCAGGGATCAAAACTCCCACGACAAAGTAGTAAAGATGAATAGAAGGTTGTCTGTCAAAATTTGACTTTCAAGTGGACAACCACTTATTCTACTGTCTCTTCCTCTGTTTCTAAAATGACTTTTGACACTTTTGCTTCCTTGGCTTTCACTGTAGGAGCTTGCGGGTCAAGGGAAGAACTTCGATCATTTCGTTGCCTTCGACAAAGCCAAGTGCACTGTGAACCTTGGCAGCACATACAGTCAAAAGATGTCAAAAGGTAAGATAGGCAAGCGCGAAGGCCATTGGAACCATTCCTGATTCCTGATTGGAATGGTCCTGTGAGATCATCCATGAACCCCCCAAACAGATTTCCGGTGGTCATTTGCCTCTATTCTTAAAGTAGCACAGTCATGTAGAGTCTTACAATGTCTTATACGCTCTTCTGGCTACTTTTGGCTTAGCCTTTTGGCATTCTCTCACTGAGTTGTTGCATTGCACTGTCAAAGGCCTGGATGCAACCAGCTGCACTGGGACCCGCTTGGCTATGTATTGGGGTGCACGAGTCTTGGCAAAGCAGATGCTCCAATGTGGAGAATTTAAGTCTTTTGGGTTGGAAGATGCCCAGAGATCGTCAAAAGTAGATGCATCGAACCTGTGGGGAACGGAAGCTCAGGTCGTTTCAAAATTCATGTTTGTTCAGTCGTTCAGAGGCACAACAGGTCCCCTGGGCAACCATGGATTACGACTTGGTTGCAGGTGCCTACGGGGGAAAGGCGAAAGGTCGCCAGTGTCGAGTTTTTTCTTTATTCCCCACCTGTCAGGTGAGGGTTGTTAGATTTTATCAGAGCTGACTCCTCCGCCTTCTCCTCTCCTCCTCCTTCTCCTCCTCGCCGGACCTCAACCACGACCATGCACGACTAGTGGTCGCTGCCGGACCTCAACCACGATCATGTATGCCTAGTGGTCGCTGCCGGACCTCAACCACCACCATGCACGACTAGTGGTCGCTGCCGGACCTCAACCACCACCATGCACGACTAGTGGTCGCTGCC
>VSDK01011771.1:68434-79483 GCA_009767595.1 Symbiodinium kawagutii
CAGCAGGAATCTGCAAGCCCCATGTTGAAGCCCCATGTTGAAGCCCTTCAGGGGAAAAGGCTTCGCAAGTGGTCCACTATCTGAGCCATTGAAAACACACACTTGGAATTAAGAACACTGACAGAATTTCATGCTGTTTTCCTGTACAAATAGTGTGCACGAATTGGCGAACAAACAGACAAGGCAACATTGGACACAGATCTTGTTGTTGAATCCGTTAAATGGTGTAGAGATGCGATCAGTTTTCACTCTGTTTTTGGTCGTTTCCGGCGAGGACCTGCCCCAGCAAATTCTACTTCCAGAAGACAGCCACGTGCAATCAAAACGAGCCCGGGGGTCAATGTAAGGGAAACAAGGCCTGGGCCAAGCTTTGGATTCTCTGTTTTCCTTCTTGTACAGTGCAAGACAACAGTGTCTTAGTGGTTTGCTGAGTTTTCTGGGCATTTGGAACACTCCCGAGCATGATTGGGTTGACACGTTTTATGTTTGCTTTGTTTTGTTTTTACAGTTTTCCAGGGCCATGTCAAAATTGCAGGTAACAGGTGAGCGAGATTGAAGCTTGGCATGGTTTTGGTCACGGCATGGGCAGGGTAATTAGTACGACCAGAACAAGGCGTGTGATGGCGTGTGTATTCAGAGGGAGTACATATGGTTTCGATATCAGTTTCATTTGCAAACCTTCTAGCAACAGAACCCCTTCGCCAGAATTGAATGCGATCGCTTGCTACAACTGGCTGCAAATGGCACACTCTGGAAATCATGTAAATGCAACAGGGTCATCAACGGACATCAGCGGACATCACTTTGCCCACACACCATGACCGCTCCCAACCTCAGCTCCGTTGACGAGGCACTTACACAATTGAAGAGGCAGGTGAGATCCCGCTTGACGACCTTTCAGGTGCATTGCCGGCAAACCCGGCCTTCATTTCAAGGGCATAACTTGGCTTTACCTATGCTTAACTTCAATTTCTTATCGGGACTCCAGGACTTTATCAAAACAGACTAGTGAGTTTGGTGTCGGGCGCTTCCCTGAAGCGGTTGTCAAACCAAGCGCGGAGAGGAGAAGAAGAAGAAGAAGAAGAAGAAGAAGAAGAAGACGAAAAAGAAGAAGAAGAAGAAGAAGCAGAAGGAGAAGGAGAAGGAGAAGGAGAAGGAGAAGAAGAAGACGAAGTGAGTTTGGTGATTCTTGGCGTGTTGTCAAGCACTTGCGGGGCCAGATCAGCCGCATGTCTGGATAGAGAATACAGAATTTTGTTGGATCCCTTTTTGGGTCTCTTTATGATCTTTATGTCACGTCACGCCGTTCTCCATTTTGTCCTTCATTACGCAGGCATCAAGAACTACAACGACGTCTGTGAAAGCACGGGTGTCCGGGAGTACGATGAGCTCACAGACAAAGGTACTGGCACCAGTTTCTGGAATGGACTCTTGACACGGTGAAGCAGGGTCGGACACAACCTGCTTCGAAGGCTTAGGGCATCATTTTTGAATTGAAACGAGCAACTGCATCCACCTTCTTCAATGCACAAGTGTGTTGGCTCTTTCTAGGTAGGCACGGTGGCATGCGTTTTGTTTTGATCAACCTGAACTGTCGGCCATGTGCGTATGGTATGTGCAACTAAGGGAAGGCCGACCCCAAGAAGGGCAAAGAAAGAGTGAAGTTTATCACAGACCTTTTTGCCAAGCGATTTCCTCACTTCCCTGCTATGCTCGAAGACCCCGTTTGCGACGCCTGATCTTCTGACTTTTAAATCCTCCGCGGCACTGGCAATGCCCGAGTGTCCATTAGGTTTACCGGGTCGGATTGCCGCAGACTATTCATGTTACACCTTGCAGAATTATATACAGTAGTTTAGAGATCTTTACAGGACTTTACAGTGTGGACAAAAGTTGTTCGCTCAGGTTATGATGTTTTACTTGCAGGTCATTTGAATGAGTTCCACACTCTTCAGTCTTTGTTCTACATGGTGACCCTAGAATGTATCCCATGAGACCTTGGATGAATCTCAAGCGTGCAGTAGCATATGAGAATGCATATGAGAATACATATGAGACATATGAGAATACATGAAGAGGTCGCCTGACATTTTTTGATACCAAGAACTTACCAAGGCAGAAAGCAGTCGACCCAGCCTACAATTTGTGCATCCGGAAGCCAAGCTTCCACAGCTCAGAGGAAAGACCTGTGTGGGTAGTGGTGGTGTGTCTTGTAGTTCAACGTTGCAGCTGTGCTGCTACAGTTCAACGCTGTGAGTCACCCACATCATTCTGCATAGACCCTGGCTGTGCTGGGTGTTTGGAACCATGGAAATTTTCGAAAGCCACCAAGAACACAGGCTTCGATGCTCCAAAGAGGTGTTTTACTCCTTTGAGTTGGCGGTTTTGACGCTTAGAAACTCACAAAAAGCTAGCGCTGCTGAGAAGCCGTGGTGGGTTCAGCACAACCTCAGGTTATGTCAGGTTGGCTAAGGGGTTGAAATGGTCCCTTTGACTGTGCCCATTTAACTGTTTTCTTTGAGCTATTGTATTTGCATATATTTGCTGCATGTGGGTTCCAGGACCATCCTCGCAAATCACGTGCAAAAAAAGAGCGATGAAGTCTCCTCCCAAGATCTCCCAAGTGGCTCTGCGAAATTGCCAGGTCAGAGACATGGGTGAACCCATGGCCCGTGGCGCTGGACATGCCAGGTGTGCACACTGATTTGCTGGGGATGTTCCTATGAGAAGGATGGTCAGAAAAGATAAGATAGATAAGAAGAGAAATAGGTTGAAATAAGAGAAGAAGTGGAAGGGCTCGCAAGAGCACCACACGCAGTGCACTTCGAGTGCCAGGCTCAGTGCGGCTGGGGGGGCTTTCCTGTGGACTGAAGCACACTCTCTTTTTGAGTGCAGCTGGGGAGTTGCCAGAGCCCTGGTAGATGGAGCCATGTGCATTTGGATTTCACTTTTGGTCGCACGGTCACACCGGGCACATGTTTGCATCAGCTTCAGGGCTAGCTGCCAATGGCATGATGAACATGTTTGTCTGTCCTGTCTTGTCTATTTGTCTGGATGTGTGTGCTCTCTCTCTCTCTCTGTGTTTGTCTGTCTGTTTGTGTCTTCAGAGGTGCGTAGGTGGTTTGATGTATAGTGTGTGTGTGTGTGTGTGCGCCCCGTGGAATCTGAAGCTGTCTGTAATCCGAAATTCTCGCCTGTTCGCAGGCAGGACTCAGTTTTACAATTGCACAGGGACCGGGACCCACACCAGCAGGGAGCATGTCCAACAAGCTGACTGTAAGACGTAAGCGTAAGAGCCTAGTCAGCTCGGCAGCGTTATTTCCATTTTGACAGTTCCATCAGATGATAGCACCCAGGGTACAAGTATTGAGATAGAGATGTGTTGACTTACACATGTTCACAGGTATTTTAAAAAAACACGAGAGCGTCACCTGAAGTTGCTTTTGCTGCAAGGCTTGGCAGGTACAGGACCTTCAAACACTACGTATTGGCGATTAAATTGCAGCCACCCATGCTCGCCGGCTCGACTCCCCTTCGGTCCAGGGATCCATGGCGATTGTTTTACTTAATTCTTAAAGTCTCTCACCACCTAAGTGTCCTTCTGTTTGTTTCCACTTGCCATGCTAGCTTCTGCATCTACCCCTCACCTCAAGCATGTACAATGTATGCTACTGTGAAAGTCCTAGATAAGGATCGCCACCAACATGACACAAGTCACACTGTCAAATGTTTTGTCTAAAGTGAGACCAAAGTTTGTCGATCTCGAGGCTTGGTTGTGGACAGAATGCGTGGGCCTGTGCATGTTGAAGATGCCGCCGCCACTGCCACAGTTAAACTCTGTGCTCTGAACTCCCTGAAATCATGGCACAGAATGCACAGGACAGGCAATTGCTTCAAAGTTGCTGTTTGTTTTTCTTGGGGGGGTTACTTTTCGTTGACGTTTGTAAATTCCATTGTCCGACCATACTGGCATGCCACTTGATTTTAGATCAACTCGGGAGGGAATTCTTTTTAGCATCTGATTTCCATTTGTGCCTGATGTCGATAGCAGGAATTTTTGTTTTTTTAAAAATGGATTCTTGACTCTGAAAATCTTTCCTGGGCATGCTCCGTTCCAATTTCCTGTACCTATGTTTTCGATGCAAGCAAGGGAGAATTGGTAAATTTATCTCTAGATGTAATTCCTCAACAGTAGTTTGGTTTGTTTTGCCTTAGAGATCTTAGAGATCGTAATCAATCACAATTGGCATGAGGCTCAGGGCTGCAGGATACTGAAGGGCTGCCACCTTGTCAAGCCTTAGTTTTCAAAAGATCTGAAATTATCCTTTGGCAGCCGTGGGTAGGCTGAATTTGGAAATCGTGCTTACCAGGTCCCCTTTCCCAGAAAAATGCAACTCCATGAAAGTATGATACAGCGTATCGCGTCAACATAAGACCTTGGTGAGAAAATGTGAGAAATTCTGGGGTGCTGATGTGTGCTGCATACTTCCCCTATATTTAACTGCAGGCAACCTGGCTGTGGAGAATTCAAAAAACATTGACACACACGCATTGACACACACGCGCACACACAGGGGCAAGCCCCGCTGCTGTGCAAAGGAATTCAATCCCAAATCTCTAGAGTGAACTCTGTGCAAGTTCCGATGGCTGCAAGGAATTCAATCTTCAGCTAGTATGAATGTGTGAGCGAGGGGACGTTCTAGAAACGATGCTAAAGAATCAATTCAGATCATGATCAATTCAGTATTTTATTCCGCTTCGCTGCTGCTTTCTACCCGTCTTTTTAAATCTCGTCAAAGCCCCTCACAGGAGCTCCGTATCCATGTCACATTCCGCTGTCCTTCTAGCAGCGATCACTTGTTTAGTTCGGGCAAATACGCAATATTTATATATATATATATACCTAGATAGATGGATGGATGGATGGATGGATGGATAGATAGATAGATAGATCGTTAGATATACATATTACATGTATGTATAGTTCATTATGGTGCAATGCTGCTTATGGGCTGACGAGCTGACATAGGGGTGCAGCTTCAGCCAGGCAGCGGCAATTGAGTAATGCTGTTTCTGGCTGTGTGTCCACGACGCATTTGCCCTTCAGCCGGAAAGCCCAGCTGCGTGCTGTTGTCAGGCTACACATCCTCTCTGCTAATTTGCCGCCTTGCTTTTCAGCAGCTGCAGCATCGCGAGCCAATGCCATCAATATGTGAACCGCCGGAGGTGAAGACAATGGACAGCCAGTTGAGATCTTCTGCCACTCGAGTTTGAATGTGTCAGTTGTTCTGACCACCGCGAACCGGTCCGAGCCATCAGTCAACAGATTGTGAAGTAGTTGCGTCATGTTTCATGCCACACTCGTCCTCATATCCAAGAGTGATGGATGCCCAGGTTCTTCATATGCGGAGAAGCCGGAAGCCTTTTCAACAGCACAGGCCTCATTGAACAGTTCCTGGCCTATGACAGGCACGGAGAAGTCAGCTCACACCTGAATTTCCTGTGTCTCCCCGTGACGCAGGGACGCTGTCATCGTGGAAAATCACATCGTTTGTTTGAAACCAGGTGCCGGTCAGGCCTGGTTGCAGTATATTGCAGTACTTTCTCACTGCTTGATGGTGCTGATTTTGTACATTTTGTGCAGCCTGAGAGCTGGCCAAGAGGTGCATGTGCCGGGCTTCAACGATCCAGAGGCCAAAGTCTTGGTATGATTTCCCCTTCTATTTCATCCATTTATTTATTTGTTTTGTATTTTTCCATGTATTTTTCATATGTTTTTTTCTTCATTTTCTTTCCAAATTTATCGGGTCACTGTCAGGTCTGCAGCGTGGAACTTGTCGCAGCAAAATCCCAAGAAGCTCCAGAGAACGACCCCGCGACTCGACGCCACTGGAAGCCGCCGCATTGAAACGGCGATGTTTGGCACAAATCAAACAGGTCAACTTGGTGCCCTTTTCAAAGAAAAGATGACAATTAAGAAGGAAATGAAGGAACATATTATGACATGTTATGACTATACAATGAGTAATATCGAAATAGATAGAAATTGGTACTGAAATAGATTGAAATATATCGAAGGAAGGTACTGAAATAGTGAAAAAATATAGCACATAAGATAAGACAATGAAGTTGGTCAAAAGTCTCTTTGGACATCGATACTCACAACGGTCCTGACGGCTCTCCAAGGACTATGCTGCACGCCTGCTGCAGCGGCATTTGGGCACGGACAGCTTGAGGCGTTTGTCGCAAAAGGCCCTTGAGGCTCACGAGAGAGGGAGGAGAAATAGAGAAATGGAGAATTTGTGGAATTTGTCAAGTCTATAATTTAAATGTACTCATTTATGGTCTGGGAAAGAGAGAGTGGATAGAGAAAGAGAAAGAGAAAGTGAGGATGGATAGAAAGTGAAAGAGAGAGACATTCCTCTTTTGACGCAGTGACAAAGCCACAAGAGCAAGTTTCTTCCACCAGTGGAAGACGCGATGGTCTTGTTATATGCATTAATTGGATGGAGACAGCAGTGACGTGACAAATTGCAAAATATTGTGATTAGCAGCGATTAGCGAGTATCACAGTAGTATGGTTCTTCCAAACTGCCAAGTCATGTGTGTGTGTGTATGTGTGTGTGTGTGTCTCCAAGTGTTCAATTTTTTTCAGCGGAGTGAGTTGGCAGGGCAGCAAGGTTGAAAAGCTGCAATGGCCTGGAATGGTACTGTAATTTTTTAAGGTTCACAATGTCAGAGCACCAAGCTATGGAGGGCAAACCCTTGGACGCCCCGGCAAAAAAAAATGTCAGAGTTCATGACAGTTCTGTAGGGCTTCTTTTGAAAAGCCATGATGGGCTACTGCCAGCGTAGATATTGGCATGACGGCTCTGAGTGACAGAGCGCACTCAAGTGGTCATACGCACTAGACGCTGAACTCATGCTCACCCTCCGATCTTGAATACGTTCATATGTAGGACACTGAGTTATTGCATAGAATATTCATGAATACTTGATGACTTGCAGGTACATGCAGGGACGAACGCATGCCATGTCATGCCCACATGCGCACGCATATATATATATATATATATATGTGTATATATATATATATACGTAAATGCATCCCCACGTATGCGCAAGCATCCGCCTGCTGGTGCGCACGTGACTATGTAGTGTATGCTGTAGATTGTATGTTTCTGGCGTGGTTGCAAAGAAGCCCGATGCATGTACAATCCAGGTGCATGTGAAGGCAGTCGCACGCACACACACACACACACATGGAACATCATGGAACCATTAGTATGCAGATGCAGAGAGCCTTCTGAAATCCTTCTCGCTCCTAAACACCAACAAATACAGTGTACAGGCATGAAGACTATCGCAGGTGCATGAAATTGACCGTTGAGTAATGCATTGCATACACCTTTTTGTTTGAAATGCGTAACTTCCGACAGCAGATTTTATGGTTCAGATAGCATGCAAAAAGTGAACAAGTCCAGGACGAGCTGATTCTTGACATGCTGATGACATTATGCCTTTAAAGCTAGCTTCCTCCAGACTTGGACAAGTTGACAGGCAGGGCAGTTGACTCCGGAGGATGTCATCCTGGAGTTTGGTCTCATGCCTCAGACTCACAGTAATGCACTTTCAAGGATTCTCGTGGCGTCGAAGTGGACCATTAGAATAAAGAGATGACGCAAGTGCAGAATGCAGTAGAATGATGTAGAATGCATTTGATTTTCAAGCTGCTTTTTGTGCCAAGTGTCTAGTAGTAGGGTCCCATAGGCAGAAGTCTCCGGGGTCTGGAATTGACTCAGGAGGTCTCAGACATTGCACGTGCAGTGAGTTCAAGTGGAATTAGAGCCCTTACACATCCTTAGGCCCCAAGTGTGGTCATTTTTGTCAGCGGAAGCAGTGTTTTAGGCAGTGGGAAATCATGGGACTTGTAAGGTACGGCGTCGGGAAGCTCTTCCTTGCTTACCCCAGCTGACGCGAGCTCAGCTACATCAGCTACACTTTTACCAAGAAGTGCCACATCCTGCAGTCCCTCTCCATACTTCCGATGCTTGAGCCATCATGAGCTTCCATCCATTTCTGAGTCCTATCATAGATGTTACTGATGTTGCCAGCCATAGCGTGATTCCTGCAATTGTTTTCACTAGATCCCTGGGCGCTCTAGGCAGGTGTGCAGGCTATCCATGGCTATCCTACAACGGATGGACTTGATCACCTGCAGCTTCTGATTTCTGAGTTCAACAACTGATTCCTGAGTTCAACAACAGCTCTGGCATCAAAAAAGCCAACATGAAAGGAAGCAAGGCTAAAAAGCTATTTGAAAGCAGGATTTGGGCCTCGCACTTGTGAAATGCAAAGTCTTTTGTGGACAATTTTTCGCCCTGCATCTTTGATCCAGTAGAGTCGCTAGAACCACTTGCAATTTGTTTCAGTCCATCTGTTTTCCACCCTGCCATGCCACCTCTCACAGCTTTCCCAAGAGATCAGTGAATTTTCACGCAGCACCTAGAGCCGCAGCCATGCCGGGCCCGCCTCAGTCGCATCAGTGGGAAGCAGAGGTTTCTGGAGTGACAACCGCTTTCGTCACGTGGCTGAAGGGTCGGACTTAGTCCTTCAGATGTTATGATTCAGGACGTTTTAACATTCTCTCCTCTCTTTGTGGTTGAATTGGTTGCTTTCTTTGTCGATTTGTCTAAGTTTCTCTGATCGATCCGATTTCAACTCTTTTTTCTAAGTTGGTCATTTCAAAGAGGGGCTCCGAGAACAGACTAGTGAGGAAGCTGTTCACCCCCTCGAACGGGGTGAAGCCAGGAGCCGTCAATGAACATCAAACATCATCAAACCATATCAATCCATTCCGGGAAAAAATACCCCCGCAGACAAGGGATGACAAGTCTCAACAAGAGGTACTAATGTCGATGACAGACATGCACACAGCACATACCGTCATGGAACTGTACATCATTGTATCTCGCATTGTTTGACCGCCCATGATATCGCAAGCCCTCTTCTGGAACAACAATGGCACATGATCTGCCGTGACATACATGAGTCATCCTGCCTGCATGCATCTGCATGCATTCAACCCACACACACTTGAAAGACCTCTGTTCAGTAGTTGGTCATGCCAACGTTTCAAGTTGTCTCTTGTTATGTCCGATATGGACGCTGTTGATCTGGTTGTCATCCAGATACCCAGTAAGGCCTTGCGCCAAGACAAATGATTGAACAAAAAGCGAAAACATCGGTGATCACTGATACTCTCTTGAGATTCAACGGAGTTGGAAAAATCGCAGGTACGTCAAGAAGGCGTCCCTTCTTGATATCACCATGGAGTGACAGTGTCTTCGTTGGTGGATGACTGTCAAACCATGCATCCACCCCCTGCGGGTATTGTTTTCTCCATGTTAAATGACAAATGATAAATCCTTGGAAACAGGAGTTGACTCACACACAAAGGCCGTGTGTCGCAAAATCGGACTAACAGCAGCTTGTTTTCTACTCGGAGCTGTGTCTAGCAATGCAAAAGTGGAAATCAAAAAACCTGAGATATTGTACATGGATTGGCCGTTCATTGCTGTATGAGGAGTGACTTCAATGAGTCGCTCGGAACGGTCTAGCCGAAGATGGAGCTGGCTGAACTACGTCCGGAACATATTCGAGGTCTAAATGATGGAGCTCTATGCCCGGGGTGAGCCTGTATATCGGGCTGTGGAGCTGGATGTCTTCCGAATCAAAAAATTGAGCATGAATTTGGCCCATCTGGATCCCGCTCCAGTGTGTTCCTAAAGTTTGGCGATCCTTTGGATCCTGACGAAAGAGTTGGCCTAAATGCCAGTGAAACGGGGCGTGGTGGCCCTGATATGTGAGCCTCATATTCCTGCTGCCCACCCATTGGCCGGTTCTTTCCCATAACACAGTGGAAAAGAACATCTTGATGACATCCAGTCGCAGATTGTCAAGATCTTGGCGGTGGATGACGATGCCCAAAGCGCTGTAGTACTCCGGGACTGCCATCTGTGGAAATGCAGCCCTGAAAAATTGGGTTAACAATAGTGACACAGCAACAAATTCTTGATTGAAGCCCGCCGGAGGTAGGCTAGCTGCCCGCAGTGTCCATGGATGTCGCTCATGATCGTCCTCGACATCCGGAAAGTCTCGACGACGACGGGTCACACGCTCCCACATGGCAGCAATAGATCAGCTACAAAGCAAATCAAACTGCAACAGCTGCAAAGGAACTGCCACCAAAAAGAATCAAGAGAAAAGATCAAATCTTACAGTGAGCTACAAAATCCGAAACAGGACAAAGGGTCCATAGCAATCCGCAGCACCATTTCAACCGTAATGCAAATGAATCCGAAGAGATCTTGACACTTCAACAGTCGGATAGCCTTTGGCTATGTATAACTCGGCCAGAGAATGCAACGTGGGAGTAATCTGGCTTCGAGGGTACGTGTATTGTCGAATTAGATGTGCTCTACTGAGCAGCCCACTCATGCGGAGACGGAGGGAACCAGCACTTTCCAAATCTCTGATTTGGCGAAGATTGGGAAGTTGATACTGACAGCTTCGCTGTTCCACATTGACAGAAAAACCAAGAAGACTATCATCAGTAACCTTTGCAAGTTCCACTGGAAGGCCGTAGAAATCTAATTCCGCAAACGTTCGGAGTGCCTCCAGGTTGATGTAGCGGGAGTTGACAATGGCAAATCTGTTGTCAACGTACCGGATAGCCACAAAGGAAAACAATGAAGGAGGCTGTGCAAATAAGGCACTATAACATTGTTGCCAAGAACGTTCAATGATGGTCACAGCCAGGTTAGAAAGAGTTGGGGATATTTGGCTTCCAATGCCTGCACCCCGAAACTGGCGCCAGATGATTCCGAGAGCGGAAAACAAATGTGATTGAAGACTCGAGCGAACAATGGTCAGCAAATCCTGTACACGCAATGCCTTGACAGAGAATCCAGTTCTACGTATTTGGCCAGCATACGTGCTCTGGACAGGGTCACCTGTCCGGGACAAGTCCACGGAGATGGATAGGCC
>VSDK01011771.1:84308-129820 GCA_009767595.1 Symbiodinium kawagutii
ATCTGTACAAAACTGAAAAATGAGAAATGAAACATGAACTGAAATTGTAGGTGAAAAGCTTGACTTATACAGTAAGTCCTTCAGTACTCAGGGCAGGTTTCAAGAAGGATCAGTTCATAATCATGGGAATGGTTACCCGAAACTCAAATGGCGTTTCTCAAGTGTATCATTCAGAATCTTGAGGTGCATGAAACTGTCTTAGAAAGTGTTTTACACTTCTGTGAGTAGACAGAGTGATGCTGGTTTTTGAGCCCAACCAGAGTGGCATATAGTCACACTGCTCACGCATTCAAGGTAGATAACCCAGGTGCGATTGACATCAAAAGCGAGCAAGGCTCAGAACCACCAGCTGTCCAACGACCCAGGTGCATTCTGGTGGGAATAGACCCACATGTCAACCACCAGCTGTTACTACCACAATTCAGAGTAATTCAATTCGCCAGGCACCAACCCGGATCACGACAGGACCATGACGGAAACGCTGCCGAACACACACTTGAAAGACCTCTGTTCAGTAGTTGGTCATGCCAACGTTTCAAGTTGTCTCTTGTTATGTCCGATATGGACGCTGTTGATCTGGTTGTCATCCAGATACCCAGTAAGGCCTTGCGCCAAGACAAATGATTGAACAAAAAGCGAAAACATCGGTGATCACTGATACTCTCTTGAGATTCAACGGAGTTGGAAAAATCGCAGGTACGTCAAGAAGGCGTCCCTTCTTGATATCACCATGGAGTGACAGTGTCTTCGTTGGTGGATGACTGTCAAACCATGCATCCACCCCCTGCGGGTATTGTTTTCTCCATGTTAAATGACAAATGATAAATCCTTGGAAACAGGAGTTGACTCACACACACACACACACAGACACACACACACACACACAAGCCTATGGTGGCCACGAGTGCCACCCTCAAGTTCCACCGACTCATCCGCGAGTCGAAGGAGCCATTTCCGTGACTCCTCGGGGGCATGGCGTGCTGATGTCCTTGCTGTGGAGCGGCCTTCTACTTTGCACCGTGCGCCGACTTTGCCTCCACGGCTTTGGCACTTGGACTTCCTGCACACATTTCGACAATCAGGTGCGACTGGGTGCTGCGACGACCCGAACAGTCGACCACGCATTTCACATTTTGGATCAGCCTGATTTTTCTTGGATCAACCCACGTTGGGCGATTTTTACGTTAACGGGTGCTGCGTCTACCCTAAACGACGCTTTTTGCAACTCCTGGAACTTTTTGACCATTGGACAACGTGATTGCCTGCTGACCTTGATCTCTTGGGTCCTTGCAATTTGCACCGGAGTTGCGTATCAATACCACGGCGCTGCGTCGGCCATTTTAACAGACGTTTACAATTGTTTGCCATCTCCGACCTCACCCTGCCGTGTGTTGACTTGTTCCACAGTGGTGGTATTTGGTGGACTTTGGCATTTTACTACAAAGCTGATCTCTTTTCTCTTCTGGCTTTTTACACACCTGATCTTTCACCCCTGGATCTCCCTCGAACATTGGCTGACCTTTTGGAACTTGAGGAACTTTGGCACCAGACATCGCCTTTGGAAGATCTTGCTCCTCTTGCTTGTCATTTCCAAGACGGTGGTCCACCCTCCGGTCCCAACTCCGGAGCGTGCTTCTTCTGGACTTCTCAAGATGGGCACCTTGAATCCTGCGGCGGCCCCTTTCACTCCTAGAAGCACGATAGGTGAGGGTGACACATTCGCCACTCAATGTGTCAGACCAGCCTTGGCTGGCAATTCGAGTGGCCTTTGGCCTCTACGGGACTCCGGTCCAACGGTACACCCCAGAATTCTGAAAAGGTCTTTTCGACGTGCACATCGTCGAACTGCTACACATGGCTTTTGCTGGTATCGAGGACGCCTGATGGGTCTTCATGAATTTCCTGTCAACATGCCCCAGCAACCTCGACGTCCTTCTGTTGCACGACCTCAGATCATACCCTCGAATCAAGCTCATCGACCCCACAGACGCTTCATCTACATGCACTGGAACGTTGGTGGTTTGAGTCGGCCACGACTCATTGAACTCACAACCTGGATGACCCTCAACGGGGTTCACATGATGGCTCTCCAAGAAACACGTTGGAACTTTGACAATCACTGGGAAGATTCACAATTCTACTACATTCACAGTGGCACAGCCGTTTCTCGATCAGGTGGCTTGCTTGTGGTTCTTTCCAAACAGCTGCTCACCTCCTCACAGATTTCCTGGGAAGCACCTGATCCTGGTCGCCTCCTTCGAGTGCGGTTGAACTTGCGGTATCGAAACCTGGACATTTTTGTATGTTACCAACATGCTGTTTCCTCACAAGACGTTTGCTGGACCAAACGCAAGACCTGGTGGAACCTCCTCGATGATTGCCTTCGTCGAACCGCTAGGCGCAACGGTTTGCTGCTCCTTGGGGACTTCAACTGCACCCTACCTTACCTGGCAGGTAGATGTGGAACCCACACAACAACCACCACACATAAAGATGCAGCCATTTTCAGTGAGCTGGTAACCACCCATGACCTGGTTGCTGTCAATAGCTGGGCCTCCCTGGGGCCCACCTTTAAGCATGAGAACCACACCAGCTACCTGGATTACATCTTTACACGTAAACCAGCTGCCGATGGCACATCACGCCAGATTCAGTACCTCTGGGATGCCACATTCCAACCCCCGGTTGCCATGGGACATGCCCCAATGCTGGCCACATTGGCCTTCCCTATGCATGCTGCGATGAAATCCACGACCACCACCACCACTAACGCTGAACGCAATCGCATGAGACTAGCCTGGCATCAACATAGTCCAGAATGGTTTAGCTTTCAGAACGATGCTGCCCTCGTCATTGCACATTGTCAACAACAACCTGACCTCACATCATTCGTTCAGACTGTTCACCATCACCTCACTCCTCTAGCCAAGCAGCATTTCTCACAGGACCTTTCCACTCGTCCAACACCAGCCTCCACCATCACCCCTATTCAATGCAAGTGGCATGTTCGCAAAGCCCTCCATGCCCTCACTGGTCACCACCTGCCTGCCCTTTTCCAGGCCTGGCACCTACTCACCACCTTTCACCGCCTGGACAAGCAGTGCAAGCAGCATGCCAATGCCCTTCGAACTGCCAAGCTCCAGCAGCTCACAGCTGAGGTGGCATCGGCTGCTGCCAAACATGATTCATTCGCCATGCACAACATCATTCGACGATACACGCCCAAACAACGACCACCTAAGATTCAACTTCGTAATCCTCAGGGTAACCTTGCCACTCCCATGGAAGAAATAGCCATCCTCAAGAATTTCATTGCCACTGAATGGGCAGGACCTGAGCTTTCCTCACCTGCCCCGATCACAGGCCTGCCTTTCACCGTGGAGGACCTTCGCAGATCGCTGAGCCTCATTCCTGTGACCAAAGCAGTGGCAAAACCCTTTGCCCCTGGCATCGTGTGTAAGGCAGTGAGTGAGACTGCTGCCGATCAACTGTACCTTCATTTGCACCGAACGTGGACCAATCGGGTCCCTCAGGTCCCTGACCTGTGGAAAGACGGCTGGACTTTCTTTTTGGGTAAGCCATCGAAACCACCAAATCAACCACACAACTTGAGGTTACTTGCACTTCAGGAACCGTTTGGAAAAGCAGTTCTGGGCATTCTCTCCACCATCGGGATGAATCAAACCTTCCCCCTGTTTGCAACCACCCCTCAGTTCTCCTACACCCCATTCAGATCCACAATGGATGCAATCCATCGAGTTGTACAACATTGCCAACATGTGCAAGACACCTTCCATCAGTTTGCATATCGACACCATCACTCCAATCCATTGCCAGCATTGTATGGGGGAGCCCAGCTGTTCTTAGACATGCGTCGCGCTTTTGACCGGGTTCGACGTGACCTGCTGTTCGACCGCCTGTCTGAGACAGGCATGCACCCAGACCTGATAAGCCTCTTTCATGCATGGCATGTTGATGCACATTATCACTTGCAGCACCTGGACTTCACGCACAAAATTGCCGTGAAAAGAGGCTTGCGCCAAGGGTGTCGTGCCGCACCTCATTTGTGGAACTGCTACACCTTCCTGCTCATGTCAGATCTTGCCAAGGTCATGGGATGGTCTTGGGTTTGTCATGCCCTTACACTGTTTGCGGATGATTTTCACGTATCCACAGTGTTTACTGACCTTTCCACATTTCAGAGATGGCATGATGGCATTGTTCACCTGCTCCAACTGCTCCGAACCTTTGACCTTGAATGCAGTGGTGCAAAATCGCAGCTGCTTCTTCGCTTGCATGGCAAATGGACCAGGAAGATTCAGGCCAGACACTACCTCAAGCATTCAGGTGGTACCTTCTTCCAATTCTTTCTGCCCGATGGCTCCACCTTTCAAGTTCCTTTGGTTTCAGAAACCACTTACCTTGGGGTTCGCATCACATATCATAATGCAGCTCGAGCCACAGTGCACTTTCGTATCAGACATGCCCACACCACCTTTCGTCGACTGCTGCAGTGGCTCCGACCACAATCACGCATCCCACTCGCACATCGCATTCACCTTTGGACCCAATGTGTGTTTAACAGCCTCATGTATGGTCTTTGGTGTTTTCCCCTTTCCGCCACCCTCATGCAGCACCTGGCCACTACCATCACAGTCATGTACAGACGCATCGTAGGAGACCATGCTCATGTCACTGGTCACACCAATGCATCCGTGATTCGACGCCATAGCCTTCGAGAGCCCTTGCTCTTGCTGCAGGACCACCTTGCCACTTTTCTGACCACCTTGCATCGACGGACCCCCTATCTTGCAGATCAGGATATAGTAACCATGCATCCCTGGACACACCTGCCTGACCTCCAATCGGTTCTTCACCACCTGCAATCAACTGGCGTTCCCAGGATGAGTGGACCCGATGCAGACGAGGCCATGGAGGCCCTGACCTGTCCATTTTGCAACCATGTCTGTCGTGGACATGCCAACCTTCGACGACACATGACAGCAGTTCACCAACATCGCATCCTTCGAACCACCACGAAAGATTGCATTGACCATGGCATTCGTGGCACCCCAACATGTAAATTTTGCATGCAAGTCTTTAGTACCTGGACTTCCTTTCACCATCACCTCCAACGCAACTGCTGTCAGGCACCAGTGCAGCCCTACGAGCCCCTCCCGGAGAGTGCCTATGATGTTGCCACCCAGGCCTTGCTGAACAAGCCTTTTGCCCAGCAACTCTATTGTGCCCTGACCGAGAACTGGATAGACGTCCAAAACCTTCGTGCAGCCTGTGAAACCCTTAGCAAGCAATGCATCCTTTGTGAGTTTCAGTTTTCTCGAACTCAATCCCTGATTCAGCACCTGAAGTCCTGTCACCAATCGATGATGAATCACGTTCTCTACAAAGCCTCAGTCATGAATCATGCCGAGCTCCACTCACCATGCAAGTACTGTGGAGTCACCTCAGCTCGATCCCACACATGCCCAGTGATCATTCAGCTAGCCCTTCTCCGCCTAGCCTTCACACCAGAACCTTATGCCCCGCACTCCTGCCTGTTGGAGTGTGACATTTGCCTGCAAACCTTCGAATCCTATGAGACCTTGAAGGCCCATGTTCCTGAAGCACATCATGTACCAGTGCTCGACTTCCACCTTGGCCGAGATTCAGTCCGAGGAGAACCTGCCTGCGCTCATTGCCAACGCCTGTTTGAAACACAAGCTGGCTTGCGCTCACACATAGTTCAGGGCAAGTGCCTGCGATTCGACCCTGACCTTCCCTACCTCGACCTGCCGATGCCCTCCAACATCACGGCCATGCTCCATGAAGGTCTCTTTGATGGCCTCCACGATGATGATGACACCACCATGGTTGAACTCCGCAAACACCTCACCTCCAGATGTCTCTTTTGTGATGCCACCTATGAACGATCTCAGGACATGCAGAGCCATCTCCAACATGCACACGCAGCAGGTTGGGTGCAAGCACAGAACCTGATCAAGTTGCTCACCAGTAGCATTGGCAGATGGGGCTGCGTATGCTCTCCCTCAGTCAGCACACCTTCCATTACCCATGAGTGCATCATTTTCCAGCAACTGGCAATGGCCTTCTTGCGCATTCCCACCCCAGTTCTGGTTCCGTGGTGCTTCACATTGACCTCTTTGCCGTGGATCTCCGAGAAAATCCCCAAGGAGTTGGTCGACACCTGCCGCCACTTCCTGATCGCCCGCAACTTTGCTGGACCTCTGCAGAACGAGGACCTGCTGCATGCACTTAGAAACTATTGCTGGATCTGTGGGGAATCGATGGAACCTGGCATGATTTGTTGGCACATCCATGTCACCCATGCCACTCAAGTCATGGAAGCCCAACCCTTTGTGAAGCAACTCTATCACCTCATGAAAACTCATCGGGATCGGCCCCATCAATGTTTTGCATGTGGTCAGATTTTTCACCTTCACGATGCTGACATGGAAGCACATGCCACTCTGCAGCACCTCTTGATCCACGTGTGCACCAACTGCCCGGTTGCCTTAAACCTTGGCCTGCTCCTGAGCTTTCCCAATGGACTATCCGATGCCCCTTGCCTGGCACGAAGAAGCGGAAGAGATGCAGGACACCTGGGGGAATCTCTACCCTCAACTCATGGCTGGGGTCAAACGGCAGCCCCCTGCCGCAGAGTCAGAAAGAGATCAGCCTCCACCCCTGCTGACCCAAATGTGTCGCCTGCTCCTTCGACACGAAGCTCAACTTGCAATCCACCAGCAGCAGGACACATTCATAGTCTTCTGCTCAAAGGGGCCCGGAGGAGCGCTACAGCACTTCATCCAGCAGACGACTCAATGGCAAGGACAGCGGACCTTGGGCACTCAAACCTCCTCTCTGAAGCGACACCTGGTTCAGGAGTTGTTCAACTTGATGCTGACTCAGGTGAAGAACTTGGCGGGGAAAGACCCTCAGGACCCCACGATGCAAGAGCTCCTGCAGAAGGGCATCTTGTTACCGGACATGAGCTGGCCGCATCGTCGTTGGAATGCCCAGAAGAAGATGCTGGAGAGGAGCTCGACACCTCCCATCGCGATGGTGCAGATGGTCTCTCGTCTGGAGGCCCTGATCGAGAGTGTCCAGGAGGAAGGGGTGATCATGACCTTCAAATCCATCAACCAGGATCCCTCGTTGACCACGGTCCCATGGAAGCTTCAGGTGTCGATGAGGTACGCAGACCTTTGGGGCATCTTGCAAACACTGAAGACAAGCTCCATCTGGAGCATCGTGGGAGTGTCTCTGAAGCAACACTCTCAGAACCTGAGCCCCCTGGCCATGACCTTGCTCCCACACCTGAACAAAGGCAAGGGCAAAGGCAAGCAGAAGAGCAAAAGCAAAGGCACAAGTCCGAGCAGCACACAAGCTTCGACCCGTTGACCATGCAGGCTCCCTCTCAACCTGTGGAACCTGCCTATCGCGCTAGCCTTCTACATGGACGTCTGAGCCTGCTATGCCTTGCGAACACCGGCAATTGGTGTTCCCTGAATGCCATATTCATGGGGATGGCATGGAGCTTAGCTTGCCTTCGACATCCAACCAAAACTGACTGGGGATGCCATACTCATGCAATGGCTCGGCTACTCACCACCCAATCCCAGTTGAGCATTGCAGACCACCCTATGTTTGCTGATTTGATGGCCCACTGGAGTGTTGATCATGTTCCCAATCGCCAGAGTGATGCAGCCGAGTTTTTGCAATTCCTGTTACGTTGGGGACCGGGCTCACATCGAGTCAACATGAGCTGGCAAAAAAGGTGGATCCCTGAAACCACCATGAAGATTCGTGACCAGAGCGGCCCATTCACACCACTGCTTCTTCGCTTCAATGATCGCCCCTTTGTTCAACATATTAGCACCCTCCTGCAGGACTGGCATCAGGATGATGGAATGCGACGAGCTCTCACTCATCCCTCAGAGATCTTGTGCGTGCAGGTGGACAGATGGGCTGGCCTCGAAGAGGGCTATGGCTACGCTTCGAATGTGCTGATGTGGGAAGAGATCGTGAAATTCCCCACCTTCAAGGACGAGACCGATGCGATGGAGGTCACCTGGCTACCTTATCGCTACCTGGCCTCAGTTCAACATCAAGGATTGGACCAAGCTGGCCATTTTCAGGCCTCCTTGCTGCTGAAGCCGGATGGAACCCAGCCGATTCGATCCTGCCTCACCACGGACGACAACACTCCAGCTCAATGCAGTCGCTACAACGACTACACCAGTGGCCTGAACTGTGTGCTCTTGTGGTTTGGTGCCGAATCGACAGCTGACCTCCCCACCCTGACTGACGTCCAACACCAACAAAGCCTGCTGATAGATGAGCTTTGATCGCACTTTGGGATCTGTATAGCACTGCGGCTGACGTATTTCGAACTTTCGTGCTAGGTTGAACTCCACTTCAAAAAAAAAAAAAAACAGTTGTCACAAGCTGTTGCATGAGAAGAGCCTCGGGCCACCAAAAGAAGCCGCAGGCCGTAGGCATTGGTTTGTTTCCGCTGGTTGAGAGAAAAAAAAAAAGAAAAAAAAGAAAAAAAAAAAAAAAAGAGAAGTGGAAGTTCACCAATTGTTTCAATTCCCACGCTTCAGTGCCAATTGCACCTTTCGACCTGCCACCATCCACCGGTGTTGAACACCGTTCAATTTTTGCCACTGGATGGATTGCGGTGATCTCACATTCTGGGGCCTTGCTCACTCACTGCAGTGACCATCCAACCATGGATGATGGCCAGCGCGTCCTGGATTGAAAAGGAGCGTGAGGAAAAAAAAACACACACACACACACAGACACACACAGACACACACAGACACACACAGACACACACACACACATGATCACATATGCATCATAGAACCTCATATTCCTTCGTATTTCCTTCGTTTTTTCCTTCTGTTTTTTTGAATGCTTACACATGCTTCCATATGCTGCCACATGCTCCCACAAAGCAGAAATTGCCTCGGCGGATCTTGCCGCCTCGAACGGTAAGATGAACGGTGGGATGCGAAGCTGTTTACGAATGTCGCATCCTTTTGGGCATTCGGAGTCACCCCGCACTGAGGTCATTACAGATTTTGGCGACTCGGTGAGTGCATGAGTTGGTTTGAAGAGTTCGAATTCGGCAGAGTCCAAAAGTTCAGATTCACATTTTGGCAAAACTCAACGGACAGGGAAGTGACTGAAATGGATATGGAACAGAATGGATTTTTGATTTTTTAGTTTCCAGCGACTGATTTGAGGCTCTGAGCTCTTATTCACTGTGTCGCAGAGTGGAAAGATAGCTTCCCTCATCCAGGCAAAGGATTGCGCAATTATATGCAATTATACATTTGTATCAAGTTGCTGTCCGGAGTCGAGCAGGTTAATTTTCAGAATTTGATTCCTACAGATGTCATACAGGCCCTGGTCTTGCGCGGAATCTAACAAAGTTACGATAGATTGGCTTGAATTTTGATGAATGCTGTGCCTGTTTGTGAGCATTTCGGCGCTTCCAACGTTTTGAAGGGTTTTCACCGGTGCCAGCCATGGCATTTGGGCATCTTCAACGACTTCCAAAGCTGCATGGCTTGAGGTATGCTCATAGCGCCAAGGTGCCTCACTTTGGTTTGTGGGTGAATGGCAAGTGGGCTGAAGCCAAAAGCGGGCAGAGCGATGAGGTTCTGAACCCTGCAACCGGCGATAGAGAAGCCACCTTTGCTTGTGGAGACGCAGCCGATATCGATGAAGCTGTGAAATCTGCGCACGAGTCTTTCAGAAGTGGAGAATGGAGTGAGCTAAATCCACGAGCCCGAGGTCGAGTGTTGAACCGGGCAGCTGAGCTTCTCCGAAGTTCTCTTCCGGAGTTTGTTGAATCTTGGGGCATTTCCTTGGCAGTTTTTGGTGTGTGGCGCTGACAGTTTTTGGGCCCTGAGTCTTGTCCCCATCTTGCATCATCTTGCTGTCAAGGATTTGGAGACAAGACAAACGGGCAGATGCCTTCGCGAGTACAAGGCGCAACTTGGCCGTGTGCCAGAGTGGTTCGAATACCACGCATCCTACGCAGCTGCGAAAGGATTTGATGGGCGACTGCCCTCTCTGACTGAATCGGATCACATCAACATGGTGTGGAGAGAACCTTGATTTTGTACATTTAATTGCTGTACTTTGTTTCATGTGTGTTTGCACTTGTGCTTACTGCGCACTGTCAGCTTTTTTGTGCTTTTTATTCTTGGAAAGCAGCTCAGCCCATCTTATCCCCCCCAAAATGCCCCAAAGGAATCGAATAGAAAAGAATACAAAAGAAGCAGCAAAGAGAAGAGGGAAGACTGGTGCAGGAACAGTCGGCAGTCGAAAGGTGAAGAATGGCTACAATGAGCAAACAGCGACAAGGATGAATTTCCATAGGCGACGAGAAAGAAGGCATAGATAAGAATGGAAAAGAACAACCATACAGAATAAAACTTAGAAGAGAAAGGAAACAACAAGACAAAAACCATCAAAATACCTAAGAACTCACACATTAAGCAAACTCAACGAAGAAAGCCACGCAACGGAGGACACATTGAGCAACCCATGCAAAAGCAAACTCACAGCAAAATACAAAACAAGAGAAAGGACATACCCGTAGCCAGGAAAGAGGAAGGAGCAGAAAACAAAACAATGGCTAATTACCGAAAGGCACGGCAGAGCCGACAAAAAGAGGTAAATATAAAGATGATAAAGAGACGACAACACATACGCAAAAACAAAAGACAGGAGGAAAAGAAAATGAAAACAAGGAAAAGTAGAAAAGCGCACAAACATGCAGAAGCAAAACAGGTGCGGACAAATGGAATAAAAAATGCAGACATCATATCAGGATGGACGAATCAAGGGACAAGAGGCACGAAAGAACGACTGAATCAAACGAAACAGAGAGGAAACTAATATCAATATAGAACATAAGAGGCAGAATTCAAATGAACCAAAAAAGACCGAGGCAGAAATAATGCCTGGAAGAAAGAGCAGGGCCAGACAAAGAAACACAAGAGCAGAGTAGATACAATCACAAAAGACATGGACAGGGACCTAAAGGACATTTCGCACCTTTGGCAGAAATTAAATTCCAGAAGAAACAAAAACTGATGTTGATCAGAGGGGGTTGAATGTGATTGCGGGCACGGGTTGCTTTTGAGAGATGCTAGTTAAGTGAGGTAGATATGGAATGGAGAGGAGTAGACTATGAAGGTTCGCAAGTGCGCAGACGTAGATCAATGGGTCAACTGTGTCAGTCATGTGCTGTTCAAAAGCGCAATTGTAATTTCAAGCACCATGGATGCAGTCTTGTCAGGTGCCTTTAGGCGTGTGCGGTTTGATTACTCCCTGGAATCATCCAGTGCTGATCGCTGCAAAGAAGATCTCAGTAGCTCTGGCTGCTGGGAATTCAGTGGTCGTAAAGCCCCCCTTAGAGGCTCCAGTGACGGTGCTTCGTTTAGCTGAGATTTTGTCGGAGGCCGGGCTACCACCAGGAGTACTCCAAGTAGTGCCGGGTGCAGGGCCAACAGCAGGTGATGCATTGGCTCGGCATTTCTTGGTTGAAAAGTTGGATTTCACTGGTGGAACTGCAACGGGTTTACAAATCCAAAGGTCTATGGCAGAAGCTGGCAGGGTCAGAGCCTATTCCGCTGAACTTGGGGGCAATGCTCCAGTTCTGGTTTTTGCCGACACCCGCAGTGTCAAAGAAGCTGTGGACGGAGTCTGTTTTGCTGCGTTCGTGGCTTCTGGGCAAACCTGTGTAAGCGGGAAACGTGTCCTGGTCCAGGATGAGATTTTTGAAGAATTCCAGGACGCATTGGCCGCAAAGGTGAAGAGTTTGCAGCTTGGCAATCCGTTGGAGGAAGCTTACTTGCAGACCTGGGAACCTTTTTTTGCCATTTTTTTTGTGGCAATGGTCTTGGAATCTTTAGTCCTTGTGCTGGTGTGCTAGTACCACTTAGAGGTCCTCAACACTGATCTTTTCTATTCTTTTCTATCATTTTCTTTTTTTCTCCTTTTATCCTTCATCTTTCACATCTCGTTTATGGCAAACTGTTACAGTTTCTTATCCAGTGCTTGTACGATCTTGTATGTACATAGTATGTGCTTGTTTCAACTTGTTTCTCTTTCAAGGAAGCCACAGACATTGGCCCAGTGATATCTGCGCGACAGCTGGAACGGATCGAAGACCAAGTGGCTAGGGCCAAGGCTTCTGGTGCAACAGCGCTGACAGGTGGACAACGCCCTGAGAGTCTTGGGTCGAAGCTGAGCAAGGGCCACTTCTACGAACCGACTGTACTGACAGGCGTCGCCCCAAAGAACCTTGCCACAAACAGGTAGCAACATCACAGGTGGCGATTGCAAACTGAGTGTTGATGAAATGTTGATGAATGCTATGAGTGCTTTCTCTCCGCATGGACGCTGTTTTGCTGAAACATATGTGATTCTTTGCTGCAAGATCCCGTCGGGTGTCATTTTGTACTCAGGAATCCAGCGTTTGTGGAAGAGATTTTTGGGCCCGTGATTTCCTTATCAAGATTTCACGATGAAAAAGAAGCTCTTGCTTTGGCAAATTCATCAGACTATGGTTTGGGTGGAGTTGCTTGGCTGAATATTGTTGTACAACACCCTTCTGAACAAGAGCAAAGCTACACGTACATGTGCATGTGTCATCACATGTCACTTTGTCAAAACAGAAAATGAGATAAATAGATCAATGCAGAAATGCACTTGCAGAAAAAATCTTTACATGCGTGCATGTGAAACATGAATGAATTGAATAGAACATAGACTGGTTATTACTATCGTTAGTCTTGACCTGGAAAAAATGCAATTATATTAATTACATACCTGTGCAATATAGATATAGTATACATATTTGTATATTTTTATATAGATATAATAAATAGATACAGATTTATCAGATTTGTTCCGATTGAAAGTTGCAATGTCAGGCCTGAGCAGAGGCACAGAGGGCAGGGCGGCGTTGGGTCCGCCGAGGCGATTTGGACAGAGGACGTTCGGAAGGCCTTTCGCGTGGCGCGGGGGTTGAGGTGTGGCCTCAGCTGGGCGGCTTGGCGGCACCGTGTTTCTCCTCCGGCTTCATTTCATCCCTGAGTCCTATCTGAGTCCTAGCTATTCCGAACTGAAACAACTAGTTACTTAGTTAATATATATATATATATGTTATCAATTCCTCTAATTTCCTTTTTATACGATCTTATGTGATAACTTCTGTGTGCTAATTTCCTCTGATTTCACTACTTCTTTCATTCCTTTCCCCTTAGCTGTTTCAGCTCCTTTGATCCTGAGCTTTGCCACTCAACATCTCATTCTGTGTCCACATCGTCCAGACGCCAAACATGCTGCAACCTGCAGCTGTTGCCGTAAGCCTTAGCGGCTAAGCCTCCTCCAGGTGAATTGTCACCATCGAAACGATCCCTCGTCGCCATGGGGTGGCTTTGGCCAGAGTGGCATTGGTCGAGAAAACGGCCCAGAAGCCTTTGAGGAGTACACTACAACCAAGAGTTTGACCATCAGGACACTGGAATCCACTGGAATCGTGAATGCACGGCCTCGAACTATCAGGAAATATCCACACTCCAATCATCTCCAATCCATGTATCATTGCAGTTTGTACTTGGTCTTAAACTGATACGTTTTATCTGGAAAATTAAGTACAGTCCTCACCTGCACTGCTAGACGGCAGCAAGCTGTTCATTGCTGTTAATTTTTTTCCCTTTGAATGTGTGTTTTATCTTGTTGCTATCACATCCATTTGTCCGATCCATTTGTCCGATCGTTTGTCTATACGTTGGAGTCCAACTCGATATTCTAGCTTGATTGCGCTCAGTGTTCCTGTTTTTTGTTTTTATTTCTCTTTTATGTTCTTTCAAGTTGTCTTCCATCTTTTTTGTTCTTTCTCTTGTCGTCTCCTCTCTTCATCTCGCTTCTTTACTTTTCTCCTCTGTCTCTTGCTCTTGCAATCCAGCGCATCTTCCAAAGGACAAATCAAACCGCTGAAAATTGGTTTGGAAGCAGATCAGCTCGTTACGGCTGAGGGAGGCAACCAGTTTGTGGACCTGCCCTGCCGCGTGGAAAAATTTGTCGCGGCTGCTGGTTGATTTGTTTGTACTCAGGTCTCCTCAAGGCCAGCTAGTTGAGATTAGATCAGCAGTCATTCCCTGGTTTGTTTGTTGCTTCTTGGGTCCCCTTGGGTCCCCTGGTACAAAGCACTGTTGCTTATCTCGACATGAAATTGCTGCGGTATTAGCTCCGGACACTTCGGCCCCTGCTCCTGGGTTATAGCTCGCTGTGTTGCCCGAAGTCACCTCCCACAAAGAAACAACCTGATTTGAGAAAACATGGCTTGGTGCCAGGAGGGCACAAGCTCGATAATGTTGTTCTTGGGTACTATATACATACATATGTGATATCTTTATATATGTATGTCTTTGTGTGAATGTATTTATTGATGGATGGATGCTTGTACGCAGGCATGCATGCAATTTATGTAGTGCATTACATAGTATTGTTACGTAATGTAATGTAATGTAATGTCAGGTCATGTGATGCAATGCAATGCAATGTAATCATTGTAATTCTTCCAAGACCCGACAACAAGATGAGTTTGTGAGTTATTTTTCAATCTGTAACACCTATGAAAACATTTTAGAATTTAGTTTTTGTAATCTTTTAGATCTTTTGGAATTCTGAGATCCTCCAAGTACTCTATCTTTTATGGCCTTGGGAGAGTTCGAGCGCCAGGCGACAGCGTCTGAGATGAGGGAGATAGGCCCAGAGCTGGATCCTCAAAGGACCTTTGATGTTCAGGCACGCAGCGGCTGTGAAATGGAAATGTTTTGAAGGAAAGGTGGCGCATGCTTTGAAGAATCATTCAATCAGATTTTGCATTTTTTAATCGCCTTGAATGCCTTACATTTTTGGCTCAAGTTTTTTCTTGATCAAACTGCCACCTGAGTAGTTTTATCCCATCCACATGGCGGAGGTTTGGCAGATGTTGCTGGCTTTGATGGTCATACCTGCGCAGGCAGATATGTACCTCAACAATCCCCGTGGCTCGAACAACAAGCTTCGGGAACAGAGCAACAACGTCCAAAATGCCAATCGCCTCTTCGACTCGCAGAACAATGCCGCCTCTGGATATCAGATTGGCGATGACTGCAAGCCTGCCTGCAAGGATGAGAACAACAACTACGATGTCACAAAGGAAGGTGCCACAAAGGGCACCATGAAATTCTATCAAGGATCCGAGCTGTACATTGAATGGCACCACCAGCATGGATGTGGAGTTGGTCATCCAAATTTGAGGTGCCAGATCATCCTTCAATACATGAGCGAAAGTGACAACTCCAACCTCCGTGATGGCACAGGACAAGACAGTGCCGGTGGAGATGAAAATGACGATCCCACTGAAGAGGACACCGCTGACCCTGCCAGGGGCTATCACGAGCCTCTTGATTTCTACGAGGCCACGGAACTTTGCAATTTCCACAAGATTCAAATCATGGCATCGGCATTCTTGAAAGCCTGAGTTGAAGAAAAACAGAAAAAAGATAAAGCAATCAACGACAACTGATTTTGTTGGCAAATTGCTAGCTGCTGGCATCAGGTTCATTGGAAGCACCAGAGTGGGTCCCCCAAATCATTGGAGTTTCCGATCGCATTTTACAAAGTTCGGATAGTATCGGATAGTTATGTATTTCAAGTGTTGCAAATGGGATACATGTGGACAGCCAAAGCATGAATTTCCACGGGAAAAGACCGTTCACTTGGCCAGGCATGTATTCAGCGCCAACGCAATCAGGGTCTCTACACCGCTGACCAAAACCTGGAGAGCAATGGGGGCGCCACTTCGACGCGTCAAAATCCCAACGGCAATGGTCGGCGGCGAGGACAAGCACGCCACGGCCTGGAGTGCCCAGAGGAAACTTGGTGAACATTGTGTTTCAGTGCTGTGGTGGGAACCCCCATTCCAAAATATCCAAAATGAAAATTGAACAAATGTGAAAAGTCTTGATGGATCGGGGGAAGTTCCTGATTTATGGTTCCGTTTTGATGATTTCTGGCAATGGACCAAGGGCAGCTGCATGATCAGGTCATTAGTCAGCAACCTTTGTCCTCTCTCTCTCTCTCTCAAGTTGATTTGGCTACTGATATCATCTGACATCGACTGATCAGTCAAAATGCTGATGGTGGGGCTACTATAATCTCCCAGGTGGATACAAGTGCCATATGCCATGCTGAGGAACGTGACTACTATCCCTATTGGCATCCTTCTGTGTGGCACGACATTGCCATCCTGACCGATGAGCCAGAGACCAGATGCGCTTATTATCAGATGGAGTCTCAGAATGTCAAGGGCAAGCATAGATGCTCCATCCCAGCCCACAATAACCGTGAAGCCTGCATCAGCGACGAGGGAGAGTGGGAAGAGGTGGAACCGTTCAATGAGCCGCCGCCAGAGTGTTTTGGCAGCATCCAGAGCCGTGACAATCACAACGGCAATGTGCGCAACGGACAACCTGACTACTATTTGTGGAAGATCCCACCGCATTTGAAAGGCCGCACTGTGATCCGTATTCGTTACAACATCACCACAGGTGACTTTCAATACGGATCCTTGGCCAACCCCAAGGAGAAGGATGCACAGCTTTCAGGTGAGAAGGCGGATGCCTTCTTCATGGACAAGCGCTTCAACGATCCCAATCCGGGCAACCGTCGCAGGAGTATCTTCAAAGGTCGTCCTGAAGTGCCCTTGCCTTTGGCACAAGATCCAGTTGCTGATTGGGTCGAGCTCGGTGAAGAGCGTTTGCTGCAGCTGCAAGTTAACACCAACCAGTTTGGACGCACCTTTGAGGATCGAACCCACACATTCATAGTGATGGAGAGACCGGCAGATGTGCAGCCAGGACAGCGCATTGTCAACTACAACGTTCGTGGACGTCGAGGCAACATTGTCCAGGTATATCCATCTGTGGAGTATGATTTCGTTCCCTCGGAGCTTGCAGTGGAGCAGGGCACTTTGCTTCACTTTCAGTGGACCGGCTCCGATGCGAACCCAAATGGAAATGCAGGAAATGGCCGCGCGGGCACAGACCGCTCGAATTTGGTTCAGCTAGAAAATCGAGAAGAGACTGTGCCACTGCCCATGGATAGGCACACCCTCTTCTTCAATGCCAGAGCGAACCCCAATGACGAGGAGGGAAAACGCCTGGTGACGAAGTTTGCTTACCTGGACCAGGACAGCTTAGTTGAGTGCGACCCTGAGACCAATGACCAGAACTCAGAGACCAACTGCAAGCAGCTGAACGGTGCCTCAGCATATTTTGATGGTGGCTTGGTGGAGATGAAGACTCCCGGCAAGCATTATGTGGCCAGCACTCGCAACAACGACTTCTCCAATCGGTCGCACAAGGCAGTCATCATCGTTTCCGGAGTGCTCCTAGAGATCCACGAAAATTGGATCATTGGACTAGGCATTGCTTTGGGTCTTCCGATTCTGGTCTACCTCTTTGCAGCTCTGTGGGCTTGTTGTCATCCAGGTAGCTGGCTTTTCTCTAGCCGTTACCGACCTCGTATCCTTGGATGCCTTGTGAGAAAGGAAAAGATGCTCATCCTGATAGAGCGCCGTCGGCAGATCAAATCACAACAGAGGAAGGCTTGGCTGAAGAAGGCTGGAGCCTATGTGGACGAAGAAGGGGCTGGAGATCAAGCCACTGACATGGCCCTTCCGGATGAAAACGTGTCATGGTTCCAAAGCTTCAATCGTGGCTGCCGCCGATGTGGCTTTGGGGAGCAGCGGCAAACCACTCTGATGTACGGGCTCCTGAACGTCATCGTTTTCGCCATTGGCTTTGTGTCCAACCTCAATGGTGGGTTCAAGGGCTCCTGGGCCTATCCCGTTGCCAAGGGTGGTGGCTATAGCATGGACTTGAAAGGGCTCAAAACCTCAAATGGGGGCTCCCGCCGATGTGGCTTTGGAGAGCAGCGGCAAACCACTCTGATGTACGGGCTCCTGAACGTCATCGTTTTCGCCATTGGCTTTGTGTCCAACCTCAATGGTGGGTTCAAGGGCTCCTGGGCCTATCCCGTTGCCAAGGGTGGTGGCTATAGCATGGACTTGAACTTTGCCATGTTGGTGCTGCCTACACTCAAAAGCTTGCAAACGGCTGGCAGGCGAATGCACTCTTCTCGCGAGTGGATTCCGACAGATGATCCGATCAATTTCCACATGGTCATTGCTGGCTTCACCTTCCTTGGTGCCTTCATCCACATTGCTGCTCACTGTGTGCATGCCTACAAAATCCACATTGCACCGGTGATGCAGAGTGATCCCTTACAGTTGTGGAAGCTGACGCCGGAAGAGACAACCAGTGGCATGCCAATCTGGCTGCAGGCACTGAACCTGCGAAACCGCTGTGCGATTCTGTCTGGAGTCATTTTGACCATCATGATGTTGGCCATCCTGCTAACAGCAATGTCCTGCGTTCGACGTGGTACAAACTGTTTGACACGCCGCATGGGCGGCTTCAATCTATTTTGGAGGGTGCACATGTCTTGGAAGTTCATCTACATTCTGCTGTTGCTTCATGCCCCTGCACGGCTGTGGATCTGGTTCTTCTTCCCTGCAATCTTTGTCTTGGTGGATCGCATGCTCCTCTCTAGCCATCAAGAACTGTATCTTTCTTTGAGACATGTCAAGCTCCTTCCAAGAGATGTGATTGGTTTGACCTTCGAAATACCGCAGGGCTTTGTATATCAGGCTGGTCAATACATCCTGCTGGGCTGGAAGGGCGAATGGCATCCTTTCACTTTGACCTCAGCCCCAGAGGAGAATTGCATCAGCGTCCACATCCGTTCGCCCAACAGCTTGGATTGGTGCTCGGCCTTGCGAAAGCGACTCACACAGGAAGCTCCCGCACAAGCGCAGGGCATTGACCCTGCAGAGAGCAAGCCGCCCAAGGCTCCTGTGCTGATTGAGTACAACAAGTGTGTGATCTCAAGCAGCAGCCCAGTCATCTACAACACTCCGAGAGTGGCCAGGTCTACAAAAGGTGAAGAGGCGAGGGAAGACCAGGGTCCAAGGCTTTTGGGCCGAAGCAATTCAGGTAAACAAGTGGAACCAGTACAATCTGGAGAGACAATGATCAGCCGAGTTGAGCCAGGCATGCTTCCATCTGAGGCTGTCGTCTTGCAGGTGACTGGCCCCTTCGGTGCACCAGCACAGAAAGTTTGGGGCTTCGAGACTCTTATGGTCGTGGGAGCTGGCATTGGCGTCACTCCATTCGCTTCCATTCTTCGATCTGTGCAGATGAAATCTAAGCAGCGAGAAACGATCATGAACTCATCTAGGCCTTCAACTTGGAAAAGCTCCATGGGAGGCGACGATACACGGGCGAGTTTGCAAAGGTTGATCGAGGATCTTGTTGTGGTCCCAAAGAAGATCTACTTCTATTGGATTTGTCGTGGTCAGGAAGAATTCGACTGGTTTTCGAACCTTCTCTCTGATGCCGCAGACGGTCCAGCTGCAGGGATTGTGGATATCACCCTCTTCTTGACTGGTGAGATCGAGCTGTCACAGGTGAAGAAACTTCCCTGCGCCACTGGCCAGTTCTTTGGGCGACCCAACTGGGGTCGCATCTTCAAGACGAATCGTGAGAAGCACAAGGGCGAGCACATCGGTGTCTTTTTGTGTGGCTCGCCGATCATTGGAGAGGCACTGTCGCGAGAGAGCATCAAGAACTCGGACTTGGTGGGAACTCCTGGTGGCACCCGTTTCTCCTTCTTCAAGGAGCACTTCTGAGTTGCCAAGGTGCCTTTGAAGGTGCTGAAATTTAGGCATCCAGGTGGCGCTTGATGCACCAAATGTACAGTTTCCACCTTGATGCTGGATCATTCTCGATCTTTGGATTCTTTTTGCATGCTTTATTGGATACTTTTGGATACCTTTGGATGCACTATGGTACATTCGGTTAGTTTTTATTAGTTTTTCACATTTCAATCCACTCACTGTCTTTCACTTGTAATATGCTTTGGCCCTATGATGCAGCATCAACATCTTGGAGCCTTCATGGTAATCACCCTGCCTGCAATTCATTCTTGGCGAATGCCTAGCACTCCCACGACTGGCATGCCCCTACAAGGCGGTAACTCACAATTTGATGGAAATAGGCAGCAACAGAAGTTTCCTGTTTGATGGCTGGCCGGTGGAGCGAACACACCGAGTTTGCCGGGTTGTAGTTGACCGGCAGACCAACACCTTCGCCAAGAGGATTTTCCCAAACTATGTCCACACTGCCTCGGGCTTTGGGTACTGCCACCGACACGTCAGTGAAACTGATGTGGAACTGGTGGCCATACCACGTGACCGGCTACAGCTTGCTGGTTATGTCGCTCGAGTCTTGTGGCTGTTCTTTCATTTTGAATTTGAATTCAGGGGAACTAGTTCGGCTTATTCCAAGATGTCCGAACTTGAATGGTTTGGCCAACAGGGTCTTCGTAAAAAGCAGCCATTTTTGCAAGACGTTCCATTGAAGATGCGGAGATGGGATATGATATGGCGAAGTTGTGACATCTTGGGCGCATCCCTCGCGCCTCTGGAGTAAGCTAGTGATCCTGATGTTGAGACATGGTACAGGCCTTAGTAGGTGTTTTGGGAAATGTCCGGGAGCAGAACCGGCTTTCTCGAGTCTCTACAAGTCATCCAGTTCCCCAACAAGTTTTCCCAAGAGAACTCTTGGCCAGCAGTGCCGATTGTTCCACTTGTTCCACTTGCATTTGTTAAAGTGCGTTGATTCGCAGCAGTTTCCAAAAAATGCCTTGCATTCTTACTTGACCTGGAGATCTCAGACGTGTGTGTCTCAACATGGTTGTCAACTATTTTAAGCGGCTACCTTCTGATTCCCTGAGGCTATTGGAGGCTATTGCTAGTGTTGGTCTTGACATTCACTATTCCGCTGGTGCCAGTTTCATTTGTTTTCGCAATCGTTTTTTTTGCTGTTAGCGCGGGTCGGCTTTTGATTTCATTTTGGTCTGTTTGCTCCCTTGTCACTGCTATCCCCTTCTTTCCTGCACACTTCTGCATCCAATGTCGGCCAAGCCAAATGCCTTCTGATGGCCATTTTG
Organism: Symbiodinium kawagutii; assembly: GCA_009767595.1. Lineage (NCBI taxonomy): Eukaryota > Dinophyceae > Suessiales > Symbiodiniaceae > Symbiodinium > Symbiodinium kawagutii. The sequence continues at coordinate 105,486 of VSDK01011771.1, forward strand.
AGATGGTTTGTTGGACGGCTGAGGGCATTATCTATATATTATTTCCGCCTTTGTCCGGATGTATGATGCAAGTATGAATTCAAGTAGACACATGCTCGGCTGGCAGCGAAGCTTCATATGATCCTGGCCGATGCAGTACGATACGCAAACGAAAGCAACACTATCCACATCATACATGGTATCAATCTCAGAAGGTCCATTTGCATTGTGCGTTGGAATGTTCCCATAGAATGCACCATATGAGTGCATGATTCTGATGCGAATAGGTATAACTTGTTGGTTCGTGAGTACATCTCTCCGTGCATTTCTTTGTGCAGGTTCTCTTTGGAGATCGGCGACAAGAGCACTACCGTGCTCTTGCAAGAGCCTTGATCGAGCTGGTCTCCGAGAAAAGTTCCAAGCCGCTCTTACTCGGTCCCTTGGCGACTGCGGCGAGGTTTAGCGGTGGTATCACCTTCATGCCCATTGCATTCCATGTTGGTCCTGCGTTTTCCAAAGACGTGCCCCCTTTTGGCCTTGCAGCACATTCCTGGCAACGTGTCTTGCAGTGCCAAGGCATCCACTTGCAGGAAAACAATGTGGAGATGTTTAGGCCACGGACCATTCTTCTGCGCCAAACCATTCGGCAATATTGCACAAATTGACAATATGCGTTTCAAACTTCCACAATTTATTCTTTTCTTATCTTCTTCGTGGTTAGGTTCTGCAACCCTCAGTGTCTTTTTGAAGGGGGGGGTCACGCACAGGGGAGTTCTGCAACAATGGCGTGAGCAGCTGACAATTGCTACCCCAGAGGACGCATTGTGAGACATTCAAAGTTTACATCATATCATTGGTACTCAGTATGACCTTCACATTTGTCACTCCTTTTTTGGAACCTGCATGGGTAACTCATTGGCAGCCTTCTTCCGGTGCGAGGAAGACGAATTTGCAGACTATGAGGGACGGGAAGTGTGAGCAGAGGGCAACAACTTGAGCACAAAAAGCCGTGTGTATGTGGATGCAGCTTCCAGCGCTCTTCACCTCATCATCCTTTTGCATCACAGATCCCAACCAGGACATTTCACCTTGCTTCACTTTTCTTCAAATTTCTTCAGATTTTGTCACCTTTTCTTCACCTTTCTTAACTTTTCTTCACTTTTACTCTTCACCTTTCTTCACCTTTCTTCACCTTTCTTCACCTTTCTGCAGTTTTCTTCACCTTTTTTCACTTTTGTCCACTTTTCTTCACTTTTCTTGACCTTTTTGCACTTGAATTATATTTCTTCAACTGATTCCTCTTGAGTTGGTAGCATGTCCAGCATGTGCTTCGAAGATCTTAGGCTGAGAAGGCGGTGGAGAAATCCTCAGTCTTCGTCGCAATCTAAGCGCTGACGAAGCATCACAGGGAACCAAATGCCTCAGAGAACGTAAGCTGATGCCAGCCGCAATGTCGGTCGTGAGAGGGATGAGCAAGTGAGAACATGTTGGAATGGTTGAGGTCAGCTTGGACACAATCAAAGTTCGATCAAAGTACTTGTGGAGGCTGGCGTTCCTGGACACAGATGATTCAAATAGCATGCTCCACGACCGTACTGCATTTTTCGATTTTGTTAGGGTGGGATCAAATGGAAAGAAGTGGGTGCAGGACAACCACATATCGCCGAAGTCCCACAGAACACTATTCTGATCCTTTCTGCTCCTTTTCTGGGTGTTCACAAGCGGTGCAGTTTTTGCAATGTATAGGATTTACAGGGTCCAATTATTTGCTGCACCTCAGCTTAGACATCGTGAAAATTGATCTCCAGTTGTGAGATGTCCGTTAGGGTCAAGATTGTGCCCTTTTTAAAGTATAGAACGGATGAGAATGGAACTGTGATCGGAAGAGGTGGATGGTATGCGGGGATGCCCTGGAAAGGGTTACACAGGTAGGAGAACTGTCCGGCACAAATTCAAAGATTGCATTGGCAAGTTGTGTGTATGAGGCTGGCACTCTTGAAGATAAGCTCACAGCATCTTGACAGCTACATAGTTGTGAATCGTTCAGTGGTTCTCTCACCACAGGTATCCTCGCATGTGCACTCTCTGGCAAATGACTTATGAGGTTGCACGAGGTTGCTCATGGGATTACAAGTAGTTGCTTCAATTCAATACGACTCGGCTATTTTTGGGCCCATGACTCCATGACTTTACTGAGATTTTCAATGTGAAAATTCCAGGTCCTTAGGGCACTCCGTTTGTGAGTCATGGCTTCGCTGCAGCCGTTCGCCCATGTCGGGACATTGCCGTTGCGGTCCACCCTTTGTGTCTCCAGGATGTCTCCTTCACGACCTGCCGACCATTACAGAGCACTCGTTGGAGCAGGTGCAGTGAGTGCAGCGTTGAAATTTGGAAAATGGGGAACTTCTCTGGGAACTTCTTCTGCTTCTTCTGCTTCTTCTTTTCCTTCTTCTAGCAGCCACAGAAGAATGAGAATGTCCAGGGTGAGGCAAGGTCCAAGAACTGCTCTTCAAGCTCAAACTGCGTATCGTTGGGAGCAAGGTGATGCTGTTGACCAAGAACTTCGGATTATGCTTCCAGTTCCGCAGAGTACAACTGCGAAAGATATTGATTTCAAAGTATGTGAACGGTTCATTCGAGTGGGTTTAAAAAACCTAATGGACCAAGTGCTGCTGGAAGGAGAACTCTGGAGTTCAGTAGATGTGGAGGACACATATTTTGAGCTGGAAGACTCGGAAGACTCAGAAGACTCTGAGTCTGGTCGCTTCTTGAAGGTTTACTTGGCGAAATGCCATGTTGAAACCTGGGAGGAGGTGCTAAAGCCATGCTGGACATGGGAGCCCGCAGGTCGACACAATGAAGAGATTCGGATTCATGTGCCAGTTGGAAATGATGTGAAGGCTTCGGACCTCGATTTCCGGTTGTCATACGGCCGGATTCGCTTGGCTTGTAACGACAAACCCCTCTTGGAAGGCGATTTATGGGGTCAAGTGGACCCAACAGATTGTGACTGGATGATTGAGAATCACAAAGGCCAAAGGTGTGTAGTAGTTTCCTTGGGAAAATTGCATGTGCGCGAGAACTGGGACCGCCTCTTGAAGACTGAAGAAGGCAAAGGTGGATGGGAAACTTTTCAGCCTGGATCCAGGAAAGATGTTGACATGGCAGTTTTGGGATCGCTGGAGTATGTCAACACTCTTTTGCACCAAAAGGACGTGGAGTATGCCAAAGAATATCTTGATCATATTTTGCCACCTGAGCAAGAGGCAGAAAAGACAGGCGAGCAAAGGTGACAAAGTCATCCAAAGCTGAGTTAGCTCTTGACATCTTTCAGCTCCTGGTGGAAGTTGCTGGTGTCCTCAGGAGAATTCAGGAGTTGCTCCCGAGGTACAAGTTGCTTGTGATTCTTCTGGATCGCTTCTCTGATGCTTCGCTGTGAAGCGGCTTCAAAGTTGAAAGCCGTTGTGGCCAGAGCCAGAGCCATTCCCAGAAAAAGCCGGTGTTTACAGAAAATATCAGTAGTGCCATCCGAAACAATCATCCACTCATCCGCCATGAAGTTTTAGATATCATTGCTGTCTTTTGATCCCATCATATCCTATACAGGTATTTTCTTGGCTTCTTTCATCTTCATCCTTCTTGTTCTTCTGGACCAAGTATGCAAGCCTGACGAGGGTGGGCAGCACATGTTGGAAAACTGCCAGCAAGCTTGAACTCTTTGAAAGACTATTCATCTCAGTGAAATTCGTGAAGGGGCTGAAGAAACATGAATGTCAAGCATATTCAGATTAGGATTCTAAGCACTTCTCTAACTTCTCTATTTTAGCGGTGCCTTTGTAGCAGGCAGATGGGCCAGATGAAGTTACATGGTCACTGTGGGATTCATTCGGCATCCTTGGTTATTGAATGCCTTCGTCGAAACAATATGGACCGCCATGTAGGCGTTTGTGTGACAATATTTTGACTTAGGGTACTGATGAGGAGTGCAATTAGTACTTCAATGATCTTTACTGCATTTACTTAATATTTGAATGTACTTTAATCTATCTTTTTAAAGTCTAATTATGCGCACATATGTATGTAAAAATGTATATGTATATTATACTATATATGTTTGAATTATCTTCCTTTGGCTTTACTGAACCCTGCCCTGGCTACCAGAATGGCAGGCTATTGCAGAGCCCTTGCCGTGGAAATGTGGTGAGGCATGAGGAGCTCAAGCACTGCGCTGGTCATCCATTGCTTCATGCGGTTGTGCCAGGGGCATAACGTGCGGCCGCTTGAATTCCTCGAGCAAGTCCAGTTGTGCCTCCGTTGTTCCCGGTTGCCATTTGTGAGTGTCAAACTGGCCTTAGTGGTTACATGATGTCACATGCCCATGATGTGCGTGGACTATTCGTTTTTATGAGGGGTATGTGGTGTAGCTAGTTCTACAAAAACTTCACTGAAAAAAGGTGAGGCATTAGACATGATTTCGCTGTCTTTGAACAACATGACCCGCAATTGATTTGAGTACAGCATGCAACCAGCTTCTGCAAGCAGGGCGTAGATTCTTGAGCCCCAAAAAAGGTACTTGATTGGCAGCAATTTGTTTATCAGGTTCGGACCACGGGAACATTCTTGGTTGCATGAAACATTGCGTGAGCCGGGAAAGACGAAGGCTTGGAAGATGGAGGGGATAAGGCATGATAAGGCTATGGATGGCTATGGGTAGTTTACTTTGTCTATGCAATTCCCAAGGTGGATACAACACCTCAAAATCAGGTAAAGGCAGCACTGATGCGTGACTTTTCTCATGTGAGGTGGACATCATTGGACATGCGTGGTGTCCTTTGAGGGTTGTACGTCGTTTCCCGTTTGCTTCTGCCCAGCTGGTGAATTTGGGAACCTTTTGGGGTGCACGAAAGTGACATGAGAAGGTGCCCTGCGTTTGTGTACTCCCAATCTTGCAGTTTGGAGGACGGACGCTACACCGTCGAGATTCACAAGTACTCTTTCGAGGTGCCTTTGTTCTGTCTTTGCCAGAAACACAGGGCACTTGAAGATCAGTGAGTTGTCGAACTTGTGAAGTTTCTTGGTGCCAGAGTCTTTTCAGTTTCATCCAGCTCCGAGTTTCTCTTTTGGCATGAACATTTTAACATGCCAAGAAAAGAGGATCTATAGGGGCTCTAGTGCGCACTTTCTTCGAACTCTGACATATTCCTCGGCCAGAGAAAATAGGAAGATCAAAGAACGGGGACGGCATGGCAGAGTTCGTGACTGTTGGCCCGGAGGCACTTGAAGCATATGGCCGATACCTGCACGAAGACCAGGTCTTTTGCAGGTCAGGCCTGTGGCACCGCAGAGAACCAAACTGTTTGAACCTGTAAATCCACTGTAAATACCCGCAAAGTGCCTAGGTTTCTTAGAAAAGTAGGTCTGACATCTCGGCATAGGGGTCGCTTGTGCACTTGATTTTGGTGTCGCTTGTGCACTTATTCCATTCCCTAACAGCGCAAGCTTATGGGGGTCTTCAGCCCAGTGGACCTCTGGTGTGAGCCGGTGCAGTGCAAGTTTTCGGAAGGTTCTGGGAAGTTCTTGCGCGGTTCCCACAAAAGGTTCCGGAAGCAAGCTGGCGCAGCAGCACCACGAGTGAAGAAAGGAACAAGCCACGGGGTGGAAACAGGACAAGAGCGAACGTTATTAGCTCCACCCCACCCCACCCCACCCGACCCCACCCAACCCCCCTTGTGTTGTATGTCAGAAAAAGGTTTGAGTGTACAGATGAGTCAGTTTTGAGCGCGCAGATGTGAACTATCTGTGCAAGTTTGGTGACTCTAGCCTTCTTGAGCTGAAGTGGGCCGCGCAATTTCCCATGCAAGCATGTTCACCCTGTATACGCAAGTAATATAATTATGCAAAGCGACACGAAAAATAAACGCAAGTCTATATGAGTCATTACTTAAGTCACTACTCAAATCATTAATGGATATAATTACTTAAATCATGTGCAATCAATATAGTATAATTAATTAGTGATAGTTAATATATCAATATAGTATCATGAATTTTAATGTCTATATTTCTTCATTGATTCAGATGCAAATGCCATGCGTCGCGTCGCACCGCCTCCAGGCCAGAAGTCGCAATGGAGCTCCTTGAGTTGGCAGAGGCGGCCTGGGCCAGGCCGCAAATGTTTCTTTTTAGAGGGACAACAAGCAAAGAATTCAATCATAGATAAATATATTATGTAAATAGATAAGTGAGTGAATGTATTATATATTTATTGATTTCTATAGCTGGACTTTCGGGAAGTCGATCGAGAGAGAGAGAGAGGTATATATATATAAGATTGGTAGTAGATGTCATGAATATATTATAAGAATATGTTTGACATTGACATGGCCTGAAGCCAAATCACATGTCAAATCCTAGCTGATCGGTACCCGTCTAGGCTAAAATTACCTACGTACATGACCAAGTGAGATAGGGGGAGGCTGCATTTAGCGCGGCAGTGGTGACAATCGAACACCTGTCCCGTCGTTTTGCATTTTATTTCGGCTGGGCTAGAACACGTTTGTGATTGCTGTGCTGTGCCATGCTTTTTGCGTGACTTACCAGGGCGTCCGGGCTATCCTAAAACATTGGCGGCAATCATAGCTGATGGACTAATTATTACAGCACGAAGGTTTCCTCCAAATGTTGAGAAGATGTCAGAAGAAACATCTCGTAAAGATTCTTAAAGATTCCCTCCACCAGGGCACTGGGATTGGGATCAATGAATTGGATGCCGTGGGAACAGGAATATGTCGACTCCACTGGTTTGGCAGAACATTGCGCGCAACTGGTGAGGTGGGACGGAGAGAATCTCGTGCCATGTGGCCACATGTTGCGATTCTTGGGATGTCTTTGCTCACCAGTGCAATGAGAAGAGTGGACATCATATGCATGATTTATGTGCACAAATGATCAGAAGTGCCTGTGTTGCGCCCGTGCTTGCTATTGCTTGCTTACACGTACATGCCTGCATACATATGGAGTGAGTTATGAGTGACATGCCGCCAATGTGTGATCGGGAACTTTAAGACGGAAGCCTCATGAAGCCTCATCCTAATACGCACCCCTACTTTTAGACAGATCCCATATGATCTCATGAAGTAAGATATTTGGAGGCTCGCATGAGAGTAGCACCTCAGATGAGGCGAACAGTTTGCGCAAACAGCTTGGCAACTTGCGTGGCGTTTGGGCACCGAGATATCGCGGCTGCGTTTTTGGATCAGGCCATATTGCCTATGCACTGCAGATGCACTGCACACCTCTGCTTATTCCCTTGATTAGCTACACTGTTACCTACTAGCAATTCTGAATATATAACGAAGATCATGAGACAATGTATAAGTATAAGCACATATTGTTCTGAAGCTTATAGCTGACATTTTTGTATGATCCGCAGCGGTTCGATTGGTTGGATCCAAGGTCTTGCCTTTTCTTGCGCCGTGCCGCCCTGGCTGTGGAGCTCACAAAGCTCAGACTTTGCCTCGCGCCAAGTGATGCCAAGCGTCCGGGGTAGACTCCAGGAGCATGTGACCATAACAGCTTGCATGAGGTGAATATGAGGTGAAAATGAAGTGAATTTAAATTCAACCATCCGAAGATACTGTGCCAACTGGTGCCACTTTGCGATGGGAGATGATGGGAGCCATTCTACCCATGGGAAACCCAAGAGGTCTATGTCAAGAGTTCACAGTCGCGAAAAACCGCTTAATCACGGCTTAGGCGTCGAGAACTGCTGCGATGTGTTGCAAGTGTTGGAGAGCATCGACTGTATGGACTTGCAGGTGTGATGATGGACTTGCAGGTGTATGGACTGTATGGACTAAGATTTGTGAAAGGGGAAGATGCAGTGTGAGTACAAGAATGGCCTCCTAAGAGCTCCCTCCCAAGGATGAGAACACTGTAGATGTTTGACGTTTCGGCCCTTGTCTCTTGCACTTTGTGTTCCAGGGTCCACTGAATGCACCTTGTGGTGCCACTCCATGTCGCTCAACAGTTCACTTGAGCATCCGACAGCTTCAGGCTCAATATATTCGCAGCATTGTCATGAACTTTGCCGCTGGCAATGCAACAGCCTGGGGCCAAGCTGCCAAAATACCGAAGAGACGTTCTTTTTGAGGTCTTTGTGTTGGCAGTTTTGTGCAGGGTTCCGGAAACTGAGCACATGAAAAGGATGCTGGGAAAAGCATGGAGACGTATTAGAAATTTGCCAGCTGAATGCGCGTGCTTGGCGCATGCTCCCTAGTTTCAGGTTTGAAGGATTTTCAGGGGTTCCTCTACAGTAATGGTTCCTCTCCGTTTGCCCCAAAAAGTCTCACAGAATCCCACAGACTCGGCCCCATCCATGGCCATGCCCCAGGCGGTGGTCAAGTCTGAACGTTTCAACGTCTTGGCAGATGCGCTGAAAAGTCGCCTTTTCATCAAGTTGGCAACGATGGGTTTGTTGAAAACATGAACCTATCGAAGTTGGAGGCTGGCTGAGAGTGGCTCATAGATGCCGGTGGTTTTTCAATGTTTTTCAGTTTTTGTAACCTGCATGTGCCTACATGTTGCCACTCAACCGATCATTCGATGCGAGCGCATGTGATGGCTTTTAATGCGAGCGCTTGCGGCTTATTGCACTTGCATCAAGATTTCACTCTTGTTTCGCTCGGCAGCCGGGAATGGCTAGACACCCAGCTCCAAATTGCCAAGTTAAACAAGGACTTTGATGGACTGTGGATGGCTTCTGCACATTTCTAATCTCATTTCCTCATCATTTTCTCATCATTTCCATCTCATTGCTGTTCGGAGCTGGAGAGCTGGGGCCATTCCCAACAGATTCCTTGCCCACTCTGCCAGCGCGTAAATCACGCGAAGGTGAAGGACAAGGGCCAAGGGCCAAGGGCCGAGGGCCAAGGGCCAAGGGCATGCTTTCGGGGCTATGTTTCGGGATCGATGACAGAGTGTAAGATGATGTAAGAACAGCCCTCTCCAGCTTTGCCATCTCCAGATCCCCATTTGAGGTTCATACCGTGAAATTGTAGAATCTCCTTTATTTCATGCCATTCTTCAAGGCTTTTCTCAAAGGACTCTCTCCATCCCTAGCCATGTCACCTATGTCTAATCATGCGCCTTTGTTGCTGTATATGTTGCTATTCGCCCATGCCATAGCGTGCTCTCACTGGGCTTTCTACATCTAGATAACCTGAAGACTTGCTCATGGTATCATGGCCGTACATTTTTCTTCTTGCAGCCAACGTGAATAATTGGCAGGACCGCTATATTTGTGTATATAGGCTGATTTTTGCAAAATGGATAATCACAAGCTTTTGTGGAAAGCCACAGGCCAGCCAACAGGAGCATGCCACAGATTGACCCCGCTTCCAAGCATGCTCATGGCCGCACAGTTTGAACTGTTGATGTCGGCCACCCTTTTTCAGAGTTTGAAGGAACCTACTTGCAACAGGGTGCGAAACTTCTTCCATGTGTTCTGCGAATGGGACCTAGCACCAAAGCGTGCAATCCGCACCAAAGTGTGTGCGTTGGCTCAGTATACGAGCTTCCACTGGCCTTCATGTGTCAGAAACAGAAACGCGCAATTCTGATGACTCATGAGAAAACATACAAAATCGCATATATGATTCTATGCGCAAATCGCGCGTGTCGTTGACATCTCCGAGGCTTGCAAATAAGGAGGTTCACTCTCATGATCTCTCATTTAGAGTTTCACTCTCCCCTTCGAATTAAAGAGGCTGAGGAACACTGACATGCAGAGATGCTGGCATCACGATACACTCACACAGACTGCCTCACTATGATTCACAAGGTAGCGTGATGTAGTCTGTAGTGTCAAGTGGCGTAGTATAGAATTAGAGATTCTGCCATATGATGTGGGTCATTTCGGTCATGTAATGTCATGCAACATTGTTGGATGTCATGTTTTGGTGTGTTGCTATTCGATTATTCGGCACTTATGTCGTGTCATCATCATCATCATCATCATCATCAATACTGTATGTGCGGCGTCGTACAACATGTAATGTGAATTGTGCTGGTAATGGTTGTGTAATGCACATGGTACAGTGCATATTGCATCAACTGCATCAATTCTGCATGTTCTGCATGGTCCACATGTTCTGATCTCCAACTCATTGGCCCTCAGAGAACGCTCCCTGCGCTCAGCGCCTGGACCTCCGTCGGCTGTGGAGGCGGGTCACGTGGGTTCCGCGGATCTGTGGACGCCCCAAGGTGCACTGCCAGCCGTGGCTTGGATCCGTTTGGCGGATGAACTTTGGATGTGTAAAACAGTCAACTGATTTAATAACTTAAGAATCTTTATTTTATTACTCATGTTTATTCTTAATCTATTATACGGATGTTTACTTTATTTTGCTTTGAACTTTTGTTCCCTGTTTACTCTGTTTACTCTGTTTACTCTTGTTCTGATGGGGGGCCCTTGGATGACATGTGCATCCCGCAGCCCTCGACTCAGAGTTTAGTCTCCTTCCCACAGGTGCAGGTTGAGACCTTAGCCTTTATTTGTGACCCCGCAACCCCTTGCAGGAAAACCTTTTGGAGTGAATTCGAAAAATCTGCATCAACAACAACAACACCTGTTTAAAGCGCTTCCAAGCATTAAGTCCTGGCATCGCGAGAGGATCGTACATTTGTGACCACTGCCGACCATAGTTGTTTAGCTGTAAGGGTTTCCACTCCCAGCTGCAGGGGGCCAACTTGCAGAATGCAAAGGGGTGAAAGCCCCGCTGTGGTGCGCCAGCGCGAGGGTCTCAGTCTCACGGAGTGAAGCATGCCTTGTGGGCACGGGAGAGTTGAGTCTATACTTGCCATGGAGCTGGCAGAGTTTCCCAGCCGGCGAGAACCTGAAGCTTTTGCATGGCTGCCGTGGAGAAAAGATAACAGATGAAAAGGACTGAAAATATTGAAAAGGGTATTCATAGATGTATTTTTTGCTGATTTTGCTTTGTTTGTTTCAGGTTTTGGCAGGCAGGAAACCATTGGAAGTTCTCCTGCAGCCCTTTTGGCTCAATTTTGGACAGATGGTCGATGCTTCTTCCTGCCAGCCCGGAGCTATGCAGATACCTGCCGCCTCCGACGGAGGTTCAGATCCGGGAAAATCCCTGTCTGATGATTCGTCGACCACGGAGTGGATTTTGTGGTTGACGCGTGGACAGAACCGGACAGTAGATTCATGTAGATCCAAGTAGATTCTGTAGATTTTTTGCGATGATTGCTTGAGGATTTATCACCTGTTGTCCCGCCGGGGTATGCAAGTCTCATGTCTCCAAGTAGATTTCTCAACAATGCAGTCCTTGTGTATGTCATGTCAATGTCAAACCGTTGACCCCACCTAAACGCCCCACAAGAGTGAACGGCTGTCAGTACATAGCATGAATGTATTTCCAGAAACACAGCCTTTGAACCTTTCATTCTCAAGCAACTGCTGAATAGACTGGGCCCCCAACTTGGTTGGCTTCTTGGCACCTGGAGTGCGCACCAATTCATGGGGTGTTGGGTGTCCTTCCCATTGCTTCTCTGCTGGTTGGCCATCCCTGATTTTTGTCTTCCTTTCTGGACTTGCCATTGGTGCCTGCTGATTTCCTGCCATCTGCATCGGCCTCTTCGGGCTCACTGCGTTCCACCTTCAACTCTGCTGTTGCCTCTCACTCTCCGGCTCCTGCTCGGTCTACTCCTGTGCCCTCCTTTGGTCTTGGATTTGGCCAGCCAATTGTTTGCTGCCTGGTGGGTGGGCTCCATTCTTCAACAGCGTCCTGCAGAACATGAGCCGGCGAATGTCTCCAACTCAGATTTGATGAAGGGGGAGCTGCAGGGGAGAGGTGTGACTCCTCAATACATGGACAGTGCGGTGGTTATGGGAAAACACGAGATGCAGGGTTCATCAATAGGCAGGCAGCAATGATGCTGAACCTGCTCATGAAACACAACCTGGCAGCAGCAAAGGGTGCAGCTGCCCCTTTTTTCGCCTGTCTCGAACAGACATCAATGGATGCAGGCCGCATGGACACTGGGCTACTTCTAAGATTATTGAGGTGAAGGACTCTCCGCAGACAGTGTTCTCAGGGAGGTCCTGGGCGCGCATCCTTGCCATTTTGCCCACAGCATTAGAAAGTGGGCGACAGCAACTCCGCAGTACTTGAAGTAGATGGATGTGATCAGCAGCCAACGCGCCGAAGTCACATCGCTGAAAAGAGGAGGGGGAGAGCAGAACCCATCCAGAGCTTCACCAGCATCCCCCAAGAAAAGGAAGGGCCAAGGAGCAAAGGCAAGTGGAGGAAGCTCGTGACGCAACGGGCTTTGCTCGATTGTCGTTTTGATTGATGTCCATGAGTGAGCTAATTTCAAGAATAATGAAACCGTATACGTTTCTATCTGCGCAGCACGCGTGCGTACAGCACCCGGTGCAGGTACGGGTACGATTTGGAGGTACGGTGGCATTGTACTGTGGTTATGATGGTACGGTATACGGTGGTGCAGTACAGGGGTACGGCGCGGGGTACGGTATGCAGTGGTACAGTATGGGGTCACGGTGGTACGGTACTTGCGCCGCCGTATTGTACCACCGTACAGCGATTGTTTTTTTGGGGTATGCGGTACGGTGGTACGGTACAGTAGTGCAATCGTACCGTACCCGTGTACCGAACCACTGCGCCCTACTAGTTTTGTTTTACTACTGCGCCGTGCCCTCGTGCCCGCCGTACAGTGCACCGCGCCGCACCATTGTATACCCGTACCATGCTGCGCTTTTTTGTTCCCATAGAGCATTATTCTCCGATCTAAATACTCCATGATGGCTTTAAGCCCTGCTCCTTAGCGCTGTTGGGGAGGCGCCAAACCTCGCCCACCAGGCCATCTATGGCCACCTGAGAGCGCTGCTGCCCGCGTGTGATCAACCGAAGTAAAGTATGCCGCCATCCAGCAGTAGAAGCAGACCGCCCCAACCTGTCTGGGTGCGCAAACCGGGGCACGGTTGAGTTCTTGGAAGACATCTTATGGTTGCCGTTTGTTGATCTTAGCGTCTTGGAGCACCATCAGCCTTCGCAGGGCCGAGCTTTGCCTTGGAGGGCCCCCGAGGAGGATTGCAAGTTGGTGAAGCCATGGGATAGCGGAGGACTTGCTGCAGCTTTCTCAGAAGCTCAGGCAACTGGTCAGGCTTGTCGCGTGTTTAACGCGCGCAAGTCGAAGTTGGCGGACCGCCAAATCAGCGAGCGCAGGTGGTGCAATGCTGCAGAGTACAGTCAGCCCCCGAGGCCCGTCAGCTCAGTTGCCTTCAGGCCAGAACATCGCCCAAATGCTATACAATACGGAGGATGTGTCGATGATCGAAAAGATTATAGAGATTCTTATCATCAGTTGAAGGTGTCGCGCCAGAGGGCTTGGACAAGCCTTCTCACCTTCAGCTTCGATATTTCAAAGCCTAGTGACCTGGCCTTTAAGGAGATGCTTGATTGAGTATGACAAAGGAATTTGATCACATGGTGATCGATATGGGCTTCCGCCTCAAGGCGGTGGCAACGGAAGGACATTGACAAGATCCATGTTGGCTTTAGCAGCAAGTATCAAGGTGCCCGCCTTGGAGTCGACAATGCCTTTGCGGTCGCACCTGCCTTTCAAAAAGTATGGAGTTCGTGTCGGCTAGGAGGGGTCTTGAGGCATCAGCCTTTCCCAAAGGGCCCATGCTGGCAGGGCCTCCTCATCGATGACTTCTTTGCAGTCTCTATCGAGCCAGACGGTAACAAGAAGGAGGATGCGCAGCGCGTTGAACGACTAGCTTATGCCATTGAAGTCGTCGTTGGGTTGAGTGAGAAGTGAGGAGACCTTCAAAGTGTTTGGCGCCGAAGTTGATTCTTCTGCTTGGGCTCGTGACCCATGCTGGAGTCCTTGCAATTGGTGCCCCTCTTGAAAAATGTCTGGCTATGTCGGTTTTGGCTTCGCAGCTTGCTGAAATGCTTATCATCGCCAAAGGCTTGGCAGCTCGAGTTGGAGGAAATTTTATGTCGCTTCTGAGGTTTACGAGATGTCTGTGCTGCCTGCTGCGCCGGGTCTTTGCCCTCAAGGAACAGAACCCTACATGAAGGTGGTGATTGGCTTGGATCGAGGCACAGCTCGGGAGTTTGCGCTGGCTTAAATTTTGAAATTTTGTTGCAGTCGCTGACGTTTCAGCTCCCTACTTCGATGAGATCTTTGCCGCCGATGCTTGCAACTTCAAAGGTGCTTTTAATAGTTTCCTTTCAGGTCGGCGCAGACCTTGCGAGCGCCCTTTCAGCGGGAGGTGATAGGAAAGTGCTTATGATTATTTTACAGCATGAGGACCCAAGGCTTCTGGGCTGATTTTCCAGATGATCGGTGAGACACACCTTGCGTGCAGAATCGGGTGGGTGAGGCGCAGGCAGCATGGTCGTGGTTTCAACTTGGCCACATATATCGAGAGGAGGATGCAGATTTGGAGCTCTCTTAGACAGCAAAGTGGCAAAGGGAGCCCATGGACAGGGAAGAAGCCCAGTGTCCACTTCGGATTTTTTGATGAGACTGAAATTATTGCTGCGTTGCGTTCCTCCAGGGCTTCAGCGGGTTGAGCCGGACATGTTCTCAGGGCTGACCGAGTTGTGTTGGAATAATCGACGCGCTCAGAGCGAGATGTTCTGCTGGAAGCGCTTGATTGCTGGCTAGGTGAGAACCTGGATGTGATACCCTGGAAAGCCTGTTGTCAGCTAGTCGATGCCGACTTCATCTCAGAAGCTTGGCGTAGCATATGGAAGGACATGTACACCTGTCTGTGGGAAGAGCTGTTGGCGTTTTTCTGAGATGGTTAACGCAGTCACAGGTCGTCGACCGCAATTTAGGAAACAGGTTGCTGCTGCATGGGGCTTTGCGCTCAGCTGGGTTGTTGTCGTGCCGCGTGAAATCATGCAGTGATGCCAGCTTCCATCTTGGTAGTGCGTTGGGGGTGGAGCCGAGAGGTGGTACGCTTCTATATGGCATGGCTGGAAGTGCTGCGCATTGAAGAGCTGAAGATCCGGCCTAAAACGCTTGGACGAACAGTGAGGCCCCAATCAGCGCGGATTGAGCCAGAAGATATGAGTCGGCTTGTCTCTGCCGTTTATGGCGCCTTTCCCCTGCTACCTTGAGGAGACGGTTTTCACAACTGCGACCAGCGCTTGGCCTTTCCTCAGGTCGCCCTGGTGAGATGCGTTGTTCAAATTCTTTGGCTTCTCTAAGGCCAGGTGGAACCGCTGATATGTTGATTGCTTTCTTGCCTTCTTAAGAACGACTTCGAACTTCGAACCTTTCTTTAAGCAACCCAGCCTTATCTAGTCCCACCCTAGGCGCACCGCCTGAGCCTTTTTGGCGCGAAAAAAAATGTG
Source organism: Symbiodinium kawagutii (assembly GCA_009767595.1). Lineage (NCBI taxonomy): Eukaryota > Dinophyceae > Suessiales > Symbiodiniaceae > Symbiodinium > Symbiodinium kawagutii. The sequence goes on from VSDK01011771.1 coordinate 120,881, forward strand.
CCATCGTACAGCGAGCCATCCAACTGTATGCGGAAAACGCCGAGTGAGTTCTTAAGAAAACAAAGTCACAAACAAACAAACAAACAAACAAACAAACAAACAAACACACAAACAAACAAACAAAGTTACACACATACAAACAAACAAACAAAGTTACACACATACAAACAAACAAACAAAGTTACACACATACAAACAAACAAACAAAGTTACACACATACAAACAAACAAACAAAGTTACACACATACAAACAAACAAACAAAGTTACACACATACAAACAAACAAACAAAGTTACACACATACAAACAAACAAACAAAGTTACACACATACAAACAAACAAACAAAGTTACACACATACAAACAAACAAACAAAGTTACACACATACAAACAAACAAACAAAGTTACACACATACAAACAAACAAACAAAGTTACACACATACAAACAAACAAACAAAGTTACACACATACAAACAAACAAACAAACGAACGAACAAACAAACAAACAAAAAAACATACATACAAACACACAAACATACAAACATACAAACATACAAACATACATGCAAACATACATGCAAACATACATGCATACATGCATACATGCATACATGCATACATGCATACATGCATACATACATACATGCATGCATACAGACACATACAAACATACAACATACATACATACATACATACACGCATACATACACGCACATACTTGCATACATGCAAACATAAATGCATACACAGACACATACATACATACATACGTACATACAGACACATGCATACAGACACATACATACATACATACATACATACATACATACACGCAAACATACATACAACATACCAGCATACATACATACATACATACATACAGACACATACAAACATACATACATACGTACATACAGACACATACATACATACATACATGCATATATGCATGCATGCATACATACATACACATACAGACAGGCAGGCAGACAAACATACATACATACATACATACATACACGCACACATACATACATACATACATACATGCATGCATACATACATACATACATACATACATACACAGACACACACATACAGAAACACATACATACACACAGACACACACACACACACATATATATATATACATACATACATGCAAACATGCATACATGCATACATGTATACATGCATACATACAAACACATACCTACCTACCTACCTACCTACCTACCTACTTGCCTACCTACATGCATCCATACATACATACAAACATACATACATACATACACACACATGCATACGCACACATACACACACATACATACATGCATGCATGCATACATACATGCATACGTACGTACATGCATACGCGCACATACATACATACATACATACATACATACATACATACATACATACATGCATACACGCACACACACGGAGAAACACACATACACACATATATTTATATATATATACATATATATATTTTTGTTGGCGATTGTGAACTGATCAACATATGTTGTAGACCAGTTTGGTGTGAGTTTTTGTGGAAACAGCATGGAGGGGACTGTTGATGACTGTTGGGCCGAGGAATGCGCAGTGGCAAGCCGAGGAGCAGGAAGATGCCATGCGACCGACATCCTCGAGTTGCTTGGCTCTAAATTTTGGAGTTGGTGCTTCGGTTCAGATCGTGGCGTCGCTGACGAACGAAGGGTTCTATGCTTTGATTCGTCACAGAGATCTCAACGCAATTTTCTCAAGAATCATGAGCTATCCCTCAATCACCTCAAGACGGATGGGGGTCACACCTCAAAGTGTCACCTTGACCTTCTACGAACACTTGGACAAGAAAAATCATAGTGAGTCGGTTTATCTTGATTTGTCTCATCACCGTTCTTTTGTTTGCCTATTTCATATCAGAGCTCGCGGTGCTGGATGATATTTGATGGTTTGCGCCTTATTGGCGCGGAAAGCAAGGTGATGCAGCGAGAACCAACCGCTTGCAGATACATCGAGCAGGTCAATGTGATCCATGCGTTTACTTCAACTCTCAAATCGGCTGTCGCGCTGGACACGGGTGCGCATTCTGACCCTCGCCTGAGGGAAACATAGGATGCCAATGACATGCGTCACTCAGAGGTGTAGATATCGACAAAAAGCAAGACGCTGGGAAGCAATGAAACTGCAGAAGTCGATCCGCGACTTATTACTCCAAAACAAAACAAATGGTATCAAACTGAAAAGATGCGCTGGATTGGAACAAAGATGAACTGGTTGGATTAACACAGGGAGATGGATCGAGCAATGGGGATAGGTGCACAGCTCAATTGATAAATCTAATGGGAGAAAACTAGACACAAGATGAAGCTAGGCAGATAGATGCTTAGGTAGATAGGTAAGCAGTACATAGACGCATATTGTAAATTTGTAGACAAATGAGGTATGCCCATAGATAGGTAGAGGACGAAAAATGACAAAGACGTAGGTATTTGAGGTTGGATTTTGCAGATTAGACTCAGTAGGTAGGTAAGTAAACAATTTTTTGCTAGATCTTTTTGGTTTCCTCAGCCTACCCAATTCAACCCAACCTAATCTAAGCCTATCTAACCGTCATTTGATCTGACCTTGTGATCGATCTGTCAGTTCATTCGCTTGCCTATCACAATCATCGTCTAATCATTCTAATCCAATCTAATCTACACTCGCCCAATCTTACCTAACCCTTTATGATCCAATCGAATCTTTTCAATCTTCCTAAAAATATTGGTTCTTCTCAAATCTAGCCTAAAGGGTTGCATGATATAGTATCTATTTATTTATCCAAAAATCTACCTAAATCAACCTGTCTATTTGAATATATGATCTGAAATAACTTGTCTATCTGAATCTATCTTTCGAAATTTATCTATTTGAATCTTTTTATCGATCTATGCATCTATCTATTTATCAATCAATCTATCTATTTTTCTACCAGTCTATTTATCAATCAATCAATCAATCAATCAATCTATCTACTTATCTGTCTATCTATCTACCTGTCTATCTATCTATCTACCTATCTATCTATCTATTTTATTTATAACTAAATGTGAACCCGTCAATCTAAATCAATCTAAATCTTTTTATCGGAATCTATCTATCTTTGGATCTACGTCCGTCTATCTATCTGTCCGTCTATCTACGTATTTGTTTGTCTGTTTGTTTGTCTATCTATCCATCTATCTATCCATCTATCTATCGCGCTATCCGCCTAAATCTCTCAATCTAAATCAATCTAAGTATATGATGTAAATCTATCTATCTGCATCTATGTGCTTCTATCTACTTGTAGCTATCTATCTTTCTATCGGTCTATCTATCTATCTATCGATCAATCTATCTCTCTATCTATCTATCTATCTCTCTATCTATCTATCTATCCATCTATCCATCTGCCCATGTATTTGTCTATCCACTTATCTTTCTAAGTCTATCAATTTAATTTAAATCTTTCTATGCATTAATTTATCTACTTATCTATCAACTCTAAATCTGAATCAATCCATCCAAATCAATCTACTTATCAACCAATTAATCAATTTATCTATCAATCGATCTTTCTATCTATCTATCTATCTATTTATCTTTTTCTTTCTAGCTATCTATCTATCTATCTATCTATCTATCTATCTATCTGCCTATCTTCTTATCTACCTATCTTTTTATCTAATCCTCGATCCATCTATGAAAATCTATTTCGCTAAATCTTTCCAAGTGTATCTATCAATCTTTTTCTCTATTTACTTATCTTTCTGGTTGCGTACGAAAACCTACAAATATCACCGGCAGTGTCTCACTGACAGTGTCTTACCAGAGTGTTTTATTGAGAGTGTCTCACGAAGAGTGCTTCACACAAAGTGTCTGGCCAAGAGTGTCTCACCAAGAATGTTTTACCGAGAGTGTCTCACTCCAAGAGTATCCAAGAGTGTCTTACTCAGAGTGCCTCACTGAGAGTGTCTTACGAAGAGGGTTGCTCCGAGAGTGACTCACTTGAAGAGTGTCTCACTCCAAGAGCGTCTGCCTCCAAGAGTGTCTCACTCCAAGAGTATCCAAGAGGGTCTTACTCAGAGTGCCTCGCTGAGAGTGTCTTACCAAGAGTGTTGCTCCAAGAGTGACTCACTCGAAGAGTGTCTCACTCCAAGAGCATCTCACTCCAAGAGCGTCTCACTCCAAGAGAGTCTTACCAAGGGTATGGTTCACTCCGAGAGTGTCCCTCCAAGAGTGTCTCACTAAGAGTGTCTTGCTAATAGTGTCTTATCAAGAGTGTCGCTCCAAGAGTGTCCCTCTCTGAGACTGTCTGAGCCAAGGGTGCCTGACTGAGAGTGTCTCACTGAGAGTGTATTGCCGAGAGTGTCTTGCAAGTGTGTGTCAATTCAAGAGTGTCCCACCCACAGTGCCTTGCCAAGAGTGTCACTCCAAGAGTGTTAATGGATGAACTGCAAAAATGGGCGGCTTTGCTTCTGGCTTTCGTTCCACCCTGTTTCAGGTACTTTCAGATGTGCACATCAAGGTACCAATGCGGACAGCCATGAACTATGTGGGTAGACCTATGCCATCCATTTAGCGCAGCATGCATCTTTAGTGGGTTTCTTTCAGCGCTCAGGTCATCTTGAACATGCAAAAATCAACGTGGCTGGAAAGAATCGACCCCGGAAGGTGACGCGGGACAAGATCAAGGAACGAAATTCGGCGCAAGAAAGAGAATGAATGTAAGAGAGGGAGGTAGAGTGAATAGAATGAATGCAAGAGAGCGAGAGAGAGGTGTGAGAAGCCGGGTTGTAGACAATGTGCATGGAGGAAAAGGATGTTCGGTGCCCGGATATAGTTTGGAAGTAGTAGCCATCAAAGTGTAATTTAAAACAGTGAGCACATTGTTTTGTTTGAGGATATCGGAATCGTGGAACAGTGAGTGAGTGAGTAAGCATAGCAAGCCGGAGTGGCACATCTTTTAGCTGCGAATCGCACACTTTTTGCATCACCCAGAATATCCTATGGTTTCCATTGGCAGCATTTAGATCTTTTCCCAAGACACAAACAGGGGATTTGTGGATTTGTGTTTGGCCGCTCCCGAGGGAGCTGAGCGCCCAGTTTTGTACGCTCCGAGGAATTGAGACGTGCCTTCAAGGCCCTGCGGATCAAATCCACGCATCCTTGCAGGAGATAGCAGGAGAACATCCATATGCTCGATGCTTCTGGCCAGCACTTAGCACATCTTAGCACATCCTGGCGCATCCTGGCACATCTCAGCACCTCATATTGGCATATGTTGGCATTGTGCAGTGCACTTGTTTTTCAGCCTAAAAATGTTTGCTTTCGGTGTGGATGAGCGAAGGAGGGTTGGCCTCAGCCTTGCATAGCATGGATATCGGCATCAGCGTCCATCTCCCAGCGCCAAGCTTGTGAGGCCTCGTCCAAGCATATCTTGACGAACAGGTCTTACCCGCGTACCCTGAAAGAATTTTTCTGTAGATCCGCAAGGGTCGGAATGCATTCCCCATTCCCAACTGAAAGTTGCAGCCTGTACCTACGGTAGAGCAATGTACAGCAGCTCGGCACCGTCAGTCACTCCCCGTGTCAAAATTTCGTTGGAGTGCGCTGGCACGCCCAGCTTAAATTTTAAGGTGTTGCCTTTCAGAAATTTTCTGATCTATTTGTGCTTTCCGCTGTGAAGTCTTGGGGTACCCTCGGATGTGTGAGTCTGGGATCACTGGGATGGCTAGCCCGAAATTGAATACAGCTGTTCACAATTACATGGATTGCATGGTAGAAATGAGAAATCTGCCAAACGATGGGTCATAAGGAGAAACGTTCGAGAGGTTTTGGGATCCTCACTTTGGCAGCTGGAAATCGAAAAAGAACAGAGATGAGTCAGCAAAACAGTTGAGTGACACCTTTGCGAAGAACGATGCGTCAAGACTTTGAACAAGCACGCGTAGTTTGACCGTCATTTTCAACGGCAACCCTTTGTGTAAGGGTAAAATGCCCCTGGCTTAAGTGGGGAAACATCATAAACCTACACAAAAGACAGACCTGGTGTTTTTCTCCTATCGTAAATAAGTGTTTTTTCATGTTCTCTCACCAGGTTTGGAGCCTGCATCGGCAAGGTTAGTGCAAGGGATTTCCAACAAGAACTGCTTCGACTGCCAAGACACAGGAAAAGATGCACCGAAACAAGTGAAATGCAAAGATAAGATCCTACTGTGATTGGGCAACGCGCAAGTGACCCCAAGAGGCGCTTTGGGAGGTACTTTGATCAAACCCCCAGTTGATCCAAATGTCATCGGCACATTTGCACAGAGACCCACCGAGTTTGAAATTTTCCAACTGGCCGCATGGTGGCCAATTTGAGAATTTGTTCTCCTTAAGCATCCTGGATCCTAGTCCGTTCGAAGATCCTGCACTCCAACAGGGACCCAATTCCATTCCACAAAAGCACACCCCAAACAAAACTGGCCAAGGGAACAAGGAACCACTTTCTGTGGCAGACGGTGGTTGCGACGCTTCCAAAGGTAAGGGCTCATTTCATTCTTATATGATGTCGTTTTTGTTGTTAATGTTCATGAGCTTCCCGCCAAATTAAAACATCACACCGGCGCACCTGGTCTCAACATGACGCCACCGGAAGATTCTCTCACATTTGAACCTCTAATGACTGCCAGAGCTAGCGTTGGTTGGTTTTCTGATCAAGACTCTTTTGCTTGCTTTCTGCGAGTCATTAGCTACTCTTCACCATTCATTGGAAGTTGACTAGCAGCTTGTTCCAAGGCCATCAACTTTCATAGAACGTCAGTATTCCAATTCTGTGAAAGGTGAAGGGTGTTGCCAAGGCAAGGTCAAGCAACTTGTTGAACGAAAAAGCAAGTACCTGAAATAACCAACATTGAATAAGGCTGAAGAGAGCATTTTTGTTCCGGTACCTGCCATCCAACTCCGGCCCTAAACTGCCTGGCTGCTGCTTCACACAGCACCCTGAGATGCCACAGACTTGGGCAAGAAAATACCAATGCGAATGCGATCTTTTTCCCTTCCTGCAATGAAGCTCTTCACCGGTTTTGTCATTTGTGCATGTAGTTTTCAAATCCGAATCCGTATTTGTATGTTTGAATTGAAGTATTTGTATGTTTGAATTGAAGTGTGTGTATTCTGTATTCTCTCTTGTTTCAACTTTGCCCCAACAGAAGGTTGGCAGCTGGTAGCTACATCGGCCATTGGCAACATGTAGCACATGCACATGAGATGATATGAGGGAGACCCAGATTTCTTGCGGTGCAAGAGGCATACAGCATCCGGCCAGTCCGGCATGCCACCACGGTGCAAACTACGGAGGGTAGTGCCTCACTTTTCCATCTCTATCTCCGGCTGAGATCGGTGTTTCAAGCCCTGGGACGCGCTAGTTACTGGAGCTCTTGCTCTTCTTATGTTGCTACAGCAAGTTGTTTTCTTTCTGATGGGAAGAGTGTAAAAACTTGATCTCCAGTAAATATAGTAAATCATCAAGTCAGAATTCGCAGCGTTGTGCGCTTTTTTGGTAGCAGACCGCTTGGGATGCATGCTCTTTTCTGCAGCAAGCTCTGCTGGTGCCAATCCTGGCTTTGGTGTTGAAGACCAAATCTGTTGTTGGCAGATAGCATAAACATGTACAAACCCCATCCAACCCCTGCTGGAGTGCATTCTTGTGATGGCTTGATGAGTGCATTGTGTCAGGCGCTGTTGAACGCTTAAGCCGGACCAAGGCGGAGTGCCGACACAAGGGGGAACCCCTTGTGTCATTTCAGAGTAACGTTTCCTCGTGTCTTGGCCGCTTGTCGCCAAAGCCACGTTTTCAGGACAAGGGCGAACTGCAGTGAGGCAATGTCTTGGTTGCATAGCACTTTGAGGTCGCAATGATTACGCATGCTACATGTGACTCGTTTGCATTGCACATATTGCACAAGGTCTTGCATTGGATTGCATGGCCGTTGCATGGCCGTTGCATGGCCGTTGCATGGCCATTGCATGAGTGCATGGCTGTGGTTGCATGTCCCATCGCTTTGAAGCACGCGCTCATACACCCGCACCCTGCCTTTAACTGGCTAGTGTTGCAACCCGTGCTTCCCCCAACAACAAAAGGACACAAAAGGGGTTTCAAAAGAACCTTCGGAAAGGTTGCAAGTGGAAATGGTCCGACAAACTCACCAGCCTAAGAATGTGCCGCACTCGTCCTGTGACATGATAGAGATAGAGTAGGCTGGCAGCACCTAGTGTTTATGGTGTGTGACCGTTTGCCTTTCAGTATGCATGTGAGATCGATCATGTTCGTGTATCTTCAGCACGCCATGTTTGACTGCAGCGATGCGAACAGAGAAAAAGCGAAGCAGCTGGGCGAAGCTGGCGACGGAATTTTTGAAACCGTGCATCACCTTTGGGTCACCTTTCATTTATCATTTGCAGCAGGCATACAATGCATGAGATTCAGATGAAGTGTTGCCCTTCGGAGAAACCAGGTGTAGGACTTGTCGAGGTGCCGGGAACTTAGCTTCACCTTCCATTCCTGTGGGCGTCGGCATGGACTAAAGATGGCCAGAACATTTGGAACAGCAACGGGAAATGGAGTGCTGTGCCATCCGCTCGAACCGGTTTCCCGACAGCGCCTGACAAGTGAGATCAAGTGAGGAACGATTGGTAAACAATCGCACTAAACCTTGTGAGTAGCCGTGCTATGTCTGCTGTGTGACTTTTCGTCGAGCTGCACATGAACATGGTCATGGTAAAGAAGATAGGGTAGACATGGGCAGACGATGTATTCAATGTATTCAAAATGTACTCATAGTATTGATGCCGCTTCACCACTAGGTCCGCCCGCACCGTGGAATGCAGAAGGCCGAAGGGGAGGCAGGGGAAGAAGGGAAAG
>VSDK01011771.1:129864-145199 GCA_009767595.1 Symbiodinium kawagutii
GGGAAAGAGATGATTGATTATGACAAGGCATGGGGGTGTGGATGTGTTTATATGTGGGGGCGGCATGTTGGGACCATGTTGATGCCATTTTGGGTGATATTGTCTTCCAAATGAAGGCCCAGAAAGTGCACTCATTCCCAACCCAAAACAGTGGTGAAATGGGTGCAGTTTTTGGGATGTGCAATGTGAAACAGAGATGAGGTGAAATTGTGAATGTGAATCTGAGTGACTAAAAGCTGAATTCATAGATATGAAGAATTCTGAAGATAGTAGTTCAAGGTTATATAATTAATCAACATATATTATATTATAAGATATGTGAACATTATCGCAGCTCAATGTGAAGTGCATTGCAGCCTGCTTAAGCACTGCTCAGGTGTGGAGAATTGTGGTGTACTGCACGGGTTGGAGTGCATCGACTGTACTCACAGGTGTGAAGTGTGAAAATGTGTGAAGATGTGTTAAGGGGTTGGGAGATGTTACAAGCTTCCTGTGGCAGGATATCAAGATGTGCCCCCTAAGAACTCCCAAGAATGAGAAGAAACGTTCGAGGTTTCAACCGGTGTGTTTGGCAGTTTATGTTGCAGGATCCACTGAGTGCACCTGGTGATGCTACTCCATGCCGCTCAACCATTCACTTCAGTGTCCGACAGCTTCAGACCTAATATATTCGCAGCATTGTCATGAACTTTGCCGCTGGCAATGCGACAGCCCGGGGCCAAGCTGCAAAATAGCGAAGGGAACTCTATTTGTTTTTGTGCTGGCAGTTTTGTGCAGGGTTCCGGAAGCTGAGCACATGAAAAGGATGCTGGGAAAAGCATGAAAAATGTGAGAAATTTGCCAGCTGAATGTGCGTGCTTGGCGCATGCTCCCCAGTTTCAGGTTTGAGGGGTTCCGTTCAGCTGTCCCAAACTCAGGCAACTCAATTTCCCAATGGCTTCCCGCACCCCAGGCGGTGGTCAAGCCTGAACGTTTCAACGTCTTGGCAGATGCGCTGAAAAGTCGCCTTTTCGTCGAGTTGGCAACGATGGGTTTGTTGAAGACATGAACTTATTGAAGCTGGAGACTGGCTGAGACTGGCTCAGGGATGCCAATGGTTTTTCAATTTTTGTAGCCTGCAATAGCCTGCATATGCTTACATACATGATGCCACTCCGCGGATCATTCGATGCGCACGAATGTGATGGCTTTTTACGCCAGCAATTACGGCTTATTGCACTTATTGCAAGATTTCAGTTGTCATGCTTCAACGTGTTGGTTGTCATGCCTTGGCTTTGGCATATCTACATAACTTGGAAATGTCGTGCCCAGATTGTCTTGTGGGGCTGAGCTTGGGCCATAAGTAACCCCCAGCCATGTGTAAGGGCATTTGTGGTTTAGTAAGTGCCGTTGAAGCAGGGCAAGCGCTTGAGGCATGAAATTAAAACTGTGGGGGGTCCAGTCTACTTTTCAGGACAGGGTTCAGGATGTTTTCCACCAAATTTGGTTACCCCAAAATTTGTGGCACTTTATTGAGAGGGGCTTTCATATTGTGAACCGGCCAGTTGGCATACTTGATTGGCAGGGGCTTTCTTATTAAGAGGTTGACATTATATTGTAATGGCGCAATGCATAGGTGTACTTTTTGTATCTTCTTGTGCCTTGCTGTGCCTTGTGGGTGCTCCAACTCGTGGATTGGGCGCAGTCATTTCTGACCGAGAAAGCTCATCGCTCATCGCTCTGTGGCTTAGCGCCTGGACCTGAGCAGATGTGGAAATGATTTGTGGATGAGCTCGCAGCACTTGCCCCAAGGTGCCGGTGCAATGTTTACTCTTGCTCCGCCTCGTGGATGGGGGTCTGGCCCCTGGAAGATCTTGGAAGACAAGGAAGAAGTGCAGCTTCCCGCGGCACCTTGGCCCCCTCTCACCCTGTCGTGTGAAGATCGTGAAGTCTTCTCATGCATTCTCTCATGCACATGTTTTCTCTCGTTGTCAGTTGATGTTAAAACATTGGCCTCAGTCCGAATTGTTTGGAGCAGGTCATAGCAGGTCCTTCCTGCTGCCAGGCCAACTACCCACTCAGAGGTCGAGGCGGTTGCACCTGGCTCCAGCAACATATGAGAAGTCTGTTGCACTTGCGGCACATGAAGCCTCGTGAAACCATAAAGATAGGTAGGCCCTTAGTAGGCCCTTCGTAGGCCTTGTATTTCCAGAGTAAGGATGGACCATTCATAAATTCAATCATTGGGGATTCACTAAGGGTCCGTTATTGATTCATCAAGGACTTAGTGATTTGTCCAATTCTTAAGGAACCAAAGCGTTGTCATTGTCGTTTTTGATTTGATGTTTTGCACAAGACCTGCGCCAGCTCTTCCAGCAGAAGCTCCGGGCCGAGCGGAAGGCAGAACTGAATGCCAGGCGCCGTCAGCGCAACGGACAGATGACTCGTGCTTAGCCGTCCTGGCTATGACCACAGGGTTGTGATTAGACCAGTTTCGAAACTAGTTATGGTAAACGCATTTTCTTGTTTTGCAAACGACCTGGTCTGGTGTCATTCCCCGGTATTACCCAACTTAGTTTTATGAACAAATTTCAGTCAATGCGATGTCAAAAAACTAAGCAGCGGGGACATTGGAATAGGGCCAGACGCCAATGTCTTCAATCAGCGCTAGCTATCGCTAGCTGGTCTGGAAGCTCTGTCGTTGTGGCCAGCGTGAGATGAAGCCATCGCTGTACACCAACAGGACGCTTGAACCGCTTGGTTTTTGCTCCCAAATCTCTCCAAGACCCGTCGACAGGGCGCGGCCTCAAACATCTAGCGCCACGCTGTTTAGGTGCAGCTGCACACAAAGTGATGATCCGTTTGCTGGGATTCTGCATGTACAAAGTGACAGCTGGCTGTGGCTGGCTGGTGCTTAGAACTAAATTGATTCCTAGCATGCTGCGTGGAGAGCACCCAGCACGTTCCAAAGAAACCATCAACGGTGACACTCGTTGTGACCAAGTCTACCCACTGGACGCCCAGCTCAACATCTTTAACTCTGGCAGTGACAACCAAAACGTTGTTGAGACAGCCATGGTGTGAGTGCTGCACCTGTGTGCAAGTGAGGGCTGATATTCTAAGCAAGGAACTGGAGGCCTAAAGGTATTCCTTTGGTTCTTTGAATCTTGTTCACAAACATGCTGGCCCTGTAAAATAATCATTTACATAGTTCTGTGTTTGTTCAAACAAGTACCCAGCATGCAGAACACACCCAGGGCATATACACATGCACATGCATGTATGCGTACTTGTGAACCCAACATGGACACATACATATGAGTAAATAAATGAATACTAAATAGATAAAGATGTGTATATATACACATCTATATTTTTCCTATGTTCGCACATTTAGGTATACATGTGTTCATTCAGACACACAGACACACAGACACACACACACATGTATATAATATCTATACATAATATAAATATAATATCTATACATAATATAAATAACAGCTGATGGCGATGGAAAAAAAAAAGAAAAAATATATATTTATATAATACGTACATTTTGAAAGGCATGTAGGCTATATACACATGCAGCTGATATATACATATATATTTATGTTTATATACATATATGTTTGAGAATGTTGTCTAGAGGTTTATTTGTTTGTTTGCAAAGTGCTTGTTTGCTTTCTCTTAGCAACACCTGCAACTTTCAAGCCACCCGTGCAGTTTAGGCAAAAGAGGATGGTAAATCTTCACCGTTTATCCCTGACAGTGCAGGTCCAGCTCGGAGGCCGGCTTTGACTTTCCAGTGTGGGCCGCAAAGAAGCGCGTCGTGGGGATCCAAAGTAGGCACCTATCACAACATTGTTGGCTTCCTTCAGCTGGCAGATGTGGTTTCCAAAGTTCCTTGGAAAGCTGACTTTGACCTTGAGAGGCCAGGCAGGAAATTGTCAGGTAGTTAGTGGTCAACAAAGGGACGTCCTCTAATTACAAGACCGGGTCGGAAATAGCAATGTGCTCGAACAGATGTTTGGGGAACATTGGGAGACCACCAATCACACAAATATGCATACGTGTTTGCACTTATATCTTCTTACAACAAGAGCACATATGTATAAGCATGTGTTTACGCTTATTTAATGACCCGGCTGGTTCTGCCTATAACAGCGACAACAACTGGGAATAGCATACAAGAAAAGTAAATGCTTCTGTCAAAATGTGGAATCTATTCCAAGTAGGGCGGGCTGATGTTGATCGAACATTAAATTTATCAGCATTCTTTGTGGACCCTTATGGCTTTGTTGGTGAACAAGCTTCAGTTGCATTCAACACAAGGATTGACAGCAAAGAAGGACAAGAACAAGAACAAGTACATTTATTCATGGAATTGTTTGCGTTTGTTTATCTGTTTTTAGGGTAAGATTGGGAATTGAATGGTTTTGCAAGAATAGTAATCCAGTTTTGAATTCAATTGCACAATACTGAGCCATTGAAAACAAAATACCCCAGAATGATAGCAAGGATAGTGATAGTGGTCCATGTGACGAAAAACAGGAAAGAACGGCAGTTTAAAAAAGGGAGCTTTCGGAAAGCCACTGTAAACTACAGCCGTGCTTAAAAGCGCTTCCTTTCATTAAGCCCGGGCACCGCGAAAGCATCGTACGTGGTTGTTCAAGAGCACCCGTGCAGCGGCACTGTGTCATTTGAGCAGTTAGAACCACCAACTATGGTGGTTTGGTTGTTTGGATGTTGTAAGGGTTTCCGCTGCCAACTACAGGGTGCCAACTTGTAGCATGCAAAGAGATGATGAAAACAACGCAGCGTGAAAGCACAGTGTCAGTTGCCGTCCTTGTGTAGCACAGTTTACCGAGGAAAGCCCCGCTGTGTTGGCATCACCAGCGCGAGGGGCTCAGTTTCAAGCAGGAAAGCAGATGGAAGTTTATGGAAGCATGACTTGTGGGCACTGGAGAGTTGAGTCCACACTTGCCATGCAACTAGCAGCAGAGTTTCCATGCCTTGGAGTTGGCGGAAAACCTGAAGGTTTTGCATGGCGGCCATGGAGCAAAAAAAAGATAACATGTATATAAAAAGGGTATCCATTGATTTCTTTTGCTGATGTTGCTTTGTTTGTTTCAAGTTTTGGCATGCTGGAAACCACTGGATGTTCTCCTGCAGCCATTTTGGCTAATTTTGGCTCAATTTTGAACAGATGGTCGCTACTTCTTCGCACCAGCCCGGGCCTATGCAGATTCGTGCCGCCTCCAACAGAGGTTCAGATCCGGGAGATTCCGCATCCGAAGCATCGTCGACCACAGAGTGGATTTTAAGTTTGACGCGCGGGCAGAAATGGGCTGTAGAATTCATGTAGATTCATGAATTTCATGTGCATCAGAATTTTCCACAGCCATAGCAGCTATAGGCTAGCTGTTTGGTTATCTTTTGCGATGATTGCTTTGGTATTTATCACGGGTTGTCGCACTACTTCATCTCATGTCTTTATCTTTATCTAAATTTCTCAACAATGCAGTCCCTGTGGATGCCATGGGAATGTCAAACCATCGACTCCACCTAAATGCCCCACAAGAGTGCACAGCTGTCAGTACATAGCATGCATGTAATTATGTAGATACATGATAAACCAACACATTTATGTGCGCATATGCACATATACAGCCTTTACATATATATATATATATATAGTGCTATTTTTTTTCAAATATATACATTTATGAGTATGTGTATATGCGTGTAAATATGGTACATCTACATATAGAATGAAGATATGTGTTGTGAGCTTGTGCGTGTACAGGTCCCGGTGCGAGTGGAAACAGAACTGAGGGGACTGTTGATGGCTGTTGGGCTGAGGAACGGGCAGTGGCAAATCGAAGAGCTGGAGGATGCCATGTCACCGACATCCTCGAATTGCTTGGCTTCAAGTCTTGGAGTTGGTGCTTTGGTTTCAGATCAATGCTTTGAAGAAAAAGCATATAGGTCGTGACAGGTTTGACGAGTTGATCACATGGAATTGCCGCACCACCACAACATCTCAAGTCTCAAGCTTCCTTCCTCATGGGTATCCGTTCGGTGCCATATCTCGGGCTGTTTGGGGCACTACACGTATTTCTGATTGGGTTGGCTGGTGTAGGAGTGTATCAACAACATCAACTCAGGGTTGAAATCTTCGAGTTGGCATCCGAACTGCACTTCCATCAGGAACGACTGATTTCAGGAAACGGCTATCCGGAACCTCAGCCTGATCCAGGCCTGTCGGAATCCGCTGTGGTGCCACCAGTGGAACCGGAGGTTGGGCCGCAGTGGGGTTGGTTTACAGAGGGGATACATTGGGCTGCAACAGGACAGGCCAGTTTTCTTGCTCTGGTGTGTGTGTTGGCGGGTTTATTGCTTGCTGGCAAGTGCATTCAGTGGCGGGGCAGTGGTCTGGACAACAGCAGTGGAGAAGTCTCCCCAGTGAATCAGAAGGCCCTGGCTCATAGGCAGTTGGCGGAGTTGAGGCTGCGAAGGAATGGCTTTGCTAGGTAGACAAGTTCTACTGGAGTATGATGTTGGAGGTCCTCGCATCTGGCACGAAAGAACTCCCCTTGAGCATTTGGAGGGGGATGTTGATGTCATCCTCACTCCGGATGGCGATGTTTACTCGGAGGAACTGGGGCCTTTGAATGCAGATGTTAGGAGTATCCGGGTTCGACCTGCAGCCGGAGGATTGCCAGCTGGAATGCGACCGGCATCCATCTATGCTATGCCGGTGTGGAGTGCAAATGAGCTGGCCAACTTCAGGGATGAAGCCCGTCGTGTGGCAGATCAAGAACGACGAGCTGCTGGTGGTGTTGCTCCTCCGCCTGTGCTGCAAGTGCAGGCGCCAGCCCAGCCTGGGGTGATGGTGGGAGACTATGCTGCTGGTACTATGAAGTGGTTGGCTGCCGAGGCCAAGGGGTCCTATGTTTACGGTCAAGAAGTTGCTGGAATAGGGCATGCTATGGTTCGAGGTTCAAAAGCAGTTCATCAGACTGGGGATGGTCCTATGTTTGTGGAGTGTGTGGATGGTGCGGACCTTGCTATGTTCAGACAGCGGCCTGCCCGATGTGACATTCGACTCCTGCCATCGTTTCTGAATTCGCTTGGGCAACCTGAGCGGACTCTGAAGGATGTGGCAGCGGCAAGTGTTGAAGCTCCTGTTGGTTGGGTCCTCAGTGGCCCCAGGACCAGCAAGTGGTGCGTGAACTACCTCACTGTGGAGAACTTGGGATTTGAAGGCCACCACGAGAGGCTTCGGCAGATCACCAAAGCCGATGCTTCGAGTTGGGGCATTCAGGAGCATTTTCAAATCAGCATGTCGTTGCGCCAGTGCTTGTTGGTGGATCAGGTCAACCCTTACAATCTTCTCAGTGTCGAGATCCAATTCAGGCGGCTCCAAACCATAGAGTTTTCCTACTCTGAGAAGGCTAGGGAAGCCGAATCACGAGCAGTTGGAGGGCGCCTTTCGTTGGAGGAGCAGACGACGTTTGGTGGCATAACCAGACAATATGCCACCTTGATGATCTGTCCTGATTTGCTGGATTTCGTCAAACAAGAAACTGAGAAAGAAGCGAGCCTCGCTAAAAACTTGCGGAAGGCGCGTGAGGAAAGGGAGCAGGCCCGAAAGGGCAAGAAAGGCAAGGCCGACAATGAAAACCCCTGAGTGGGGTGGTGCAAGGAGACTATGGCTCCGGTCTTCTTGTGGAACCCCAGGAGTCTGCAAGCCGAAGCTGTGATAGGGATGTTTTTCCATTGCAGTTGTTACAAGAATTTGGATCTTCTACTGGTTCTCTGTCTCGCAAGTGTCGCCAGAGGGCTGGCAGGAGGAAGCATCTGGTACAGGAGTGCAATCATACAATCAGTGCTTTGAACCGGATGTATGGACGGCCGAGCAGTTCAGATTTTTTTGGGGGGCCTTCAGAGAAGCTTCCTAGTCTGGCGCAGTCTCGCGTTTCTGAATTTGTTTTGCAAGCTACGAAGAGTTTGGGATCACCCCCTGACCTTTCGGGCCCAGAGGCCCTTTGTGCGCTTCGGGTTTCGGAAGGGTATGAGCAGTTGCCAAGCTCATCACCCTTAGGTGCTTACGATCCTGCCAAGGTGTCACTTCCAGCGGAGGGCATGCATCCTGTGCCTTTGGCTTCGTTGTGGGGCAGTGGCGGGCAACAACAGGTGGAGCACTTTTCACAACAGCATCTCCTCGAGCCAGATCTTGTGCAACAACGGCTGGCGGCTAGTGGGGTGCGGCGATGCTATCAGGATCCTCAGTTCAACAGTACAGAGACCTATGTGGGCTTCTTGAAGAAGCTTCATTCGCTGGGCTTGATAGAGTTTTCTGCTCAGCCTTCAGTTGAACAGGTTGGGATTTTCTTCGTGAAAAAGAAGGGAGACCGTCTGCGCATGATCCTGGATTGCAGGCGATCTAACTGCCACTTCTCAGACCCCGATCCCATTCAACTAGCTACGGGGGAAGCTATGGGGCGGATACAACTGGATAAAGATGAGGTTTTATACACTGCTTCTGCTGATTTACAGAATGCATTCTATACTATGGAAATGCCGGAACAGCTCCGTCCTTTCTTTGGTCTTCGGAGAGTGCAGGCAAAGCAGATGTCGATGCAAGAGCTTCACGGAAATCCGATTGATCCTGACTCCTGGCTTTACCCCGTGGTGAGGGTTATTCCTATGGGTTGGTCCTGGGCGATGTGGTGGTGTCAAACACTTGCTGAAAGGATTTGTGAGCGTAGCGGTTTGACTTCACATGAACGTTTACGAGATCATGCTCCAGCTCCCTCAGGTCCACTTTGGCATATACAGTATGTTGATAACTTGCATGTTTTTGGCACCAACAAATCTGAAGTCGAGCAACGTTTTTGGAGAGCAGTGGAAGCTTTGCGATCGGCTGGATTGGTGGTGCATGAGATAGAAGTTAGCGACAACGATGCTGAGGTGTTGGGGTGGAACATCACAAGCGATGGCAAGCTGAAGCCGAAAGCAGCTCGGCTTTGGAAGCTGCGTTTGGCAATCAGGGAGATTTTGCGAAGAGGCCGTGTCAGTGGACAACAACTGGAGCGCTTGGTAGGCCACATAACCTTTGTCTCACTTTGTAGGAGAGAAGCTTTGTCTGTTTTGGGTGACTCCTACACTTTCATTCGCAGGCATTACGCACAAGTTGTTCCCCTTTGGAAAAGTGTTCGGAAGTTTCGGAAGGAGCTTTTGAATTGGGATGGTATCGCGCCCTTGATCTTTTGCCAACTGGATGCTGATTGGGGTAACACACTTTATGCGGTTGATGCTTCGGAGTGGGGGCTGGGGGTTACAACAACCAACATTGATGTTCTTGAAGCGAAGGGGTTATGGGCCTACAATGAGCGTTGGAGGTTTAAGCATGGGGTTGCAAACAATCCCCGGCAATATGTACAACTGGAGGAAGAACTTTTGGCGTATGATGACCAGGCTGTGAACATGGACCTTCGGCAGTTTTCCGGCGTTGGTTTCAGCAGTGTGGATAGGTCATGGAAGATGGTTGGAAGGGTAGCATGGAGACGGAAAGAATCTATGCCTGTGTATGAAGCAAGAGCTACTTTATTTGCCATTCGACATGCCCTTAGAAG
Organism: Symbiodinium kawagutii; assembly: GCA_009767595.1. NCBI lineage: Eukaryota > Dinophyceae > Suessiales > Symbiodiniaceae > Symbiodinium > Symbiodinium kawagutii. Next base: position 139,488 of record VSDK01011771.1, read on the forward strand.
TAGTGCCAGTTTTGGTAGGCGGTTCATCATCCTCACCGACTCACTTGCAGCTGCGGTTTCTTTCGACAAGGGGAGGGCCAGCAGCTACAGATTGAGGCGGGTTGTTGAGCAGGTGGCTGCACTAACCTTATGTACTGGCTCAGGATTCAGATCACGATGGATACCATCGGAGTGGAACCCGTCGGACGGACCAAGTCGTAGTGCATGGTCTCCATCTGCGCCGAAGCGCCGTTTCTGGGATGATACATCGGCAACTCCAGGTTCAAGTGACATGGACACAGAACAGCCGAAAAAGGAAGAGACAGCCTCCTCCAGAGCCAATCGTGGGACCACTTCCCACGGAACCAAAGCCACTGACATGGGACATCGAGATGTCCAATGCCGCAAGTTCAAAGAAGAAACAGATGCGAGCAAGCAGAAGGACAAGGAAGGCTCAGGTCGAACCATCGCGCAGCCTTGCCCAGGCCTCTGTGAGTGCTCAGACTCTGAGGAAGTACCAAGAGCTCTGGGCAAGGCTGGGTTCATGGTCCCCTCAGCCGATGGACGTTGGGATTGCAAGTCCGGCCCCGGACACCATCCTCACCAAGTACCTGGAAGTGCTGTACCTGGAAGGTGCAGATCTGAGTGCAGCCAGCTACATGGTGGCAGCGGCAGTGTTCCATGTTCCTTCAGCCAAGGGGCAGTTGCCGCACACACAACAGTCGCTGAAGGGATGGAGAAAGTTGTGTCCTCCGAGGGCAAGGATGCCAATACCCTACGAAGTAGCTTGCATGTTGAGCGAGGTAGCAGTACAGCAGAACAATGTGGAGGTAGCCCTAGCAATCCAATTGGCCTTCCTGCTTTATCTTCGACCCAGCGAGCCGTTCAAACTGCGAGTCCAGGACATTGTCCCTCCAATGAAAGCGGCGGGCAGAACTTACCGCCACTACTCCATCTTGCTGCATCCACACGAGGAAGGAATTCCCTCGAAGACATTGCAGTGGGACGAGATGATGAGCCTGGATTTGAAACACATGCAGTTTTTGGGGCCAGCATTGACGAAGCATTTGCAGTTAGGTCAAAGGAGCAAAACCTCGAAAGCCTTCAGGATCTCCATGGAAGATGTCAACAAGTTCATGGAGGACAACTGGCGGCCGCTGGGGTTGCAGAGTTTGGGGTGCCCTCAAATGTACCGGTTGAGACACGGGGGAGCTTCGTTCGAGGCAGCCAGCCAGTATCGCGACCTGCAGTCAATCCAGGCTCGAGGGCGTTGGCTAACGTTGAAGAGCTTGAAGAATTACGAGAAGGGCGGGCGGCTTCACTAGTTGTTCATGGCCCTTCCTCAAGGGGTCAGAACAAAAGCCGTCGCAGCAAGAAAGGGCATCTCAAAGCTTTTCTGAAACCAGCACTCCTTAAAGAGGGACTTTTACAATTTGCAGTCTTTCTGGAAATTTTCTCCGGGTGTGGTCGCTTGGGTCATAGTGTCCGGGAACATTGCAACTGGCCTGTCCTTCTCTGGGATGTCACCTATGGTTTGGCTTATGATCTTACAGTGCGTGTCAATCGGCAAAAGATAATACATTGGATTACCAGTGGTAAAGTTAAAGCTGGACACCTTGGTACACCTTGCAACTCATTCTCCCGGGCTCGGGATCGTCCAGGAGGTCCTCCACCTTTGAGATCTGACAAGCAACCTCTTGGGTTGAGTCCTCTTCGTCCGGCAGATGCGGCTAAGGTAAAGGTTGGAAACTGCCTTATGTACTTTACATGTCAGGTGCTTCGACTGGCTTTACAGATGCACCTCCCATTCTCTCTCGAAAATCCGGCTAGGTCTCGATTGTGGATTTGTCCTTCGGTTCAACAGCTTTTACATCGTCGAGCTTGTAATTGGGTTGAAGTACATTTCTGTTTTTTTGGGACTGCTTGGAAGAAACCTACGGGCATTATGGGAGTACACCTGCCTTTACAGCACTTGTCTCACTGTAAATGTCGTGGCAGCAAACGGGGCATTTGCAGTACTTCTGGTAATCCACATGTGCCTCTGATGGGACAAACATCTTCAGGGGCTTGGCGTACAAAACTAGCTGAACCTTATCCTTGGAAATTTGCAAAGGCTTTAGCGCAGAGCTTTCACAACACTGAGCTGGCAATGACGGCTGAGGAATTCAGCCGTTTCCTATGACGGCCCAGGCCAGGAGGCTCCAAGCAAGTTTGGGCAATTTCGGGAGGCAGCAGTTAGCTGCTATGCCAGCTGCACGAGCTGGTTGACCAAAAAGGTCATGAAGAGCTTGTACCTAGCCTGGCATTGGAAAAGGTGAAGCAGACGGAGTCATATAGGTCGTGACAGGTTTGACGAGTTGATCACATGGAATTGCCGCACCACCACAACATCTCAAGTCTCCCTCCCACCCGCCCCGAAGGGGTGGGGGAGGCAGCAGTTAGCTGCTATGCCAGCTGCACGAGCTGGTTGACCAAAAAAGGTCATGAAGAGCTTGTACCTAGCCTGGCATTGGAAAAGGTGAAGCAGACGGAGTCATTCTAATGCATTCGATGATTCTGAAAATCGATCTCAAATGATCTCAATACAATTCATGAAAAGGTAGAGAGACCCAGTGGCCCAGCTCACTGTGACCACCCGTCTCTGGTATATAAGGCTTTATTTCTCAAGACTCAAAAACTACCTCTTAATCACCTCAAGAGGGAGAGGGTAACATCTAGCAGTGTCACTCTAATTTTCCATGAGCACTATTGAATCGGTTCATTTATGTTCATTTTGATTTATCTCAACACCATTCTCTTGGCTGTCCACTTCATGGCAGAGCTCGCGGTGCTGGATGATATTTGTTGGCTTTCCCTTCTCAGCACCGAAAGCAAGGTGAAGCATATGAAGCAGAGACAGCCAACCGCTTGCAGATCCATCGAGCAGGTCGATGTGATCCATGCGTTTTCTTCAACTCTCAGTGGGGCTGTCGCAACGGACAAAAGTGCACATTCTGACGCTCTCCTGGAAAAACATTTCTGAGAACATGCTAGGGACATGACACAGAAAAAGGAAGCAATTGAGTTGCAGAAGTGTGTATGTATATATAAATATATATAAACTTTTCAGTTAGTTAGATTACATTTAGTTATATATGTTTGTATATTTAAGTTTGTATATACATACATGTGTGTGTGTAAAAAATTGTTTACATGTGTACGCGAGCACTCTTCCAAATAAACCGTATGGTATCAGACCAGCGCACATAGATTGACAGATGAACTGTATTGAAGCGAAGATTAGCGCGGGTTAGATCCATCAATAGATATTTACCCCTCCACTGATGAATCGGTACCGAATGGTACGAAGGCTGGTGGACAGAGGAGCTAGATAAACAGGTAGGTGGGCACGGATCACTTGATAGATTGAGTGAATGCATATTAGACAAAAAAGAAAGATAGGCAGATAGATGCTTCACCAGCGGACCTTGACCGGACCATGGAGCGCATAGCCCAACCCAAGACACCCACCCCTTGGAAACAGATGGCGCAGAACCGCAACTATGGGAAACGTTCCCTGCTCCCGCTGCAGACTTCGCAATTTGTATTTCTGACCACGCCCATGTTTTGTTTGCGTGTTTCTGGCATCTCTGTGAGGCGGCAGACCGCAGAGAGGGGGAGAGAGAGAGATGCTAAGGTAAACATATAGGTAGATAGCAAACAAAAAAAGATGCTAATCAGTTCGTCGACAAATGAAATATGCCCATAGATATGCGGAGGATGAAGAATGACAAAGACAAAGGAGTGGAGGTTAGATCTTACAGATTTAAGTCGATAGGTAGACAAGTAAATGGATGATCTTTGTCAATCTAATCAAATCTAATCTTCAGCCTGTCCAATTTAACCTTATCTAATCTTATCTAACCTTATCTAGCCCTATTGAGCCCTCAATCTGATCTTATGATCGATCTGATTGTTCATTGACCTACCCATCGCATTCATAATATTCACGTTTCATGGCGGAGGCCTCCCCGCCCCGCCCCTCCCATGGGCAACCCTTGTAACCGAATGGTCGTGGGCTTGATTCCCCCGGGCTCGCCAAGCAGCATATGCCAATTTGCATATCATCCATTTCTTCCCTCCCCACGGCCTCTTTTTTCTACTTTTTTCCTATCCGCTTGACTTTTTGTTGTCTTTCTTTTCGCATTTTTGTTGTGCATTCATCGACCGGCTCAGTTTTTCTATATATGTTCACACCTTTTTTTACCACAGGTGCCTTAGCAACTTCCGCTGGCGCTAACAATCTTCATTCTTGGCACAGTACATGTCTGGACCCCCCACGCATATTTTGCCCTTTGCCTTCTACATGCCATTGTGCACGCCCCCAGCATCACTTATTTATACCTTCTTCTTTCTTGTTCCCTTTTTCTCACAAACTGCCCCAACTGAATCCTGTTCGGTTGGGGAGCGGTTTCCCCCTTTGTTTTCTACTTACATGGAAACCCTCCACTGCCTATCCAACACAGCTCGTGGCCAAACGCCAACCCAAAGTCTACAAGCTACTCTTACTGCGCTTTGCTGCTTGCTTTTGGGACATCTGCAGGCTTGGCGTACTATCCTTTTTTTAATTCCTAGCCAAGCCATCTCTGGCGGTGCTTTCACGCTTTCACTCGCATGCATGCCCGCACAACCGCTAATCGTTGAACAAATTGCAGGAGACTTTCTCTATCCCTCACTTTTCAGCTTTTTCGTCTCCTAGCTTTCGCCCCCCCCCCCCCCGCCTAATGTACACTAACCCGACGTCATCGATTCTTGTCTGATCTCATCAAAACGTTTTCCTGTAATCAGAAAGAATCTAATCTATCTCGTTTTTCTCATGTAATAGTGTTTTCTCTGGTGTTTCTCTTTTGTTGGTGTTTCTACTCTATGTTTCTTCTTTCCTGACGTTTTTCTCTGCTGCTGCTTTTCCTTTGGTGATGTTTTTGGTTTGCTATTCTTTCTTTGCTGGTTCTTTTGTTCTGGTTTTTTTCTTTGTTTGTATTTTTTTTCTCTGGTGTTTCTCTCTGGTGTTTTTCCTTTGCTAGTGTTTTATTTTGGTATTTTTTTGGCGGTTTTTGCTGTTGTTTTTTCTCTAGTGTGTTTCTCTTCTAGTGTTTTTTCTTTGCGTTTTTTTTCTTTGGTACCTTGTGCTTGTTTCGTTCTCTGGTGGTGTTTTTCCTTTGCTGGTGTTGTTTCTCTTTGGCATTTTTTTGGGATGCGTCCATCTGGTGTCTTGTTTGGTGTTTCTTTGCTGATGTTTTTGCTCTGGTGGTTTTTTCAGATAGCATTTTTTCTTTGCTGGTGTTTTTCCTGTGCTGATGTTTTTGCTCTGTTTTTTCTTCGCTGGTGTTTTTCTCTCTGGTATTTTTCCAGTGTTTGTATCGGGCGTTTTTGTCTTGTGTCTTACTTGGCTGCGACGCTTACTTGGCTGCTGCACTTACTTGGCTGGTAGACTTGTTCAGCTGTGATGCCTACTTGGCTTTTGGAATTACTTGGCCATTGCACTTACTTGGCTGTTAGACTGTTACACCTACTTGGCTGTGGCATTTAGTTGACTGTGACCTTTACTTGGCTTTGGCGCTTACTTGGCTGTTGCATGATGATGATGATGATGATGATGGTGGTGGTGGTGGTGGTGGTGATGATGATGATGATGATGAGGGTGACGACGACGACGACGACGACGACGACGACGACGACGACGACGACGACGAC
>VSDK01011771.1:145805-166248 GCA_009767595.1 Symbiodinium kawagutii
GATGATGATGACGACGACGACGACGAGGATGATGATGATGATGATGATGATGATGATGACGATGACACTGATGACCCGTTCGTTGTTGAACATCCAAAAGTGTCCCAAACCAGCAGTTTCTGATGATTTTGACTTGCGCACGTGCGTCTGGCTATAGTGCAAAGATGTGCAAAGCACTTTTTGCACATCTCATCTTCCAAAAGTGTCCCGACATTGTCATTTTTTTGCGATTGCGCACACCCATTTTGCCATAGTGCCGTTCAATTTTTGCGCATCTCATCTTCCAAAAGTTGCGCGAACGTGTGGTGCTTCTTGCTTTCGACTTGTGCACGTTCAGTTGGCCACAGGGCGGTGCACTTTTTGCACATCTCATCTTCCAAAAGTGTCCCGACTTTTTACCATTTCGACTTGCGCCCGTGCGTTTGGCCATAGTGCCCTTCAAGTTTTGCACATCTCATCTTCCAAAAGTGTCCCGAAATTGCCCTTTTTTGCCATTTCGACTTGCGCACGTGTGTTTCGCCAAAGTGCCCTGCAATTTTTCCACATCTCATCTTCCAGAAGTTGTGCGGACGTGTGCTGTTTTGTTCTCTTTATTTGGGGGATTTTGACTTACACAAATGCGTTTCGCCGCACACGCACACATCTGTGACTTTCTCTTTGATCTGACAGATTGACTGCTGCATCTTTCCATAGGTGGGACGTTTGGCTTCCAAATTTTCTGTGATCAATGAAACTTACCTTATCTTGAATCTTACCCATTCATTTCTATTTTCTTATCAGTCTATTGCTCATGCCTATTGTCCCTGCAGAAGGCCGCAAAATATAAAGATACCGACCGGACCTAATCTGTGTCACCCTATCAGTTTTTTTTGTATATATACTATCTATTTTACCTTTGTCACCGTATTTATTGTATTTACTTGTGTATCAATCGATATAGTTTATGCTGTATCTGACAACCTAGCTGTCTAATTCTCTGCCTGACACGCCATCTATCCCAACCCAACTCTTCATCTGACAATCTGCCTATCTTTTTATCTTATATATATATATATACATGTCTATGTCTATCTTCTTTTTGTTGTATCCTTTTTGTCTAGCTATCTATCTATCTACCTATCTATCTACAGTTCCATCTATCAACCTATATTCCTATTCATTGCCAGTGTGATGGCATACAGGCATGCGCGTATGTACTCTTAGATGTGCATATCAACACACCCATGTGTAAAGCAGTGAATATAAGCCTAAGCAGAACACCGTTCATGCGACATAGATCGTTGCTTTTTTCAGCGCTCAGGTCATCTTGAACATGCAAGAATCAGCGTGGCTGGAAAGCATCGACCCCGGAAGGTGACGCGGGACAAGATCAAGGAACGAAATTCGGCGCAGAGAGAGAGGGAAGATGAGGGGAGAGCGTAAGTGAGTGGGCTGCGAAAAGCCTTGCTGTAGGACACCGAGATGAAGGATGCGCGTTGTGTGAGTAGAGTTTGGAACTAGGAGCTGTCAAAAATTTTTGAAACAGTGAACACATTGTATTGCTTGGGTCATCACATGTTTAAATGGGTTTGTTGGCATCAGATCTTAGAGCAGTTAGTAATCATAGCAGCATTGACTTTTTTTCTGCTGTGAATCGCCCCAGCCGGATTCTTCCAGTTGCATGTTGCATCCCGAACGACTTCAGGAATACAGTAACCCTTCTCAGAGCTACTGCATGCCATGGTTTCCCTTGGCACTTTTAGATGTTGACCACAGAGGCAACAGGGAGTTTTGTGTTGGGCAGGTTCCCTGAGGAAGCTGAGTGCCCGTTGCTTCGAGGAATTGAGACGTGCCTTCAAGGCCCTGCAGATCAAATCCACGCATCCTTGCAGGAGATCGCCAGAGAACATCCATACGCTCGATGCTTCTGGCCAGCACTGAGCACATCTTAGCACATTTTAGCACATCTCAGCACCTCATATTGCCATATGTTGGCTTTGTGCGGTGCATGTGCATTTTCAGCCTGAAATTGTTTGCGCTTTCGGTGCGGACGGGCGAAGAAACCGTTGCTACTTCGCGCCATGTTCGTGAGGCCTTGTCCGTGGACATCTTGACGAACGTAGCCAAGTCTTTCCTGCGTACCCTGAAGCGATTTTTCTGTAGATCCGCAAGGGTCAGAATTCATTCCCCATTCCCATGCACCATTCTGCACCCTCCAGTCTGTACCATTCTGATATTCTGTACCTACTGTGCAGCAATGTACAGCAGCTCTACACCATTGGTCACTCCCGTTTCAAATTTCGTTGGAGTGGGCTGGCACGTCCAGTTTCAATTTTGAGATGTTGCCTTGCAGGAATATTCTGATCAATTTCTGTGCTTTTCGTCGTGAAGTCTTGGGGTACCCTCGGATTTGTGAGCCTGGGATCACTGGGAACTCTTGATGACTACAGCAACAATTACATGGATTGCAGATGATATGCAGATGATTGCAGTTTGCAGGGTAGAAATTGAAAATGGTGATAAAGAGCAGTCAGGAGGATTTGGGGTCAAATTGTAGCTGGACATAGAAAAACAGCAAGTCAGCATGCCAGTCGAGCAACATCACCTAGAACCCGTTACTGGGACTTTCAGCAAACACGAATGGTTCGACTGATATTCTCTAACTGCTGCTCTTTAAGGGTAAGATGTTGGGTCAAGTTGGAACTTGCCCCAAAAAAACAATTTTCTTACCGTTTTTTTTCAACAACTTTGCACCCTGCACCAGACAAGGTTGGCGCAAGTGACGCCCAAGATATGCGCAATGATATGGATGCTTGCTTCAACTGCCAAAGTACAGTGCGAAAAGATGCACCAAAACAAGTGAAATGTAAAGACAAGAACCTACTGAGATCATCGCGCAAGTGACCCCCAACAGTCGTTTTTGGGAGGTGCTTTGATCAAACCCCGAGTTGATCCAGATCCTATTATCAACAAATTTTCACCGGAGCCTGCAGGTAGCCAACTTGTGATGTGCCAACATGATTTGAGAATTTGTTCTCCTTAAGCATCCTGGATCCTAGTCCGTTTGAAGACCCTGCACTCCAACAGGACAAGCCGAATTCTGTTCCACAAAGGCACATCCCAAAACAAAGCCAAGGAAACAAGGAACCGATTTCTGTGGCAGATGACCATTGCAGACGGTTCCAAAAGTCAGAGCTTATTTCATTCTTAATGTCGCTTGAACGGTCAATGTTCATGAGCATCCCGCACAATTAAAACATCAAACCAGAGCACCTGGTCTCAACATGATGGCACCGGAAGATTCTCCCACATTTGAATCTCTAATGACTGCCGGAGCTAGCGTTGGTGGGTTTTCTGATCAAGACTCTTTTGCTTGCTTTCTGCGAGTCATTAGCTTCCTCTTCACCATTCATTTAGAGTTGACTAGCAGCTTGTTCCAAGGCCATCAGCTTTCATAGAACGTCAGTATTCCAATTCTGTGAAAGGTGAAGGGTGTTGCCCGGCAAGGTCAAGCAACCTGTGGAACGAAAAAGCAAGTACCTGAAATCACCAACGTTGAATAAGGCTGAAGAGAGCATTTTTGTTCCGGTACCTGCCATCCAACTCCGGCCCTAAACTGCCTGGCTGCTCTTCACACAGCACCCTGAGATGCCACAATAATGGCCAAACAAAATTATCTTTAGGAACTTCAGGGATGGCGATAGGAAAAAACTGCGATCTTTTCCTCTTCCTACCACTCCAATGAAGCTCTTCACCGGTTTTGTAGTTTTGAAACCGTACTATTTATTTTGCATGTTTGATGGTATTTATATTCTTGGTTTCAACTCTGCCCTGGAACAAGTTTGGCAACATGTAGCACTTACAGTATGGGATGAGGGAGGCCTAGATTTCATACGGTGCAAAAGGCATATCCGGTCAGTCCGGCATGCCACTACGGTGCAAACGAGGGAGGAAAGTGCCTCACTTTATCTCTGGCTGAGATCGGCGCGGCCCATCGATTCCGATTACACGGTTGACAAGCCGCCGTTTCAAGCCCTGGGAGGCCTTCATTGCATTTCGGTACTGGAGTTCTCGCTGTCCTTTCGTTGTTACAAAGTTCTTTCTTTTTGATGGGAAGAACGCACAATTTGTTGATCTCCAGTAAAATGTAAAGTTGGAATTCCCGGCGTCTTGCGAATTTCTTTGTAGCAGACCGCCTGGGATGCACGCTCTTGTCTGCAGCTGCGCAAGCTCTGCTGGTGCCGATCCTGGCTTTGGTGTTGAAAACCACATCTTTGGATGGTACAAGCCCGTGCTGGAGCGCATTCTTGTTGTGGCTTGATTGAAACATTGTGCAGGTATCAGGCGCTCTGGTTGAACGCTCAAGCCAGATCAAGGCACATTTCGCGAATACAATACATATGAATATTATAGTTGCAGACAGATAGTTAGAACATCATTCAAACGGTTCCGACGGCGCGGGAACCCAGGGGAAACTCATAGTTGGAACATCAGGCCAGGTACCACACTTAGAACACCCCAATATGATAGAGTTTAACTTGGGTATCTATTGAGATAGCTTGTCGAGGCCACACACTTAGAACATCGGCTGTATGCCAGTGGTAAGTACACATGCACTCCCCCATGCAATGTCCCGTGGATTGGCATTATGCTGTAGCACTCTTGAAAGGCACTCTTCGTGAGACACCCTTATTATGACACTCTCGAAAGACGTTTTTTGCATGACATTATTGTAAGCACTCTTTTGATGCTGAATCTGCTGATATTGCTGCAGTGAGACTCGCACACACTTTGTATGCGATGACATTCTCGTGGGACACTAGGCATGAAATTCAAGGCGTGACCCTATTGGAAGACAGTTTTTGATTTGACCTTTGCCATGCACCCTGGTAAGACACTCTTTTACGTCTACATTTTTCGGTATGGCTGCGGAAAGCCACACGCTTGGAAGATCAGTTCTATGCCATGGCACTATTTCGGGGCACTCTGGGCATGACACTCTTCTAATCCGTCAGCTTTGCTACTAAACCCCTGCCCCTCGCCCTCAATACAAAACCCTCCACAAGTGTTGTCATTACGGGGGATTTTGTATTAAAAGGGGCCGTCACTAATCCCTAATGATATAGTAGAAACAAATCCTTTGCAAAGAGACGTTTCTGGGTTTTGAACCTTTTCCATCGAAAATCCTTGATCAAGAGTAATCAAAAGGATGTAAAAAGTGGCTGCACCGGAAACCCAAAATGGTAATAAGGAAACACCTGAATTATATAGAAAACTGTTGAGTTTTCGACCTTTTCGTTTTAAATCCTTTATTAGATTCTATTCACAAATTGTAAAAGCGTAGCCATGCGAAGGATACCCTGGTAAGAATTAAGACACCTTAGTTGATAAAGACCTTCTTGTTGAGAACCATAGTAAAATACGAGCATCAACTTCATGATTCATGACGCAAGTGCAGATGAACGTTAACGTATGTTAGCATGCTCCCCACCCGAGACAACCTCCTGACGTAGCATCAAGTTCATGCAAATGAACGTTCACATCCCCGCTAAAACAGCTCGCTGACGTAGCATCAAGAGCACCTACATACAAACAGAAAATGTGAAAAACGTGAAGAAAAGCGGGCGGCTTTCTACCAGCCGCCAGCCAACTACATGGGCCATAGGGCTACATTGTCAAAGGACTTTATGATGTTCTATGTGTGGGTGAAGACCACCCTCTTAGAACATGACCACACTTCCTGATGTTCTAAATATGTGCCGACCAAGAAGTAAACGTTCGAAATAATCTCTGGACGTTCTAACTATCCGTCCGTAAGTATAATCACATCATTGAACAGGCAAACAAAGTTTGCGCGGGCACAACAGGGAATCCCCTTGTGCCATTTCAGTGGAACATTTCCTCGTGTTTTGGTCGCTTGGCGCCAAAAACACGTTTTTTTTTGGGAGAAGGGCAAACTGCAGCGAGGCAATGACAATTCAAGGATACTAACGAATTAATTCACGGCTCCCCCCTCGACACATCTCAGATTTGCATCAGACTCATGGAGCCATATGCACGGCGCAGACCATTGAGCAATACAGATCCATCAGGATCCATCTCCACAGCTTGTTTGCATTGCTTGGCACATCTTGGCACTTTGAGGTTGCAATGGTTGTGCGTGCTACATATCACTCATGCACAACGAAAGGACACAAAAGGTGTGCCAAGAGAACCTTCGGAAATCTTCGTCGTCAAACTCACCAGCCTTCTCAGAAAGTGCCGCCCTTCTCCTTTCTAAATGTTGTACAGTAGGCTGGCAGCATTCCGCTTGTCCCGTTCTGAAATCTTGTACAGCAGGCTGGCAGCGTTTTGTGTGTGTGCCGTTTGCCTTTGAGCACGGCTGTGCGATCGATCATCTTCGTGTACATGCAGCACACCATGTTATATGTTTGACTGCAGCAATGCGAACAGAAAGAGAAAAAAAAGCAGCAGGCAGCTGGGTGAAGCAGGCGAAATGTTTGAAACTTTGTATCACCTTTTGGTCACCTTTCATTTATAATTTGCAACAGGCATATTTAGATAAACACAGTTCATCAGAAATCTTTTGATGAAGTGTTCCGGTTCGGAGAAACCAGCTTCAGGACGCTCCGGGGTGCTGGAAGAGTAGTTTCTGTTGAGAACTCAGTGTACCTTGCATTCCTGGACCTGATCACTTCCAAATGCTGGCGCAGCGAGGTCAAGAACGATCAAATGGAGAAAGTTAACCCACTGAAAAATCTAAAAGACACATAAAATACTAATCATTGCTAATTATTAATCTGACATAAAATACAAAAAGCTCCTTGCGAGTAGCTGTGCCATGATGTGCCATGTGCTTTTCATCGACCTGCACATGGTCATGGCAAAGAGATGGCTATGCATTCATAGTACTTCGTTGATCCGGAACAGGGGTGCAAATATGTGTCGTCAGATGATGGGTGAATGAGTGAGAGAGTGAGGGGGAGAGAGACAGAGAAGGGAGGGAACAGTCTTCCAAGGGTTGTGCATCGTTTCCCCCATGTGCGTCGTTTGGGTTTGCGCGAAAGCTGGGGGGCATCCGGGCTTTGATGGTTGGCGTGCTGAGATGAAGAGGGATTGGTTTGAGAGCAGAAGGGGTCAAGTTGGTTTAGGATGGAGCTGTGTAACGTCATGACGCCGTTCGCAACCTGTGCCTGGGAGCCTGATGTCAGAAGCTTGTCCATTTCTTCTGTCATTAGGATTAACGTTTGATTTAATCTGATCTTTGCCTGCCTTTCATGAACTTGTCGAGCTTGGCATCCCCCTTTCCAAACAGCCTGGTGGCTCCTCCATTTCCGACCGCGTGGAGTGAGACACATGAAGACGATTCAAAACAGGTTCCTCGCAAGGGACTTGTCAGATGCACATGCTTGCTCCATCACGTAGAGAGTAGAAGTGCCAGAGAGAAAGGGAGGGGGAGAGAGAGAGCAAGAGAAAGAGGGAGGAAGAGAGAAAGGAAGAGAAAGGAAGCGAAAGTCAGAAAAGGAAAGAGAGAGCGAGAGAGAGAGAGACAGACAGACAGAGAGAGAAAGATAGAAAGAAAAGAAAGAGAGAGAGAGAGAGAGAAAAAAAAAAGAAAGAAAGAAAGAAAGAATGAAAGAATGAAAGAATGAAAGAATGAAAGCAAGAAAGCAAGAAAGCAAGAAAGCAAGAAAGCAAGAAAGCAAGAAAGCAAAAAGAAAGAAAAGAAAAGAAAAGACAAGAAAAGAAAAGACAAGAAAAGAAAATAAAAAAAGAGAGAGAAAACGAGGGAGAAAGAGAGAGAAAGAAATAGAAAGAAAGAGAAAAAGGGATAGAAAGAAAGAAAAAGAGAGAGAGAGAGAGAGAAAAAAAGAGAGAGAGAGAGAAAGAAAGAGAAAGAGAACGAAAGAGAGAGAGAGAAAAAGAGAGAGGGAAAGACAGAATATTTCATGTCAAGCCTTTGCATTTCCAAGACTGATAAATGTGTCGAAGTCCAGCTTTACAAAACTCGTAGTGGGCCTTGTTCCAGGCTGCTTTAGAGTTGTAAAAACTGCACGCAGCAGAGACAGAAAGAGAAAGGAAGAGAAAGAAGAAAACGAAAGAGAAAGACAGAGAAGGAGAGAAAAGACACAAAAAAGATAGAGAATAGATACTGAGAATCGAAGAAAGAGAGAGAGAGAGAGGCAAAAATTGGTAGTGGACATTTGCACAGGAAACTCTGGCCTCACCCTAGAGCCATTGCTGGCATTGCTGAGGCCACATCTTTGTTCGGTCCCTGGTCTTCACATGCAGGTTCTCAGAACACCTGATTGACTTTGAGATGTGCATTGAGTTGAAAATCTGAAGTGTATGGGGATTTCCGCTTAGGGTCCCGGATCTCTGTGACCGCGGCATTGATACTGTCGTTTGATAAAGGTAGTGAAGCGACAAGGTAAGAGCTGGATGGGTCTTCAGATTTCTTGGCAGTCATGTGTTGGGAAAGAGGCGGCAGATTGCCGGGGAATGGCACGTCCAACAGTGCCCAATCATTGAGGTCAGGGCATGACAGCTTTCAGCTGCCTGGCGCTTGGAATTTGGTTTGCGTTGTCACCATTGCACCTAGAGTTGCAACATGTTGGCACGTCACTGCATCAAAGCACTAGACCCAAATGACTCAGGGAATGGTATAGAATAACACAAGCATCCAAGCATCATCAAGCATCAAAATGAATGCCATGTAGTAGCCATGTAGGCAAAGAAGGTTTGAATGACACGAAGTCCCTCTCGCTGCCACTGTCAGCTGAAGGGAAGGTCTTCCGAGCCTAGCTTTCAAGTCTCAGGGCCATCTCTACAATTCTCCTGATCTCAACATGTCTCAACATTTCCACGCGCACCTTTTCAAATGCCCAGGCGTCCAGTAACAGCCATCAACCCACGAGAACGAGCGGGATGCTTAGTCTTTCATGCCACAACACACGCACTAGAACAAATTGACTTGCACCATCTTGCACCCCAAAATGCCCTGAGTCATGTGCGTGGTTGCAAGTGTAAGTGTGCTGTAGGTCTATGTCCAAAAACGTGGCAGTGAAATCTTTGTGCAAGTTGGCTGTTTGACCATTGCTACAGCAATGCCATTCATGATCAATAATGCGATGTAATGCTCCCCTTCTTATCGCAGATGAGAGCTCATGAAGTCGATGACATGTACAACTGAGCATTAGCATACTTGAAGCGAGAACATTCTAGAAGACTGTGCAAAATGCTCCCTGGCCTCCTCGAAAGAGCAATTGGTTTGGTGGTTATCAAGGGCATCCTTGCAAGGAGTTCATACAAGATGACCTTTGATGCCAAGAAACACATACTGCATGTTGCCTGCGCTCAGGCTGACGGGGGTGTTCCATGTGCGGTTGAACGGTTTGTAAAAGATTGGCTTGACTCATAAAGATGATCCCAGCTGAAAACCATTTTGCACAGCAGATGCTAAGCAGATGGAAGCAAAGCGTATCTGCACTGCGGCCTGGATGCAAAAGCAATTGCGTCCCATCAGGTCTCGGCAGAGGGCAGCTATACCCTCCGACTGTCGGGTGCCAAGACCCTGGCCACGGGAGCAAAATGGAGCAAACATAGCAACAGATTTCCAGAAGCAGCCAAAATCAACGTACAGAAATCGACAGATTGTGCCCCAATGCTGTGGGCAGATTTCCCTGTTTAGCTTCCTCGGTCATGAAGAGAGGAGATGCGCTATTTAGATCTATTTAGACCCATTAAATTCAAACCAGCTGCCACTTGCCGGGAATGCCCGCTTCGGTGAATTCTGATACATTAAATCACATGATCATCAACTTGTTATAGATTCTGTTAGTATATACATTATTCCCGCAGATGCAAGTACCGAAGGAAAGTGGAAGTCAAACGGCCGACTTAAGGAAAGTTGAAGCAGTCAGTCTGCCAGATCAGAGGGAAGATCAAAGATGCGTGCGTGTACGTGTGTGAAAGGTATAAATGCTGTGTGTTCAGGTGAATGATACAACATTGCGCTTTTTAGTTCTACCCATCCCATATTATAATTGGTACTATAACATAGTATCAGATACCGTTATACGTTGCACTGCATTGCCTCGCCTTGCGTTGTGTAACATTTGTCGAACAACGCAGCACGGTGCAGTAGGTATTGTGTTACATGCTAATCACACTACATGCTAATTACACTTAGCAGACGCGTGTTGCGTCACAGACTTTTTCACTTCATTATATTGCATGATACTGGCATACCTCTGTACCAACTTCACTTTGGCACCCAACTGCAGACGCACAACGTGACACATCAGCAATTGTTTTGGATTCTTCGATAACCTCTTTTCGTACACATTGTCGCCACGTTTATCTTTTTCTGCCATGCACCATGTTGCCAATCTTGTATTTCAATGCCATGCATTGCATCTTTCCTTGCAGTTTCTTGTCATTCCAGCAGCTGTTCCGAAATGCCACGAACCAGTATACTGAATCGTCACGGATCTTCGCATATTACACTACCGGGGGCACTGCTTGCGACTGACATGACACTAAAACCGATCAGCCCATTGCAGTAGAATACGCCACCTTTTTTTGATGAATGGTTTAACGAACACAGCATTAAATGACATGTCGTCACACACCCTACAATATCAGCGCACAGCGACACCTACGAAACCTGAAGTTTGAATACAGTGCATTGCAGTTCGCGATTAAACAAGTTACATTCCTCAGATATCCTGAAATCACACCTGCAAGATTATGCCGCTATGTTTCTGTTTATGTAATTATTTGTTGCCAACTTACAACCACATCACTTGCCTCAATGGTTTGCTCAACTTCTTGTTTTGAATTTCGCATTACCCTTGATTTGTTGGTATTGCATGGGGTGTGTAACCATGAGTGTATGTACGCAAGCACGTTCATCCAGTGTCCCAAGCGTGGTACGGTCCCACTATGTCCTAGGATGTTCTTATTCCTCATTTCCAGTACTGCACCGCTTGAAACCAGTTTTTAACTTTTTTCTCAGCACCCGCGCACAAGTCATTTCATCCAGCACATTAGGAATTGTCATCATCTATCCTCGTGCATCGACAAGGGTCTGTGCGCATAGCTGCA
This sequence comes from Symbiodinium kawagutii, assembly GCA_009767595.1. NCBI lineage: Eukaryota > Dinophyceae > Suessiales > Symbiodiniaceae > Symbiodinium > Symbiodinium kawagutii. The sequence continues at coordinate 156,894 of VSDK01011771.1, forward strand.
TGCTTGTAAGGGCCGACTAAAGTTACTAAGGTCTACTATCTGTTTTTAAACGATCCTTCCCAACCTCCACTGACTTGGGGGCTTGTCACCATGACTTGAAGTTGCGGATGGATTGAGAAACTGGTGCAGCATGTCTTTTGTGACTTCATTCCAACACCTACAACGATAACGATGTCTTTTACAATCAAAAACATGATCTAGAGTCTAAATGGCCTAAACTGCTTTAAGCATGTTGAGAAATTATGGAAAAACTATCCGTGTTTCTACCATCGTGACAAGCGCAGACCCGCAAAGCCTGCAGCCACTTGCACCGACTGGCAACTCGCAACTACTTGCAGGGACTCACGGCCAGTAGCTGAAAGATGCCCTTCTGTTCTTCCACTCCTAACCCAGGCTCTCCCAACACAACCTCCAGTTTCGTTAGTCGCTAAAACGCAGAATGCCACAACCTGAACCTGAGGAGGCAAAACCAGTGATGAGGGGGATAGTCGGGATAGTCCAAAGCTGCTGCAGAATGCTGCAGATACCTTTAGGCTGTCAGAAGTGTTGAGTACGCAGGGAGGTCGTGATTCCAATAGAAGCAATGGTTTGCCAAGGTCGATGGGATTTGGCTGCTGCACGCCTTTGGAAAGAACCGGCTTAGGACCTTTGGAACATGCACAGGGATCAGCCTTGGTGCAACCATGTGCAACTTATTATCCCGCAATGTCTTCGTCCGATTTGTTTTCCTCCTGTGCGTTGGGGTTGATCATGCTTACAACATCCACTATGGATGATTTGTTTATAACATATATATATATAAGATACATTAGTTCATTCCTTTGTAGAAGATATGCGTATTTATTTTTTTACTTATTTATTCATTTGCTTATTTGTTAATTTGTTTATCGATTCGTTTGTTTTTTTACTTGTTTATTGATTGATTACTTTATTTCTTTTTGTTTATTTTTGCATTTACTTATTCATGTATGGTATTCACTATGTTTATTCATTTGTTCATTTCATTCTTTATTGATGTGTTTATAAAGTTGTATTGCATATGCCCTTTTGCAGCTCTTGGCAATATTTGTACACCGGTTCTGACTTGCAGTTTGTGCGCTACACAGGTTAGTTTTCTAATATATCATATTTTCTTGCATGCTGTTTCCCTTTCTTTTTCTCGCAATACATGTCTTGGCGCAAGTGAGGCTCTAGGATGCCGTAGGTGAACTTGTGGATACGCGTGCAGTCTGTGCAATCAGCCCCAGAGTTATCTGGGGCCATGTCCACGAAATGGAAGTACTGTCTAAAAACTTTTGCAATTTATTGCAAGGTCGCGCTGCGCCAGTATTTCCTGACAGGGTGGCTCTATTCGATTCGTTCTCGGTGCATTGCCTTGCACATTCCACTTGATCTTGAATTGTGGAAACCTGCAACTCAAGCAGGGCAATGGGGCAAAGTTGTTTATTTGCGAAGTGATTCAAAGAGCAATGCGGCGTCCCCGCGCTTTTGGTTTGTTGATACGCGCGGGGGAGTGGTGGGGAGGGGGGTGAGGGGGTACAAGGTGGGGGCGTGGGGAGGATGGCTTCAAGAAAAGTAGACAGATCGCTAGATGAAAAGATGCACAGGTGAGTAAGAAGGTAGAGAAATATAGTTTAAAGTTGATTGATACATAGGTTTGTAGACAGATGGAGGTACACACACCCTACACTTCTAACACTGGTTGTAGAATGTCATGTCTAAAAAAAGGTCAACCACGGTAATATTTGCCATGGTGGGAAGCCCAAGGTAGATGGAGCGATGGATGGACACATCTAATGATAGAGTAGGATTTTTTTTTTGAAAAAAACGCTGTTTGAAACCAGTTGCGCCTAGTGTGTTTGCGTGCTTGTGTTCATGTGTTGCAGGTGCTCTTCGTTGATATTTTGTCGGGACATGATCATCGATCTATCCACCTATCTGTTTACCTCCGATCCATCTGTCGATTTATTTACATCCAGTCAATCTAATTGGCATCATATATCATTTTAACCCTATCTATCTATCCGTCTGTCTGTCTGTCTGTCTGTCTATCTATCTATCTGTCTATTTATCTATCTGTCTGTCTATCTGTCTATTTATCCATCTATCCGTCCATCCGTCCGTTTGTCTGTCTGTCGGTTTGTTTGTCTGTCTCGGGTCAAGGGGGTCGTTTTGGACCGGGGGATCAGGGTTGTTTTGAAGTGCGTTCTGAGGGGCAGGATGTGCCGTGCGCTGCATAGGTGTAGTAGAGCGGCTAGGCATCAAGCCTAAAGATTGATGGGTTTTATCCTCACTCTGCTCCCCTGCCCCACCCCTGTCCCCCATCCCTCAACATAAACCCTAAATGTGTGTTGCCAAATGACCCTGCTCCTGTTTGTTTGTCTCTGTGCCTGTTTATCCAATACCTTCCTATTTATCTATCCACCTACGTATCCATCCATCATTCCATCATATTCCTTCTATATAAAGTTTATCTAACCTATCTAATCTACCTAATCCATCTGCATGGTAATCTTTACAACCCATTTGATCTCTTGATTCGACCTATATAGTGATATATTGATATATATACATATATATATATATATATATTGATATGTTCCGTCAATTCTGGCCAATCTGGGTGAAGGCATTGGGACCATCTAGGTCTCTGCTTTCGGTGCAGTGAACAGCCGCGACAGGTGCTGCATGAGGCTCAAGCTCAGTCCTTTCTGAGGGCTAGGGAGATGAGCAGAACATGTTACACATGTCTCAGCGCAGAACCTCCAAGAGATGGGCTAAATTTGAAACATGTCATGATGTGCTTCCCCCCCGTGACTCTGTGCTGTTGGATAGTAAGGAGCCTTTGATGCATCCTCATTCTTTGTATGAGAAGGTTCTGCAGTGATAGCCGCCTCAAAGAGATTGCAAAGCCGTTTCCAACGTGCTCCTATGAGATGCGGGTGCTGGCGCCGGCACTGCTTTTGATAGTCCTAGCTGACGGAACATTGGCATCCAATGGGCAATGCAAAGCGGGAGAGGAGCGAGATTTCAGCTTTCTAAATTTCTCTCGCCAGAGCAACTACGTACCTGTAGATTAATATCAGATCGGTTTATAAAATGAAAGATGGCCTTGGGCTTTGTCATTTTGCCCGGATGGAGTCATGGGTTTTCTTAGTTTCATTTTCAAGCCAGGACAGTTGCAGCGGAAGAAGGAAGGTCAAGATCAGGAGACACCCTGTAATTACACCTCCTTGCAGCTCTCTCATTGTGACTGGGATAGACACTGCAGCCAGACCACTGCTGGGGACTCCAAAACGAACTGCCTCACTGACTCCAATCACAAAAAGGGCAGCGGGAGCATTTCCATGTTGAATGCTTTGGGACCTCTTGGAAGATGAAACCTTTTGAAAGGAAGAGGGCCTTCGTGAGCGGCGGCAGGAAATGTTCTCCGCCTCCTGGGAACGAATTGGCTCCAGCAAGGACTCCTTTTCAAAACCAGCTGGATTTTTCCTATCCTCGTTTCGCATTTGCCAAATATATCCAAAAATCAAAGCAATTCTACCATGTGACTGGACCGATGTGCTCTTCAGGAGGTTGTCTGTGAGAGAAGCAGTGAAGGAATGCCGTCGTCTCAGTGGCTGTCACGCAGTGACCACAGAGGTCAGCGACTTCGAGCCGCTTGGGACTGCATTTGGGGATGGAACCAGTTGCAACATGCAAATATGATCAGTTGCATTCAGTTACTTATATCGTGTAGGATATTGTATTTGATAACATTTTATATTTTATTACTTAACAATCTTATCAGTTATTTCTTTAGTGTATATATGTGTAAATGCGCATTTAAGAAAAATTAGTTTGTTAAATATGTCCTCATAGTATTCAACAGGCAAAAAAGTATTCAACAGAGGTTGCCATTCTCAGAAGTCTTTGCGTGCCTGGTAGATCACTTGCGTCATCCGAGGCAAGAAGCTGAGTATGACTGGCACTTCAAAACGACGTGCCTTGAACGAAGCACCATATGTCGCTTGCCAAATGTGCACGATACAGCACCGTACATTGTCGTGATATTGCCAGATGGCTGGACTGTGCCCATTTGTGCGCTGATATGCATTCAAAGAGGGGGTCTTGCTAATATGCAAGATGGAAGTTCAACGGTTTAGCCCTCCTTCTGACCTCAGTACAGACAGTATTTCAGTTCAAGGGAATCTTTGTAGTTTGTTGGTTCAAAAATCATGCATGTATCATTTATCGAAGCTCAAAACTGCTTGTTGCCAAAAGGCGGTCACGAAAGAAGGACATAGAACCCGTTGAAACCACACCACACAGATGGACGCTGAGCCTAATCTTCTCGCAACCAGGTCCGAACCATGCGTGGTATCTCCCAGTGCTCGAACTGTTGAAATTCCTGCCCAGGAGAGAACGGGCATGTACAATGTTCATACTGTCTATTTTCGATGCATGCGCCATAGTTCGTTCATGTTCCTTGAGAGTCCAGAGTTGAGATTGAGGGTACTGTAACTGGATGTCTCTGGATTGCATTTGGCGAAGCTTCATGGTCCAAGTTTCTAATTTGGTTTTCATTGCAGCAACGTGGAGGCACAAACCGATGCAACAACTTGGCTCGGGCCGCTACCTCTTGAAGATCTACGATCGCTTGGGTTGCAAGTGGTTCTGAGCTCAGCAATCTCAGCCACGTGTTTTGTCTCCATTTGTCCCTCTCATGTCTCTTGGTGCCTTCAGATGGCTTCAGGTGCATGAGGACCCACCGGTCATTCAGATGGAGAACTTTTTGTCAGCTACTTGGCTGCGACGGGTGCGGCTGGTTCTTACGTGCTGGAGCCGCTGAAGTGTGGAAGTTCAGCTTGTCCTCTTCTCTTTGTCAGCACAGCAATGCCATCGCCTCTTTTGGCACAATGCCAAAGGAGTTACTGGGAAAAGATGTGAAAAGAGTTTTTGGGACGATACGAGTTGTCTAAAGTGAAAAGCATTAGCCAAGAGTTGTCGAGTGCTTGTTTTTTTTCGCTGGCTGGGTTAGTGCGAGAGAGGATCTCAGAGGTCCTGCACGTTGCTCGAAGCTTTCACCAAGTTCCCACATGCCCGGGAGGACCTGGAAGTTGAGCACATCAAGAGCTTGGCAGAGCCCAGATTCGTCAAATCAACCGTGGGGATGACCTATGTATCTTGGCTGCGCTGGCCACTGGCCGAGGATGGAGAATGCAACTAGGCATAAGGATCCAATCAGAGATTCAATCAGAGATTCAATCAGAGATTCATCAAGCATCTCTCAATTTGTGAAGTTTATTCAACAATGATTCTCGTTTGTATTCGTTCAAGTCCTGGCATCACCAACTCTGACCATGCCAAACATGCACAAACGAACATGGAGGCACTAAAAAGCTGCCAATCGTGTGATTGGGTTTTCGTGAGGAAGCGGGAAATTCTCGGACCTCTGAAACAGCATGGCTCAATTGGCAAGAGGAGAAGCAGTTCTAGCAGTTCCGCCGAAGAGAGTTTGTTGATCTTGCCTGATGTTGTTACTCTTTGTGTTTCTCGTGGCATGACACAGCCTCCTTTTGAGACGTTCAACTTGGAAGCCCCAGAAGCTTTCAGATCCTTTTTGATGCTTCTTGTAGATGGCGATCATGAGCCTCAATCAGGATGGCAGTGATGAGATTCTTCGCAACATCACCTCTCGCATCACGCAGCTTACTAGGCCCACAGACATCACTTTGTGAGTTGGGTTGCAAAAGACTCGCGCTGTAAGGAATTTGTGGCATGCAATGCTGAAACCATTGTGGCGCAAAGCTGTGGAAAATGATGGAACATGTGTAGCCTGGAGCTGGCCATATTTACATATATAAATATACCAGCACCCTCCGATGGGTGCCACTGTGATTTCGAAATTGTGATTTGATAAGGGGTGCCACTACGCAACCCCTTGGTGTAAGTATGGGAAACATGCTTGACAAAAGTCACATCATGACATCGCACCCCCATCAAGATGCGAATTGTGAAAAGTACAACTGGAATTCCTAAACTATGGTATGAAAATAGAGCCAGTTGTGTTTCACAATTCTCATCTCAGCCAAGCACCGCAGCGGCCTCACCGACCGGACCAGCATCCTTTTGAAGAAGGCCCACGCAGGTGCCAGCGGCTTGTTTTGTCACAGCCGTTGGGAACCGCACACAACACTCGCAGGGTGCTTCACACATGTTTTTTGTTTAACCAATTTTCGAACATTTGAGCACATGATATAGTTTAGCCCTACTCTGTGAGCGCACGGAGCCAACGCACACAAACGTATGCAGAATATCTGCTCAGCACCTGTTCGCCCAATTTCATTGGGTGTGCTGCCGCAGCTAATCGCTTAATTTGCCCCATGCAATCCTCATCCATATAATTACTGAGCTTCAACGGGCTGCACAAAGTCGCTTGATCATACGCAATGTGATCGAGCCTCAGGGGCCCAACTAGTCTTAGTGGGCATGTCCAAAGAAGAACAACCGACGGTTCAAACAATCATAAGCCGAGGCACTTGTGATATTTGGGTCGCGTTCTCCATAGCAGCTTGCCTTGTTCCAAGGCTTCGACGGAAAGTCCTGAGCAACATGTGGCACACACGCATGCCCATTGCAAATAGAATCTATCACACAAAACAATGCAAACCGAAATCATTTTTCAAATCTAACTGTTTCGGATAAGCTTCGATTGTGCGCTGCATGAAACAAATAGCATGCTTTTTGCAGAACCAACAAATTTTCATTCGTCAATTGAACAGGACCATTGTTCCGCTCGGAAATAGCTCGTCGCATTGCCACAAGGTTCACGAACACAGCTGCCCGAAGCCTAAGCTGGCGGGATAAAAATTTGAGCACAGGCACACACACACACACACACTAACACACCTGACACACAACCGTGCACGCACACAAACCCATAGGATCAAACATCGTAAGTGCGCCCTAGAAACTGCACGTGTTCGTTCTGCGGCTGCATTTGCGCAGAATGAAGTGTCACACCTTCAAGCCATTTTGCCAGCACCACTGCTTCCTGCAGGCAAAAAATGATAATTTTTATGTTTGGCATGCGATATCCCTTGTCACCACAAACAAAGAAGCTAGCTAGCGCAATCAAGGGTCTGCGCCATTGAAATTCTTTTGCGCCAAAGTGGGATAGCTCTTCGGGCCAGAAGGGTAAAGTTGTTTCCTGAAAGCTCGTCAGCACAAATGGTACAAAATTCACTTTCTGCAACAACTTTGACTGACAATGTTGAATTGTCAACCTACTTCATGCCATGGCACATTGAAAATATTTGTCCACGATTGCGGACCCCAGAAGCCTTGCACGCCCTTGTGAACAACACAAAAGCCAATCGCAATCTTTCATCGGCAGTCGATGCGGAGCCGAACATCTCTTCTTTGACCAATTCAACCAATGCGGAGGCTGCACATCCGGGGATAATGCTCACGCCAACTATGTGTAGCCAGTCATATGCCAACATGCCAATGTCCCAGCCTGGCAAATTTATCCATGTGCGAACCCCTGCCACTGAGGTGATGAATTGTTCACTCGATAGCTTTGTTGATCGATGGGCAGCATTCTTCCCATGGTAAGTAAAGAGGAGAGGTCCTTCTTCAGTGCACGCCAAGCAATGGAAGCAACATTTTTTCGAATTTGCTGTGTGAGAAGTACGGTAAGCTTTTTGGATGTATTTTTCATCTCCTTTGTGATAAACGACAATGCCACGCCAACCACCAGCCACCAGTCCAGATCTGCCCTGCTTGTGGGGGAGGTGCGCACGCCCAAATGGATCAATATCCATGAAAACTCCCATTTGCAATTCCATCAGACTCCAAACTGCCCATGCATCGAGCGTGGCGTATGTCTCTGGCACACACCGAGAATTGTCAACACAATAGACTAGCAGTTTCGTATTCCAAAGGCATCCCTTGACCAGTAGCGATCCTACTGTGAAAATTTGGAAGGTGCGTCTTCGGTGGGAATCGGCATCGTCCCCATGCAACACCAACGGGATGCAGCGGCTCACATCACAATCCTTGACGAGCAAGGCAGGAATCAAAAAACGTCAAAACACAACATTTAATGACTATGCACATGGGACAGCACAAGATTAAAGACAAGAATCTGGCGAAGATAAAACTGGATGCTGGCGAAACCAGTCGGTCTCTCGCAATGACTCCCAATAGGATTCCAAGACCTGTCAGAGCTAGCTGGAACTGGCTATAATGCATCTATTTCATTTTTGACTACTTGAGGCTAATCTTTGCATCTTCTTGAAAAGGGCTACAGCATTTTTGCGTGCGAAGCCACCCCATCAGGACCAATAAACCTTTCCTTGAAAAGGTTAAAGTCATACTCGTAGATCGAAGAAAACCTCATTGGAAATGGAAAGGAAAATTGCTTCCAAATGCAAGGCACCCCTCAACAAACTGCCAAACAAGAAACATATCGCTCGGAAGAAACATGTGCCACTCCCCGATGTACAGTGGTTGCTCACGGCCTTTGTCTTCGAGTACAAGGTCGATCCTCAAATTGATTCGAACAAAAACTGAAGGAGAAACAAAAAATCAGCACACCATTGACGCGATAAATAAAGCTTGGTAACCGAAAAGGCTGCGGAAGCATCTTCCGCCATGGCTGCTTTCGCAACCATCGCCAAAAAGTGCGCTGGTAATTCTTCGCATCCCCAGCTGCCGTCCCATCAACCAAATCACGCAAATTCCTCCTGAGCCCAGCCCAGCACCAAGATTGAAAACGATAATGGCACAGCGTATGCAGGGCGAACCCATAGTGATCCCCCAGCAAAAAAAAAAAATCACTAAATTAAAAACTAAAGATCGGTAGATGTCGTCCAGGAATGCGAGCGCGAAGCACACGAAAGAGTTGGACCAACGTCACCACATTGACCTAAAGCATGCATGGCGCGCGCACACACATGAATGCACACACACACGCACACCAGCATGTACGATACATACTTCGACATGGTGCAATCACATTGCATTTGCGTTCAAGATGCATTCTTGGTGAGCTCTAGGAAATCTTCAACGAGGTCCATGTGCGTTTTTGGTTGGTGTACAAGTTTAAGAATGGTTGGTTGGGAAGGGTCTTCACTTGTACCTTGAAACTTTCAGGTTTAAGCTCCGGTCTTGTGGCCAATTTTGGCTCAAGACCTGGATTTTGTTTCTGACTGGTGTGGTCATGCCTGTGATCAGACCCACCAGTTTGGAGACTCTCCAGGTGCTGGCTAGAGCTTGGGTGGGTCAACGTACTTCCATCCCTTGCTCTGAGTTGACGGTGGATCTTCGCCGTGGACATCCAGGAGCAGCCGCTGCCTACGCTGTGTTC
>VSDK01011774.1:0-67500 GCA_009767595.1 Symbiodinium kawagutii
CCAACTCCCAAAATCACATAGACCCAATTATTCCCTCGTACGGGGTACCCCTTTGACTTGATAAATACCCATATGATCCTTGTCCAAAAAGACTTATGAGTTAACAGCCGGAGTTGCACGGAAAACATGTTTGGCTAACCACTGAGTCAGGGTCACGGGGACGAGTTCTCATATTTCTTCCAGATCTTACAATAATCTTCTCATATGATGGTTTATCAAGTCATAGGGGTACTCCGGGATCGTCCTTTCTCAACCTTTCAGTAAATCAACCATAACTTTAGGGCCCTCTACGGCTTGAGAAAACACCATATTATAGTAGTTGTTTAACCATTATCGTCGTTGGTTCTTATTATTGGCCATGATCAATGGACCCCCTATGATTCTATAATCATCTAAAAACATCTAGAAATACCCTATGATCCTCTCATATCCCTCGATCCGGGCCGCACACCGCGCTGTTCCACACCGCGCTGTTCACCCCCGTGGCATGGGCCCTCACTCAGCGCCCCGGCTGGATGAACTTCACCCGCAGCCGCGTGGGTTGGTCCACCTCCCAACGCTCCTCCGCCACCAGGCCTTCCGAAGCATCCGCCGCCTGGGCGTCGTGCTGCGCCGATGGGCTGCCAGTGGGAACCCCCGTGCAGGGCTAAGACCTGCAATGGCTTGGTGCGTATGGTTTCAAGCCCCAACCTTCAACTACTTAAGCTGCTACAAGCTACTGTGGCTATCAAATCCCTGCTGATTTTGCGGGTTGCTATGTGTTGCTTTGGTCGATCTACAGGCGTTTCTGGCGTTTTTTCCGGTGATGTGTTGCGAAATTGGAGGTTTTCATCCACCGAATCCGAGAGCAAGATTCTGAAAGGGAGCTGAGATCAACATGCCAATCATTCACCACCATCAGGCATCAACCCGGAATGACAAGATGAATCACTAACCCATCCCCCCACTCAATAAGTTCTAGCGCAGGCAGTTTTCAAATCTATGGGTACCGCACTTACCCCTAGCATTGGGCAACCATCAACACAGTATCAACCCAAACCCTGCCTTTCTACAAAACATCCGTGGCATTCAGCAGCTTTTGGTTGATACCATCCCTGTTCACACCAGGTGATGCCCAGCTCTCAGCGACAGCGCCTTGTGGCGCCAGAACTTGTAGCGCTCCAGTAAGGTGTCCGGCAAAAGGCCGCGCAACATCTCTGTAGGGATGTGCTCCTCACGCCCTGCAACACCGTGTGGCAAGGACCATGGCATACCATGGCTATAAGGCCTATAGGTGGCTTGTAAGCCCTGTATAGAATATGGTTAGTAACCCTTTTAGGTGGCTTGTAATCCCTACATACCATGGTTAGCAATCCCTATATTACCATGGTTCGTAACCCCTATCTACCATGGTTAGCAACCCGTATGTTGCCAGGGTTAGTAACATTTATACACCATGGTGAGTAACGAGCAACTACATGGTGCATGTAGAACTCAAAAGCTGACTTTACAATGCAAGACTGCGGTGCGCGCAAACCAAGAAAACAATTTCCAAGGTCCCTATCAATCGTACTCGATGGAGGAAACCTAGAATCAACATTTGGCACTTCATTTCGGATCATGCTGCACAAAGTTGCCTGCAATTCTCCACCAGAATTCAGCTACACTTGCCCATCAGCTAGTAGCAGTTGGGCGTGGCGAGCCTGCACGACCACCTCCATGTGCAAAACCAAATTTGACTGAGACGGGCACACTCATTGACCGTTGGAATAAACGAACCCTCTGAACAGTCCTATGAGTCACCACAAACAAAAACTGTATCAATCTAATACTGTCCAATCAATTCCATCAGCTTATTTGAAAAACTCACCAGTTCACCCGCCAAATCAGTTCTTCACCCGAGCGGATCAAATAACTTGCACCCAATCTGTCAAAAAAATAGGTCACAGCCCCGATGTCCGACCACTAGCTCTTCCAAGTTGCCCTAGGTACATGAACTGACAGCGCCCATGCGGTGGCGTCTTCTCAACCACATCAGCAGTGGTCAGGTCCAGCGATCATAAGTGGGTGATTGAGAGGTGCTATACCATCCACGCTTCACGGACAGCCAAATATCACAGAACTGGATGCCTTTGGTGACATATCTGCTGCTCATTTTGTGCAGCCCAATCCCATGGAGGATTTCTCTCAGTGAAACCATGCTTAGAAAGTTCCGAATGTTCCAAATTCAGGTTCTGCTACTGGGCTATAAGTACAGACTGTAACAAACAATCATATTAACGATACTTGACATAATATGGGTTCCTTAAAAATCGGGGGGGGTCCAAAATGGATGGTTCCTTACTATTTGTTATTATCAATGGCTAGTAGAGGATGATTTGAGAAGGTTCCCTATTTTGAAAGAAAATCCTAAGATAGCAACTTTCCCGGGCTCTAAGTTAGGCATCCCTTCGAAACGCCCTCCAGGCAGCCTGTGGATGCTGAAAGGTAGCGAAAGACTCGCACACTGGGTCGCTGCGCTGCGATTTCCGTGGGGAAGAGGCCTTTCCCCAGACTCCATCCTGCAAGTCGCCGGGCACCCGTTGTAGCGCACAAGATTTCTCCACTTTCATTGGTGGTTGAACCAACCAATCATGAAACATATGCGCAAGTCAACCAACCAATCATTTAGTTCATACGAGGGAAAATGAAACAATGAATGTGTCAAACCAAAAGCCAGACCTTTATCTTTTCCAGGCCAGCCATTCGGAAAGGTTCCAAACACAATCTGCAGATGATAAAATGCATATACAAAACCAATATATGCGATCAAACTTGCATCATCTACAGCTTAGATTACACCTAGCTTCCTTTTGCTAGACCTGCTACACAGCTTGGATGCCCGGTGGGACGCATTTGCGGTCCTGCGGTGGGCACGGAATAGAAGGCGACCTCTGGCCCCTCTGACGGACTGTGGAAAGACCATGTTGTGTCCGAGGTGAAGATGAGACCTTGGTGTGGCCAAGAGCTTTGCATGAAAATAACAATCCTACTTCGCTCCAGCCTACAGCTTGGTTAAACCTGCATTGATGCTTCAGAAAGATTCATCTTGGGTTGCCACGGGCAAGGTCATGCGTCTTGCTGGATGGACAGTCTGATGATATTTTGCACTGTGCAGTGTCCAAAGGTGGACTCTCCTACACGAGACAAATTGAATTTCAAATGTTGAAATATCCCAGTTGGAATTGTGCAAATGTCAAGCTGACTTCTCCGACAATGCTTGGTCAACACTATTTCGACCAATGATCCCCAGGGATGATCAGGTAGTAAATCCTGCGCTTGGCAGAAATGTTGCATTCAAAAAACCTCAAACATCTCCCGTTTTGTGCTCTCCTCTTCATTCACCGATCCCCTATGCAGTTTGAAGTGGAATCAACAAAACACATAACAGCTTACCATTTTGTTGGTCCCTGTTGTTTAACTTGGATAACTCGTGGTAGATATGTGCATGTAAAACCATCACCCACAATAAATGATCAATCATATAAATGATCAATCATTATATGATCATCAATCATAACAACCAATTCTAACAAATCTAAACCATCATTGACCAAACAGTGTAAAGTCAGCTTCCTTTAGAACAGTCTATGATCAAGGATCAACATGGATCTACCAATCAATAGCTATCATTAGCTCTGCAGGAGCCCAGGCTATAACCATGGACAAAACCATCTGTTCACCATTCATAAGCCGTATCAACACCCATCAACTGGTGATGGGTCAAAACCGTGTACCCCGAATTCCCCTTTCATTCACCGTTGTTTTCCCTGATATTGATGGTTATTATCCCCCATTTATAGTTGGTTGGTGAATATTGACCCATAGCCAACTAGCATAAGAACCATCCCGGTAGCTCCAAACCGCTCCCCTTCAAAGGGATAGCACTACCGCTGGCTTTCGCCCCCTCAACCACCAGCCATCAATGGCTACTGATCAACCACGTGGACATGCAGCCTGTGCAGCTGGGGTTAGCCACGGCTATAAACCTTGCCGGTGGCTTACAACCCACAAGGTGGTTTCTCAAGCCATCCCCCAGTCATTATCCACTTCATCAACCATATAGCACTAAACTCCAACCATGTCAACTTGGGGCTCCCCAAACCGGCTCAAGAACCATCCCAGCCAGCCCTGACGACTTGCCTGGCAACGCCCACCTCCCAGCCCTGCGGTGCGCTCCCCGCGGCCATGTGGCGCCGGTAGATCTGCCGACCGTGCGACAGCAAGTCGTAGATCTCCACGAAGGGCTCGGGCTGACGCCAAACGCCGATCTCCAGCTGCCTGGTGAGGCGAGGACACGGCGACGGCACTGCAGCGGTGGTTGAAGGGACCAGGGTTAGAACAAGGGATCTTGGGAGAACTAGCAGCGTGGTTGATGATTTTGATGATATTGATGATTTTGATGATTTCGATGATTTTGATAAGGTGGTTATAAGGGATTGGTTGATGATTGACTTGATGAGATGTAATTAAGGTGGTTATAAGGGATTGGGATGGTTGTAAGGGATCATGATCAGCTATAAGTTGGTTTATAGTTGGGGGAACTATCAAGTAAATGGTGGATATATGTACATATCACCAGCTTGTTTAAGGGCGAATCTGAAGCAACTTATAGCGGCCTAAGCTTATAGTCAAAGCTCAGGATCGTGGATCGCAACGGATGGCAGGAATCTTTTCTGAGGAAACTGAAGCTGAATGGCAGATTTTCCAGTATTTTAGGATCAACATATCAACATAATATCTGAACAAATGATAATGTGCCACAATTCGGAAAAATATTGGTTGATCTTGGTGCTATTAATTGATAGTATAAGACTATGTAGGAATTGTCGGAATTGTCTTATCAGTCAGCCCTTGCGGAAACATTCAGGTCATCCAAATTAGGGCACTGTCAGACACTCCATGTCAAGAGACTGGGTATGCACCTACTAATGGGAATAAATAGTAGTCTGTTACATCTATGATCTCTCACAAATAGCAATCATGAATAGTAGTGGTGATTTGTCATTGCCAGGTTCCAAGTCCTAAGTACAAGGTGGAGAACATAACAATCTTGGACGAAAAAACATCCATAACATCCCCAGCTCGAAACAATTGCATGGAACATAGATCTAAACAAATCTTGGACCACTGCACCAATCCAGCTCCTGGTCCTCCTGGATCGCCAAGTTGCGGCAACTTCTCCGCCACCGCCACCAGCCACACGTCCGCCGCTTGCTGGGCCGAACTGTCCGAGACCTTGTACAAGGTCCGAGGCTGCGAAGAGATCCGACCCAGGATGGGCTCCAACACCTGCACTGGGCAGCGCCACCGGGCTGTACCACCCCGCAGGAGTGAGGCTCCAAGCACCTGAAGAGATGGTGAAATTCTGGTTGGTTGATTGAATGGTTACTTTGGGTTAATATTCAATATTCCAGAATCTTAGCACTTGAGTTTATTCTTAAATGAATAGTATTGATATAAGGATGATTTGGGTACCCCCCCATTTTATGAAACCACACACTTTAGTGGCTTTCCTTTGAAAAATGATGATTCGTTAGCCCAACTCCAGGTGATAGTCTCGAGGAGGTATGATTGGTGTGGATGATTCTGGCTTGGCGACACTGGAATCCGAGTTGTGAACCATCAAATGATCAGAGTTTCTGCAAAGTCTTGCACCATAAATCACAGCAAGTGGGTGGCTAGGTCTCGCGCGCGAACCAAAAACCAACCATGACACAACTTGCCATGGCAGCGCTGGCCATGATTCTATATGATCCAGGTCTGCTAGGTCCACAGCTTGTGCAGGACCCGCACCTCCATCCACCAGCCGCCAGTGACTTTCTCCAGCGCATGGACGTTCAAAGGTCCAGTTTCCATGCGTTGATCTTCATCCCACAGATGCACCTGACGTTCACGGAGGTGCACCATTGAAAACATGCTCCAGCATGGACGTCTCATTGGGAATCTCATCTCTTCTCCATATTATTATGATATTATGTATAAACCCGCCCATTCCAGGGTGCTCTTTTTTACTTGGGGGTTGAGTATTTTAGGAACAGGGGATTTCCGTTCACCACTTAACAGGTGATGGTACACAGCTGAGGATGGTGAACGAAACATTTGGTGAACTCTTGGTGCCTGCAGGCTGTGGGTCAAAACCCCGTACCCCTGGTTCCCCTATCATTTACCATTGGTTCCTTACTATTGTTGGTTCTTATCCCCAAGAAATTGGTTAACTGCTTGACCCATAGCCTGCAGAGTTCACCCCTCGCCTCCAACTTCTGACCCACCAGCTCGTAGCAGCAGCGCCGCGCAGTTTCTTCGCGGACCACCACTTGGCTGTCCGTCAAACTTCCACACGCCTTGGAGCGGTGCTGCGCGAACACGTTTGATGACCTCAGGCTGGGTGGTGGTTGAAACACCCATGGTTAACTAGTGGATAACATTTTTTAATATTGGTTGATATGATAATTAGAATGGTTGATGATGATCATTAAACTGGTTGGTGATCGAACCACCGCTCTGAAACATATTAGTCAAGCAACCATTTATTGACCAATTATAAGGGGAAAATACCACATGTCAATCAACCCAACAACTAGTCAGGCTCTAAAATTCAACTTTTGGACTTCAAAATCCAACTGAGATTGCTTCCGCAGGTAAGTTGCCAGGAAATTGAACAGAAGAGGACCACCAGGGATTGAATTCGAACCACATTAGTCTCGCCACACCAACACACAGCTGATCCAGCGGCAAAGCGCACAGCTGAAACAACTCACGGCCTGCTTGTGGAAAGATAGGGCTGTGAAGATTGGGAAGACTCAAGATGGACAAACATCCAAGTGATCTGCAAATATGGACAACTCAGATCGCTGATGGAAGGAGACCTTAGAACAATCTGTTTCGATGGATTTCGAGATATAGCCTGCTTCTTTCTGCAGCGTTGGCCGTTCTGGGTTTGATTGTGAATTCCCCACCCACTCCTAATATTGCGTGTGATCATTCAAGGATGGTTAAAACACGTAAAGACACCATAGGAATGGCATATATAAGTTGTAACGCAGCCTTGGTGTTTACCATCCACAATTGAGTTGCAATATGATAATCTATCAAGTCATACACAACAATCATGGTTTCTATCAACAGTGCATTTACCTCCAAAACCCTTAGTCTTGTAGGTTACAATGCTTACAACACATATTTTGAAGGCTAAAGACCTACCTTTGTAGGGGCTCTTGGGGGCCCATGGAGTGATGGTACTACAACCATGGTCGCCAGCCACCTCCCGTTACAGTGCCAACCCCCTGGCCCCCCTCCTCTTTGAGATGCGACGACTGCAAGACAGCGCGAGGCAGAACCGCCAAGCCAGCATCTCGGCAATGGTAGCGACCCTTAGCGTGGAGACACCCATGGCGAAGGAAGAGATCAACCACAAAACAAAACTGGTTGGTGGTTTTATCCAACCAATTGTTGATAACTACAAGGGAAAATAGCAAATGTAAATTAAAAAACACCAACCAAATAATGGTTCTATCGACTATTTATAGCGGTTTTACCTATAAAGTGGGGATGTTCAGCTTCCAGCTCAGTTTACCAGAGAGTGATAGATCTGGCCATTCATAATGAGCAAACAACCATCTGGTGGAGGATCAACAATGGCGGAAAAGGGTCATCGTTGTTCTCCGTAGAGGATTTCACCATAGATGGCCATGAAAAATAAGTGATGAATATATGGCACTGTCATTTGATAGCCAATGACTGATAGCCATGAATATGTGGAGTGAGGGGTCCACTTAGGATTTCTCATAGGTCCCAGTCACTTGATTGATGGATACCACCACACTCTTGGAGTCGTAGAGGTGTAGCCACTTTCGATATGTCGTTGCCTTCTGCTGCTGTTTGTCCACTTTCTCCAGCTGGTGCGTCAAGGTCCAATTGCCGGGTTCGTGTGGCAGCTCGCTCCAACTGCGACAATTCGTCAGGTCCATGAAGGCCACACCTTGGCAGGTCACCACGTGCTCCACATTTTCCATGATCACAGCTGCCTGCCAGGCAGCAACACAAACGAAGTTGGTTGAACACGGGGGCATGGATATGTAGTTGTCAAGGTGCGCGTGTGTCTAGATCTACAAGGTTTACAGACCAAATTCATAAATAGAGATGTATAGTAAAGAGATGTTGACATTGAATTGATCCCGATGTATGAGTTACATATCCAGTATGGACATGTAGTGCATAATCAAAATACATGTATCATAATGGCAGGGAAAATACACATTACAGCAACGTATATATACACATTAAACAGATCGACACATATGTTAATCTAATGGACAGTAAAGAAAAACATCAACTGACCTGAATGTGAATATGGACAAAAAACATGATGATATATGTATTTACAGTCTACACGCAAATATCTATAGGTCTAAATGCATCCATAGGAAGCCGTAAAGAATTCCTGGTGTGGAAAAGGTGCGGTGCCAATCGGGAACCTTCAGCTTCGAGGAGTATATCTCCCTCTGACACTTCAGTGACTTGATACAACGTGGGTCCCGGGAAGCACCAGCTATAGCTATTAGCTTCTTCACCTATCTTCGCTGGGGTGAGTTCTAAAAGTATACCCCAACTTAAAGCTATAGGTGAAGAAGCTAATAGCTGTTCACGCCATTTTAAGCTATTCACCTATTGGCTTATTCACCCCAACTTAAAGCCCACCCTTTGCCAGTTTGTTTCATCCCTTTTTTGCTTCCACACGTGTGTCAATACGAGCCCTAGCCCACGCTGGGACAACGTCCTGGCACTGCCACTTGGCGATCGCAACCCATCTTACAAGTGGTCTAACTGGTTGCGAGGTCACAGCCAGGTTATCACCCACTTACAACTTAGGATGAACGACTCTTAAGTAGGAAACATCAAAGTGGACAAGTTCCCACTTTGAGGCAGCATACATGAAAATTCATGACTGGTTGGTGGTTTCAACTCCTATGAAACATATCAGTCAACCAAACATTTGTCAATAACTGCCAGAAAAAATAACAAATGCTTAAAACCACCAAACGAGTAGAATAGTTGAGCCAATCAAATGATACCATGACTCGTACTTCCCCTTGTCATAGCCAACTTGGTACCTGGGTACCATTCTTTCAACTGGTTATACCCCAGGCAAGCACAACCAAAACGCATCTTCCAACCTCGTTGCGGGCATGTTCTCGAAGCCATTTGGCCAAGCCGTGTCGGTGCATTTCGAAGAGGTCGAAGAGTTCAAATTCACCAACTCCCAACGAGGCCGTCCCCAAAGGAGTTGTGGAGTCACCAGTGGGAGCAGTGGCGTTGTTGATGATGAAAATCTGCGAGGACAGAAAAATGGCGATGTCCTTGCAGCAGCTGGCAGCTTTTCAGCGGTGACCGTCATGGGGTGGGGTTTCCACAGGCTGGTGGGACTGGTGCGTCCCAGCTGCTGCCTTGCTGTTCCCTATTGGTGATCAGTGGAAAAGCTGGAAACCAAAATAGCAACCGTTGAGATGGCGAAATCAACTTCCAAAAGATTCTGGTCAGATTATATCTGAGCTTTCCGGGATCCAAGAAACAGCTAACTCACCTGGAAAAAAGGAGCATGTGACAAGCATTAGGGATGCTCGAAGGATACCCTAGAGATGGCATCAGCACAAGGTTCTCCTCTTGGCCTCATGCTACCCATTCATCATGTTCATTGCTCAACAAACAGAGCTTGCTTTATGATGGTTAATATTGGCTCATTAATGATTGTTGGTAGTGGTTAATATTGGTAAATCAACTGGTTGATGAGCCGCTTAATCATGGCTAATAAGCTGGTCAATGATGGTAAACCGAACATTGGTAGATACCCTAACCACCTGTTGGCAGGTGACTTCGGTCTGAAACAAAACAATTGTTGTTCGAGTCCATTCCATTTTTGTATAGTGATTGCTCTCACAGCCCGCAGCAAACAAGTCAAACCATCTAATGAGATATTAACACAAACCACAATAAATTTACATAATTTCAAAACACATAGGCCTAAACCAGCCTCATCAACAACCATCAAGGTGTGTAGCCGATTCAATATGAATCCTAACCGCTGCCACTCCAATGGTCAGCCCATGGGAATCAGCCGCTGGGCTCCCCATGGGGGTCCTCCTTGCTGTTGGGCGGATGGTTCTTGTAGAGGAAAGCGATGTGCGCGTGGATTCTGCCCAGGGTCGACATGCTATGCGGTCGTCGCTTCACTGCCTCGCCACGACAGCTGCGAGCACACCAGGGCGGGTCTTCGTGTAGACTCATGGAGCACATCGGGGGGTACAGTTCTCTTTATCCACTTGGCCATGGGTCAATATTAACCAACGAACTAATAGGGGATTTCCACCAACAATAGTAGGGGAAACAATGGTTCATGATGACCCAAAGCCACTCCAAGAATGAGGGCTTGAATAGTTAAGTAATGGTAAATGGTTAAGAATGAAGGCTTAACTAATCCTTACCTTTCCAGTTACCTCGAAATCGTAGGTAACCAGCTGGTTTTTACCATTGCTTTTTGGGGTTTGTTACCTACTATCAAGGCAACTGGAAGGGTAGAGCACTGATGCTTTCATGAGATATGGTCCGCTCCAGTGGTTTCCCATGGTCTTATCAGGGTGCTGACATTTTGAGAATGGGTAAGGAACAGTGGAAATCAAATTAGATGGGTCGGAAACGTAATTCATCAAACAGGCTTAAGAACTCGTAGGCAAATTAAACCAAACTCACTGGGAGTCGATAAACTGTTTCAGGGCTGATTTTGCCTAGCTTCAAGGTATGTTCAAGAGGGATGGGCTACCTCCAGTGGCGGGAAATGCCGACCATCGACATATATGCCTGTGGGTCAAAACCCCGTACCCTTGGTTCCCACATCATGAACCATTGTTTTCCCTGTAGTTTTGTTGGTTATCTACCCCCACTATTGGTGGGCTAATATTGACCCATAGACCCATAGACGATGAACATCTTTGGAATTTGATACCGCCACTTTTTGACAGCTGAACTAGGAGCAGCTAATGGTCTCTTCTTCAGCCCGCATCGGCAGAACCCGCTGCTGTTGCCACGACTGGAAAGTCGCGATCACGGGATGACATCAAAGGCTTAGCAAACACGGGTGAATTTACACTCGAGGGCACGCAGTACTAGCAACAAACCAAGTACCAACTTAAAGTACTTCTTGGATTTATAGACCACCTAGGAAACTTTGAGCTTGAGTACTCAAGCCAAAAGTCTTTAAGTCTCACTCAAGCAGTACTAGTTACTAGGGCACAGTCCTTCATGAACGCACTGTCTGGCCTCATTAAACAGCCCATGTTCGGTTCCCTGTGACCCCGCCTGTCTCGCCCACTCCAACAGCATCTGTAGAATCTCATGGTGCAACAGTCGGCTCAGTTCAGTCAAGGCCTTTCGAATCCTAAGTCACAACAGTTGGCGGTTTACACCCAGATCCATACCAAGCAGCAACTTTCGGGATGTTGGTAAAAGTACAGTGATCATATATGAATTGACTTTGATTTACCACAGTTTAAATGAATTGACCACGGGTATCACTGGGGGGTATAACTATAGGTCCCTGGGCAATTTCCAAGCGTGTCCATTCCAGCACTTGAAGTTCGGGATCTGCCAAATAGCATCACCAATACAAACCATGTTCAATCTTTGGGAGGAAAACATTTTAAGATATAAGTGTTTCTCCTCAAATCATCCAGTTTATTAACAATCTATATGTAAAATTCAACCATCCGTTTTTTGGTGTTCCCTATTTCAATCCCCCACCATGATGTGTTCCGCAAAAGAGTAACAACCCTGACTTGCTGGTCCAGAGAGTATACCCCGTTTTCACATCATCAACGGAAGTATTATTGATTCCTCGCTGGAACAGCATTTTCCAGGGCAGTGAGGTAGCTTCGTAGTCACACAGAAGCAGCCTCACAAAATCTTATAACCCCTGTCACGGAAAATTGGGTCTGTGCCCTACTCAGATTGCAGAATGTTTTGGGCATCTTGTGATGCAGGGAAGGAAGGAATATGGTTGTCCTCATTTCGTTCCCATCATGGCGGTGAAAAATGGTGTGTTGCGCCGGATTATAGAAAAATATACGGCACCAACGAGAACAAATAGATAATCTATTTGAGTCTAGAGGATTGCAAACTTCAAAGACTCCGGCTATAGGCAACCATGACACACTTCATGGTTGTGAAATAATCATGTATAAGTTCATCAAAGACATTCAATGGTGACTTCACAATCCATCATTTTTGAGATCAGGAGATTCAAAGCCATCATTTTCACATGGATTCAAGCAACTTCACAATATATTTCATTGCTTCTGACATCTCATTGTTTAGAATCTCTCATCACTGACTAGTTTCAAACCTCAACACGGTTTCATCACTGAATCCTTCTACGAATCTCAACTTCTACGAATCTCAACATACTGATCATCAAACTTCAAGTCATCTCAACTTCGCCAAGTCTCCTTTCCAAGGCGCTCTCCTTGGCCTCCACCTGCCTCCGTGTGACGCGTTCCCGTGTGCTGAGCACCAGCTGGGCATAGCTCTGCACTCGGATGGCCAGGCGCACCAGGAAGAGGATCAGCGGCTCCCGCGGCGTCTCGGCGCGGCCCGGGTCTTGTTCTAAGGCGAAGCGCAGCAGACGAGTCATGGAGGACATGACCTCAGCAAGGCGCAAGGGGCAGTGACCCAAGGGGACCATTGGATGGGAAGACATGGGGGCAGTGGTAGACCTCAGGTGGGGGTGGACCCAAGGGGGTTAGTGGTGAGGGACCTTTGGATGGGAGTTATATGGGACTGGTAGAGATCTAAGGTCGAGAAGTTGAATGATTTATGACAACAAGCTGAATTCATGCTGGTGAACAAAAGTTAACAGGTGCTGAGTGCTGGGCTGGTTGGGTCGATACACGAACCCAGCACTGGGTGGGCCCCATATGGTGAAAATCAACGGCTATGGGGCCGATCATCTGGGTTCAACTCTGGCGGTTTCCTGGGAGTTGTCATTGTTAGAAGCGCCTGGTGGGTTGATCCCAAGGTACAAAAGCTACTCATGGGTTATCTCTGCTCAGGATCACCAGGAGATCAAATAAATCTACTATGTCATTTGGTTGTTTTTATTGACATAAATTCATTTGACATATTCAATTTAGTAGACCATATACTGAGTATCTCTAGGTGCAAACTGCTTCAAAACGAGGAGATTTGCTAAAAGTCTACGCCATGACTTCAAAACTAAACTAAACCATATTTGGACATCTACCATCTGGTTATTGGCCACTCCTGGTAGCTCCTGGCACAGCTGCCCCTTTGATCTACCCCTAGCTCCTGGCCCTCCCAACCAACCAGCGCAGGGCACCGGCTCGGGTGAGAACTGAAGCTCGTTGAAGAGGAGCCCGGCGCGTGTGGAAAGATAGGCGGCATCCGCCGGAATCTTCTCGGGTGGCTCGGTGATGGCTTCCTTCTGGGAGAGCCACCTGAGACGCTGCAACCTGGGTTGATACACTAAGAACAAAATGGATGTGTGTGAAGGTAGGTCGAGCACAAAGGTGTGTATCAAAAGGATGTATGTACGTCGATATGTGTATAAAAAATAAATATATATATATATACATGCGTTTGTTTGAACGTGGATATACATGATATGTCATGATATATGTTCAAATAACAAATCTATCAACGGTACATAAACGAAAACACAGAAATCCGTATATATACATAGAAATAAATACATAACATCATAAATGAGTATACGAGTATATATGCGTGTGTGTGTGTGCATGATTGTGAATGTGATTGTATACATGTACGTACCTGACACCTATGTGGCATCTGTTGTCTTTAACAATATGCATTGTATGCATCATTACCTGTTTGCAATACAACTATTTGTCTTTATATAAATTGACATTGTATCTATGTTGCCCTGTGTTGCCAACATATCCACACATTATCATAAACACTTTGGCGCATAGTTGATTCATGTTTGAACAACGGTGGCAATTTGCGTTTGGGAGTGTCTACGATGCAAGGCTAGTGCAAGCATTCAGGCAAATTTCTATGAGATGCGAGAAGTGCGCCAAAAACATTCAGGCAAATATTGATGAAATGCGGAAGTGTGGCGAAAGCAACTTGATGTCCATGTCGCAACATGCATCGTACTGGCACCATGAAGCAACACCGACCTTACATGCAGTTTCCCAAAGTTCCACATTCTCGTCATCCAAAAGGGGGTGCTGACTTCCCTAGCATGATCAGTGGCGATAATCAATCAAACATCATGGCCTGCGCGCACTACACATGGTTGTCTACCTCATATGGTTGATGAACCAGTTTCTGGTAATTGCCTTTCAAGCCATTCATTCAATAAGAATATGGTCAACCATGGTTAACCCAAGTTCTGTTAAATTAAGTATTGACATACATAGTCATACCTAACGAACACAACAGCCCTATATGTTGGTGAACGCAATCAAATGTGCCGTGGATCACCAAGGGGGTCCCGCCCTCGCTGTGCCGGGTGGCGGCCCAGGTTCGAATAAGGCAGCCTCCAAGACTGCCTGGACGCTGGGATCTCCAAAATGTGCAGCTGGGAATGTTTGGGATAAATTCCAGTGGAAATTTGACCATGAGACAAAGTCATGGGCTGGGCATTGACACGTTTGAGTGGCCAAACAAAGTCATGGATTTGGCATTGACAATTTGTTTGTGAATTAATCTTGGCGAATTAGATTCAAACAAGTAACTGACATGATTGATTCACACTTGGTCGCTGAAAAGAAGCATTCACACCGCTGGTGAATGATCAGCGCACACCTCCCGAACCAGCACCAAGTCCTGGAATCCGTAACGAGTTGCCAATAAGATCCATCCCCGGATCGCACCAAAGCCGCTGGTTACAAATGCAAATCCCGGTCCCAACGTTGTTGAACCGCAAAGTGCTTGCGGGGTGCGGGTCCTGCTACTGCAGTCAACTGGTCGCGGCTATGCCCTGCAGATGTTGGCCGCCTCAACCCACGCCACCTGACTCCCTCTGGCCTGGAGCTGGGGTTCCTGCAACAGCGAGATCCGCTGCTTATCCCAGAAGAAGTTCAGGATCAACCTGGAAAAATCACCAGCCGCGCCACTCCATGGAAGTTAACGACAATGGCGGTTTGCGACAATGATGATTGATGGTCAGTAACAGTGAGTGATTTGCACCCTAGCAATGATTGAATATAATCGTTGGTAGTGGTTGACCATACTCAAGCTGGTTGAACATGAGCGAAGTTGGTGGACATGATCAAGTTTGCTAGCAATGATTTGTTGTTTGGCAATGGCTGAAAGTGATCAAAATTTGTAAAAATTGGTGACGGTTCAATGGTTAGCAATGATTTATGTTTAGTGATGGTTCGTAGGAGCTCTACGCCGCTCCCAACCAACAGCCAGATACGCCTGCCACCGTTTTAAATGAGATTCCCTAACCCGTATACCCCATCCACTCATATCCCCAACCACCAATATCCCCAGGCGTCACGGAACGGGATGCGCATGTAGGGCGCCAGCAGATAGGTCAACAGCAGCTCCGACTCCGATTGCTTCAGCGAGGAGCCAAAGGTGGGCACCGATTGCAACGCCAAAATGTCCTAAGGTCGGTCAGCCAAGCGTAGGCTGGAACCAGGTACGGTTCAAACATAAACTTACTATAGTAGGGAATTGGTTGCCAATGATGGTGGTGAATAAGAGCTAACTGATGGTTTCCTTGCTTCCAGTCACCAATGTAGTCCTGTCTCAACCAATACACTTATCATCTACACCACTACTATCCAGCCACCATGCTTCCGGTTACCATGAACTAGCGGCTGGTCACAAACCCCAGCTACAATAATGGCAGAAACCGCTTGAAAGCAACTAACATTTCATGGCAAGTGAGAGCGTAAGGCTTTCTAGGCAACGGGATACCAGTGGAAATGGATAGCAACACAAATTCCCCGGTGGCTCTGTAGCCAGTAAAGGCTCTGATAGCAACAAATTTTAATGACTCGCCGGCCCCATGGAAGCCTCACCTGAAAAAAATGTATTTCGATGGTGGGACACATTGTACGGGTCAAAAACCAAGCAGCAAAGTTGGTAGCCGTCATACACCGTATGCTTCCACAGGTTGAGCTTGCGCGCTTTCTTTGCATTGCCAGGCATGTTTGTATCAAGGTCATGAATCACATTTCTAAAAATTGAAGAGCTGTTGTCGTCAGCCTTCACCAACAGGTTTCTCAACCACAGGTTGCTGCTGCTTTGCTCCACCAAGTTGATCTTACCTGCTAGCAGGACCACAAGCTGTTCCCGGTGGACAGAGCTGGGCCATCCACGGTGGAAGCGGTCTTTTGGCTAGATTAGATTGGCGCAGGGTTGGGATGAGGTGCTGCAATTCCATGCCAAGGTGTCTTCGAAGTGGTCTGGCTGCATTATCATCGGTGTTGCGCAGTGTGGGTTTGACTTGAAGAATGGTACTGGACGGTACTGGTGTGCGCAAATTGTCACGACTGTACAGGCCATCCTGTATGACCTGGCCCGGAAGTTTGGCGAGTTTGCCCAAAACTAAGAAGAAGGTGATCAAGGCCGATATATGTTGTACATGCCACTATAGCAGTGACACGCATGAGGCGATGCAAAGGCTGCAGGCGCGTGCGTTTGCACATGTGTGCGTATACTAGTGTTCTACTACCGCACCGTACCTACCAGGAGTGGGCTGGATGGCAAGCTGGTGTGGCACGCGCACTGTGCCACTATCGGATTCACTTGACTGTGAAAGCCAAGGGATCCAGGAGAACCCAGGGTCTAAGCATGTTTGATGATATCTACAGGTGGGGTATAGCAAGATGATCCAATGACGGGCGCAACCTGCAATTGGGTCGTTTGGGCAGGAGCAAACGGATCATCTTTCTGAAGAAGACTCTCCGGTTGGAAATTGCTGAGCAGTGCGGTGGGGGTTCCTTGGCGGTGGGGGTTCCCATCGAATCGATAAAACCCGGTTGAACTGTATATATTAAAGTGACTGACTTGAGAGCCACCAATGACATCCAGGTAAACAACTTGCGCGTGTACACCTGCCATCCTGCGCATGATGTCGCCTGAAGATTCTACCCCCAAACCTGGGTCTCTAGAAATAACCACTGTTGTTAACCATAAAATAATGAATGCGCCTGCTATTAAGCACATGGCGCACAACTCAGGTGACGTTGATGACGCGCCTATCGACCAGAAGCTGGAGAAGCTGAACATTTACATCCATGTTCCAACATGTCCCAAATCACCCTAGACTGATTGTACATTCGATCTGGGATAATATCAAAATTAAAAA
This sequence comes from Symbiodinium kawagutii, assembly GCA_009767595.1. Classification (NCBI taxonomy): domain Eukaryota; class Dinophyceae; order Suessiales; family Symbiodiniaceae; genus Symbiodinium; species Symbiodinium kawagutii. The sequence goes on from VSDK01011774.1 coordinate 17,384, forward strand.
ATAATACTGTGTATATAAATACAAATAAATACATAGCAAATGAAATTATATACATATATTTAGATATGTAAACAAATACATATATATATATAAATATTTCAATCAATAAATTATTTGCAAAAAAACTGATAAATATAAAAATATAAAAATATAGATATATAAAAAATTTGAATATATCGGGATCCTGAGGGTGTACATGTTTACTCTGTGTCCAATCACAGAGCCCTCAGAGCCCCTCACAGCCCTCAGCATCATCATCATCATGATCATCATCGTCGTCGTTATTGTCATGGTCATCATCATCATCATCATCATCATCATCATCATCATCATCATCATGCAGTATCGCCAAAATCGGTGTCATCATCAAAACCGGTACCATCATGAACAAACGCCATCGCCATTGCCAGCAACAACAACCCACCAACAACAACACCACCACCAAACAACAACAACAACAACAACAACAACAACAACAACAACAACAACAACAACAACAACAACAACACCAAACAACAACAACAACAACAACAACAACAACAACAACAACAACAACAACAACAACAACAACAACAACAACCACAACGACAACAACAACCACAACGACAACGACAACGACAACGACAACGACAACGACAACGACAACGACAAGGACAAGGACAAGGACAAGGACAAGGACAAGGACAAGGACAAGGACAAGGACAAGGACAAGGACAAGGGCAAGGGCAAGGGCAAGGACAAGGACAAGGACAAGGACAAGGACAACAACAACGACAAGGAAAACAACAGCGACAACGACAACGACAACAACAACGACGACAACAGCAACAACAACAACAACAAGAACAACAACAACAACAACATCATCTTTATAATCATCATCATCGTCATCACAATCATCATCATCATCATCGCCACATCTCCAGGAGGTTGATCTGGCGTCACCGGCAACTTCCTCTTCAGAGAGTCCTGCACTGGTGCTGGCTGGTTGAAGAGAAGCCGAGGGTGTTCGATGGGAGTGGGTGATGTTGACCCCGTGATTGATAGCGGCATCGTCGATGAACGTAACAGTAGGCAGCTGACATCGCAGGGGTTTTCTGGATTTGAGGCAACAATCATCTGGATGATTTCATTGGAGGAAAACTTGACGGAAGATAGCATGTGCCTCAGCATGACATCCTTCCAGGAGACCCCGAGGAATTTAGCCAAAGCACGATACCCGCAGCGACCATCCCCTTTCACATTTGTGAGTGGAATGCGCCATCACGGACACTGTGGCGAGCAGGAACAGCAGACGCAAGGCGCTTGGATTTCGACGGAAGGTTGAATTCATTGATGAACCACATGATGTGTACTCACAAAAAGAAACGACCTCCCTGTTATTTTCCAAGTTTTTGAGCACTTTCAGGTCCTCCCCACGTTTCCCAAATAAAAAACATTATCATGTCTACATGTAACTCCCGGCTAAACACGGTTGACTAAGTGTACACTTATTTGGGGGTAGACTACAAGAGCGTGAGTCCCCACATGGCTTATGTAATTCATCCAGGCAATTAGTTGACCGTCGGCCACACTTACTCTTCTTGACGAACTTTCAACGCGCATCCCAGAGGGGGTTAATATCGGTATTTGACTGCTGGCCAAGCTCAAGAGATTTGGGATTGCAGCCAAAGGTAACTTGGTTCGATATATGTTATGTTTTGTTGATTTGTTAATCACATTTCTTCCAGGACATGAATCATAGATTGACCACATGGGACCAACTCAGGTTCTTGTGGCGCTACCGAGTTTTGGCTATGCGCCATCAACGTGCTGGTTCACTGCGATAGCCTCTGAAGCCCCAACATCATGTAACTTGACATGGTATTTTATCCACGATGAAGCATCCGTCTTGATTATCACGCCTGCGCATCAGAGCCACCCTTCGCGTTACCTCCCCAACCCTTCGCCCACGCACGCTCGCTCGCTCGCTGGCCCCGCCACCACGCCCATCGACCCCACCAGGCTAGTTGATAGCTGAACAAGCCATCATTAGCGGGATCAATCACCAAAACCAAGCTAAGGCATTTCAAGAACTATGCCTTTGGACCCTACGTGAACGGTACAATGGCAGGAAGCACCACTCCTTCATTCACGAAAATATGATCTGAATGGCCGTGGTGGATGATTGATGTCATCAAGCTGATGGTGTATGATCGATGCTATCAACATTAACAGGGCCAATCTGCTAGTGGATACACCAATTTGATGGTGGATTATCGGTATCATGAACATTGACGAGGCCAAGCAGGGGGTTGACTGCTGACTGACTATTTTGGTTGTGGATGATCGATGCCACCAACATTAGGAAAGCTAAATTCTTGGTTCCATCAACATTCACTGAGCTAAACTGATGGTTGGTAATCCATTTTGATGGTGGATGATCAAATTCACTAACAGCAACAAGGCTAAGCTGAAGGTTGATAGATGATCTTGATTGCTTATAGACCACCCCATAGGGTCATATAAATGAACCAGGGAAACCTCATAAATGAATGTATGCTCTCAGAACCGTCGGAGTCCACATACAGCCCACCAATCTCCAAACCACTGGTAAGACCAAATAAGTAGCGCTGCCATTCTCACCAACAATTGGCTTTCGTACTGGGCCTCAAATTCAAAACTTTGTCTGGAATCTAGAACACCCGAGTGGGGGTTCCTTTGCAATAAGAAATGTAAGCATCGTTCCGCGATGTGGAACTACCCAAATGAAGGATCTTTTTTCAGAGAATGGACCATCATCAATCACTATTGACCATTTACAAAACCAAGGACTTGCCAGTTATGGTTATTAAAACATTGAGGTGCGACATGCCATGACCATCCATGATTTTTATTTCCAGCTGCAAGCCTTCAATTTTTGTTTCGCGGATCATGTCGCAAGTGAATTCGCAGGTGACCCATGGATTCCACCGGCCAGGCATCCAGCTAGAATGACGGCGTGAATTACATGCTCGTTCTCATTGCATCCAGCTAGAAGGACAGCGCTGGTTGGGACAGCAGCAGTAGTCGGCGGCGCAGGCCAAGCAAGGCAACCCCCATGTGCCAAAGATGGGTATTAACATACATGTGCACATGTATGTACATGTTCAAAAATGAACAAATATTTGCATATATACAAAAATAGCTATAAACATTCAAACATGCATGTAAACCAAAAACACATATCATTTACACATCCATTGGGTAAAGATGCCTGTGATTTCATGTGCGCAGTTATGCATGTATCTACCAGCCTGCTTATGTGTCTGCAAGTATGTGAGCTCTCGTTTGATGTGAAAAACATCCCAACAAGCATCTGATCCAGGGCGCCAAAAACCCGTCCAAGTCCACGTCACGGCGATCCCTCAGGGTGAGATACTCCGTCCGTAGGACCGAACCAGGACACCTTCACCTGCCCAAAATGCCAGAATCTGTGGAGCCAAAAGACAAAACAGTGATAAAACAATGTCACTGATAAGCAAGCATAAGAAGCGCATCAAAAGAAAAACGTAGATCTTCAAACTTTGGCTTTTCGTGTGAAAACTCGCGCCTCCTCAGCCCGCAATTCTACGACTTCCATCAGTGGCAGCGATGGATCATTGCTGCCACTTCCGGAGGTCGAGCGCCCCGGCTCCGTTGGCAACACTGAGGACGGCTGAAAATACCACGCGCCGCGGGTGAATTTGGAGTCTCTTTGCCATGGCTCAGGATGAGGATGCCATGCGCTGAAAAGCAAATTCGTTGTCCAGGCTGACGAGACGGCTGCGCAATAGGATGATGCACCCAATGCATTAGGCTAGTGCTACCAATCATTAACCAATATTAGCCAGTATTAGCCTAGTATTCAACTATTATTCTTGGCTGTGGAAAAAATATGCCTGACTGGGGTGTACCACATTCCGTAAACTTGGTGGAGCAAAGCTGCAGCAACCTGTGGTTGAGAAACCTCTTGGTGAAGGCTGGCGACAACAGCTCTTCAATTTTTAGAAATGTGATTCATGACCTTGATTAAAAAATGGCTGACAATTCAAAAAAAATGTGCAAGTTCAACCTGTGAAACCATACGGTACATGATGGCTAACTAAGTTGTTGTGAGGATCCAAACGGCAGCATATCTCGACATCTCTCGTTTTTGCAGAAGGGATGTGACACGAAAAACAGTCAGCTTCACAATCTCATGTGGGACATCCAATAAATGCGTTTCTGCATGGGCTATTTAATGATTTATTGATCTATCTGAATTGATTGCAACAAGAAGGCATTTCTGTTGTTCTCACACCACTGGCGGGCGTTCCTTTCCTATCAAAAGCTGATTTGCAACAAACAAAAACAGGCATTTCCCATCCTTGCCACCCAACATCCATCGCCAATAGCATTGCCAAGGGGCTTCTTCGCAGTCTACGGGGCTTCCGGACAAGATGCTGGGATTGGCTTGGCTGATGCTCCGGAAGTCCGACTTGTATCCTTGGAGCGGTCCACAACTGCGGCCCCAAAAATGTTGTCACTGTCCGGACATTCTCGGATAGGTCAAACATCTCATAAGCCAGCAAGTTCTCAAGGGGAAAGTCTGAACAAGGCAGGGCAATGTTTCCTGAATTTTCATCTAAACTCTGCCTGGGTCGCCCAAAGCTACAAATTAAGAATACATAAGAATACTTAATAACTTAACATGATCTATGGGAGGGGTGCGCAGAGGTTGCCCTGTTGCAGGCACGACATCAGCAGCAAACGCAATAAGAGTTAATTTACATAAGGTCTCACTAGATTAGAAATCTGCAGGAAGAACCCCATTGTTGGAGCTAATGTTGCTTGGCTACCATTTGGTTGCTGGCCTCATAGCTCCTGTCTGGGGCTACCCCTGGCTCCGAATTACTCCCTCCCAACCATCCGCCAGAGATTGGTCCCATCCCAAAACACCCAGCGTCCATCTTGTCCGGTGATCCACCGTTTGAGGCTCTGCAGACCCTGAAGGCTAGGCAGCTACAGGAAGCTGCATGGACCCAGTGATGCAAGCAGCGACTCCAAAGACATGAATTTCCAGCCTGATCTTTGTTTGGAGATTGAGCAAAAATAAAGAAACAGAATCGTATCCTTTGGGATTACATCAGCTTCCTACTGAAAAAAAAACATGAAATGACAAGGCCATATGATTCAGAATCATGCAATAGCAATTACTGTTCCCAGGACCAAAGCTTCGGAACGGCACTGTGACTATCAAGCAGTGACAGCCATCGAAATTAGCACTTCAGCCATTATTGAAGCCTCAGTGACTCTCCACATCACAAAAAGAACCGTGCAAGATATCGCTTGGCATAATGCATGACCATAACAAACATGGCTAACTGTAGCAATGAACATGCACCCCCTGCACCTTTGGGGTCACACAAATAACTATTTTCAACACGACAGGGTCCCTGTAACCCATGATCTGGCTATGGGTCAAAACCCTTAGTCCCCCTGGTTCCCCATCATTAACCATTGCTTTCCCACTATTATTGTTGGTTAATATCTCCCATTAGTTGGTTGGTTGATTCATATTGACCCATAGCCAGGTAGTTGGCATCCCCTATAATTCTTCATTAGTTCTCATCCCCTATCATTGACGAATTAACCAGGAACTATTAACCATTAACCAACCATGGGTATCCCCCTATAATTCTTAGTTATAATTCCCTATTGTCAATCATTAACCAGCTATTGTAAACCATTAACCAACCATTAACCCAGGATCTACCATGACCGGCTTCAGTCCATCCGCCTGCCAGCTGCTAGCTGCCCACCAGCTGCTGAAGGCTTTCCTTCCAGCGAGCTCAAAGCCTTGCACTGCCAGCGAACCTTCCTGGAGTGCAGGGAGAGCGAGATCTCTGGTTGATGGTTGAACCACCCATGGTTGACTAGTGGTTAATACTGGTTCACAATGGTTTTATATGGTGATAATGGTTGGGGATTCCGTGTAAGTAATGGATAACAGTGGTTAATAATGGTTATATTTGGTTTATGGCAAACAATCATCATTAACTGGTTGGTGGTTGAACCACCCCTATGAAAAATATTAGTCAACCAATAATCAACTTTCCATTTGTTGAGAATTGCTGGGGAAAATGAAACATGTTTAAAACACCAAACAAAATTCTGTTCATCATGAGGCTAAGCACATTAGCAGCAACAGCAACAATGAGAGCGAAGTCCGTACTGCATTGCGGGCAAGTTCTACAAATCAGCAATGAAGCAACCACAAAAAGTAGAATGGGTGTCATTGGGACTACTATTTGAGACCTTTCTTTTAACTATCATCCTAACGCAAACCAACATACAGAAAATAAGACCTGTTTTTTTTGACAGTGATGCTGCTTAAGCTGGTAAACGTGAATCCAGCCAGCTACACGGTAGCATCCATCAGTGGAGGTCAAAAGGTAGTCGAGGTCCAATCCGACTCGCTCCCCAGGCATCACTCCAGTGTGGGTTATAGGCTATAGGTAAGTAGTTTGGAATGTTCCACTACCCAGCTTTACCACCCATAAACCTCAACAGTTGCTTCTGGTGAATGCCACACCAAAACTAAACTTTCAGTTCGGCAAATCACAGCCGTGAACCAACTCACCCGCAAAGCTGACGCCAACAGCAGCTGTTCCACTGGTATCAACTACTGCGCCGGGTTGGGTCCACCCCTCCACCACCACCACCACCACCACCACCAGGGCATCCACCGACCGCGCCTCGCCACTTTTGGAGCGCCGCGACTTCCGCTGCTTTTTCTCGGAGCTGTTTGCGTAGCGCCACTGCAAGGGCACCGCGTAGAGACGCGGCCGGCGCGAGGCCTGTATCGCCGAGGATGGTTGAGGATGCTTGACGGACTAAGGATGACTAATGATGGTGGTCAGCAAAGGTTATTAATGACATACCAATGATGGTTATTAGTGATGGCTGATGGTTACCAATCATGGTTGATGCAAGAAATAGCATGATCCCCCAATTGATGATGGTTGATGACATGCCAATGATGATGATTGTCCCCTAATGATGGTCACTAATGATAAAAATTATTAATGATGGTAGGAAAGGTAGGCTCCATCATTATGACAGCAATGTTGGTTGATGACAAATGGTTACTAATAATGCTAATGATAGTCATACTGATATGATTAATGTTGGCTGATGACATGCCAATGGCTAATAGCACGGGCCCAAAAACTGCAAAAGAGGTAGCCTCCAGAATATGGGTTATAACTTGTGAAAATGACGGTCAAAAATTGGCTAATAGTACACAATCCTGGTGGTTTCTGAAGGCACAGGAGACAAAAAAAAACATGGGTACTGCAGAATGATTCATAGAGGATGATTTAGGGAACCCCCATTTTGAAAAACCACCATCTATGAACTGTTGATGAGATACTAAGGATGGCCAATGATGCTTATTTAGAAAAGTTATTAATGATGGCTAATGAAATATGGATGGATGGCATTATGCTGTGAAAACTTGTGAATAAACCTGATGGTTTTTGACATATTAGTGATGAACTAATTAATGATGGTTGATTGATGGTTAACCACGGGTGATGATGGTTCATGATTTTGTCAATCAAGTAGGAACTCATAGTTATTATGAAATATCAAGTGATGGTATATGCTGTTGATTATGATTAACGAGATGTGAACTGATGGTTGTTGAAATACTAAGGATCGTTAATGTAACCAACTGATTCGTGACATATTCATGATGATTAATATGAAAACAACAATCAACACATGGGTGACAACTGACGGTTAATCGATGATTGATTGATGCTCAATTGATACTCGATGATTAATTAATGAGTATAGCAGTATAGCTGGTTCTCAAAAAATGGTTTAGGTTTTTTCCAAGCTTGTCATGGCTAAGTCATGCGGATATGTTTGCGGGGGAGACTGGGACAATGGCTGGGAACCATGATCAACTATCGTGCGAAAATGGCTAAGACCAATGAATAAAAACCCGCACGAGGCGAATGAATGGTGAGGCCCATGGTACCTTTGCTGGGATGTACTCGCCCGTTTATCCAAGAAAATGGTCCAGACCCATTCCCAACAACAACTGGTTGGTGGTTTCAAGTTTCAACCCGTGTGAACAATGTTAGTCAACCAACCATTTGTTAATCATTGCTAGGGAAAATAAAGCCACCAAACAAATGACATGTGACCACATGTGACCACAGCATGGACCTTCGCCGCCATTAAACCTGGCCTTGTCAGTATCCTCCCCCGGCGGCAGGAGCAACACCTTCCAGAGGAAGACGGCCTTAGCACCAGCCGCCGTGAGGGTAACCCCTGATCATGGCTCCGCTTGAAACTTTCAACTGATCATGGTTTTTGGGATTGGGGCCGGGATTGCCCGTGGACCTATGAGGATTGACCGACTGTGAATGTACGATGGTGGTCAGTTAACCCCATGAATCAGCTTGGTGAGCATCATCCCAAACAAGGGTCAAACGTTTAAAGCGAAAGCACCCACCAGTTGCAACCAGCATTAACCATCGCTAGATACAGTTCTTGACCAATATTGTTTTTTCCTTCACCACCCACGAAGCGCCGCGAAATACGGCCAGTTGATCCGTCCCTGAGCCCCAAGATGCATTGCTCCTCCCGAATGCTTGTTGGCAACAATAGCAATAAATACAAATCAGCCATTTTGGGATGTGGTTATATAGTTTTCTATTCCCATCGGTGCAACTCTGAAGAAACCAATTCAGCATGGAGTTCGGAATCACCATGAGCCTTTCAAAGGCTGAATCCCAATCTGAGCTTTCCAATGTGCCTTGGAAGGAACAATTGGCAGCTGCCACCAGGCTGCATCGCGTAACCATGCCAATTCTGGGAAGAAATCGATCAACTCGGGTCTCTCACCAGTGAGCGCTTGCCTGACGCTGATGTCATCACCAGGGGCCACACGCGAACAATGGGACGCTAGCATGGCGTATCATGCTTAGCCAAGGAGTTCAACGGGGCACCAATCATCATGCTTTGTTTGGTAATTCTTGGGGATCTGGCCGAAGCCCACCCTGCAGAATGGGTGAAAACAAGGCCACTGCAGGTCCCCACGAACATTGCCGTAGTCCCAAGGAATAACGTGGTGATTCGCAACATGAAGATTGAAGCCCAGTGTTTTTAGTGCTCTCTGTAACGCAAAGGTGTGTAGTGTAAGACTGAAATTCATATTGGATCAGAAGTGGTTGAATGCCGTTGCTGAGCGAATGTTGGTACCCACGCTGTCACCAAGCATCGCCGTCGCCTATCAATCCCTCGCAAATTTCTTATGACCTCACCATATGTTTTTGGCTGAAAACAAAAACCGCCTTTACTATTCATCGGCATGGGCCTTTACTTTGGCGATGGATCAAAATCCTCAACCCTGATGATGGCAATTTTGACCAAAATTTCGTGGCAGCAACAAATCACCAGGTCCCTGAACCATCTCGAAATGCTAGAGTTTCAGAGTTCGTACCCCGCTGACAACCAGAAAGAAACAGCTGGCTGTCTGGAAACAACCAGCCCGCTGGGAGTGGCGGTAGCTGAGGTTCGAGGTAACCTTCACCAGTTGCCAATTGTAATATGTGTTCAAAATAATCAAGAACTATAGCCAAGATTAGCCCTCGTCAAACAAGTATCTTATCTACCATTCTTGGCCTTAACGTCATAGGCCGCTTATAAATCCCTTGCCAATCCTCTCATGTTTGGTGGATAGTGGATACCTGGTAAAGCCATCGAATCCCAAAAACACAACAAAAAAACGGAGCTAGTGGCTGGTCATGGCTGGTTACGCCACCTATGGAAACGTCCATTGTCAAAGCACTAAATTGCCAAAGCTGTCTTTGCTTCTGGGCTTCGAACGGAGAAGCATCCAAGCCGATGCTCAAAGAGAGTTGTTCCACCAACAAACCTGGAAGCGTCCCGAGCTGAGGATGATGATCTGTTGGATATGAGGGTTATACCATGGTTATGCCAACTATATGAGAAATTGGGAAATAGTTGGATGATGATGTAAGGGTTACATGACCATTAGTTTCATTAGTTATATGTAGTGAAAAATGGGAAATCATAAGCAAGAATAGTAGGGGATATACCAACTATATGGGTGTTTCTCAAGCCACAGGGAACCCCTAAATCATCCTTTATATCTCTCATTTACAGCAACCAACTGGGCAGTTTCAGGGGGGTCCCTCTTCTAAGAACCCCCCAGTTGGATGATCTCTTGGAGATGGAGGTGACCACCCAAATCTGACACCGCTCAACAGCCATCAACCCTCATACGCAGGCAGCCGGTAGCTGCAAATGCACAAAACGAAACAAAAAACTATGGGTGTTTTTTTGCATTCAACTATGGGTTGATGAAGGCTAACCAAAAGAAAAAGAATAGCTAACCAAAAGAAGTGTGTTTTTTCCATTCAACTATGGGTTCATGAAGGGCTGAATGAAATAGCAATCATGTACAACAACCAGGTGTCTAGCTGCTGTGGCTTTTGAGCCCAGAGCTGGTGCCACTGGAATCGCGATCTGGAACTACCATGATGGTAATCCCCTACTTTCGCCACCAATGTGAATGGTTGAACGCATGGCAAAGGGACAGCTTCCTTTTTCAGGGGTTTGACCGAAGTGAAGCAAATCGAATTGGACTTCAGGTTCCATTGAAACAAGTAGAAAGACTGCATGACAACTCGGCGACGTGCATGGCCAGTCGATCATTTTGTTCAAGGAGATCCAAAAGATATAGAGCCATATCCATAAATGGTTGTACCCAAACATTGATTCCTTAAAAAATGGATTTGAATGGATTGGGAGTAGGCTTTGGAATACCCTAGCCCTATATAGGGCTACATGATGTACCCTGAAATGCTCAAATCCAACCGATGCATGGACTGCAGGACAAGGTTTCAGTAGAAGTCCTTTCCACCAGAAACTACAAGTGGTTGAAGCGACTTCAGGTGCAACGTGCAAATTCCATCGAAGACTTCAGGCGCTGCTTTTCACTAGTGGGACACGCAGGCCCTGCGGCTTGAGTCAGTTCTGCAATTGTCACTCCTGGATTTGCCTGGCAAACATTGGCCAACAGCTGTCCACTTGGCATGATGACTGAAAGAGACTGTAGGCTCACGTCCAATTCACGGGCAATGCGCTTGAGTGTCTGCCAGGCTGGATCCGACCCAGATATGGGTAGACGCAACTTTTCTTCCCCTGCCAAACTCGAGCATCTGAGGGAACCGTGGTCATCAAATTCCAGTTGACAAGCGAAAACTTTCGGAAGTAGCACGTCGCTGACGTAAAGGGTTCCCTTGTCCAACATCGGAACGTCGCATTTCCCCTCAGTATTCTTCCCGCAAGCAACAACTTGTCCATCACTACGGAGAAGCACAGTATGCTCGTAACCCGCTGATATCTGGGTGAACGATGTTCCTTCATCCAAACATGGAATATTGCATTGCCCAAGTGAATTTCCCCCACAAGTGACAACTTTGCCATCACTGCGGAGAAGCACGGTATGGCTTACACCTGCAGAAACCTGGGTGTATGAAGTTCCCTCATCCAAAGCTGGAATGTTGCATGCTCCCTCGTCATTTAAGCCACAAGCAACTGCGTTGCCATCACTGCAAAGAAGAATTGTATTGCCAAATCCGGCAGATACCTGGGTAAACCATATTCCATCACCCAAAGTTGGAATGTTGCACTCTCCTTCGCTGTTCGACCCGCAAGTGACAACTTGGCCGTCACTTCGAAGAAGAACGGTGTGGCACACTCCTACAGAAACTTGGGTGTATGAAATTCCATCCTCCAAACTCGGAATGTTGCATTCTCCGTTGCTATTTGCCCCGCAAGCAACAACTTGACCATCACTGCGCAGCAGTGCAGTATGGCATACACCGGCAGACACCTGGGTATATGACACGCCATCCTCCAAGCCGGGGAAGTCGCATTCATTTCGCTCATTTGTTCCGCAAGCAACAGCTTTGCCATCACTTCGAAGGAGAACTGTGTAGGCATTTCCCGCGGAGGCCTGCTTGGTGGCTTATAGATCCCTTGCTAAAAAAATATTTTTAGTTATATCCCAAAAACACTAAAAACCTAAGTTAGTGGGTATAAGCCATATCCAGCCTGGACGTATGACGTTCCTTCATCCAACGTTGGAATGTCGCACTCCCCGTTGCTGCGCTCTCCAAAAGCAACGGCCTGGCCATCACTTCGCAGCAATACGGTATGGTAACCTCCCGCTGAAACCATGGCGATTCATCTCCAAGGAGGTGATGCTGATCATGTTGGGTTGATCAAAGTGAAATGGGTCCTCTTCGCATATATGTGATTTAACATTTAGATATCATTAACAGTATTAGTACGATAAACATATATGCCTTGTTTATATTCGATGTACAAGAGATGTCAATATTGGCTCATTTACAGTAACATGCGAAGAAACACATCATTTAACATTTAAACATTGACCATTGAAATGTGGCAAACTATGGACTGCAAATGTCTATTGGCAAAGTACAGTCATGCACCATTCATGGCTTTATCATTGATATGTGTGTCACTTGTATACTCATATGCAGATGTGCAAATATGGTAATTTCTGAAAATAGGGGTAGCCTCAGTTATCATCCTGTATAGCTATCCATATAGCTGCGGGGTCCCCCGTTGGCTAAGAAACCATCATATTGGCCACTGCCTCTTTCATCAGTGCCTTCAGATGAACAGGCGGCAACAGCAAACACCAGGTGCCGGGCTCTCATGGTGAAAGATGTGAGCCAAACGATCCCATCCCATAGAGTACCAACCCATCCCTAGAGTACCCAACATCAACATGGGTTGGTATCAATGCCCATCAGGTTGATGTTGGGAATTACAACGATTGATGGCATAACAGCCATAACATTTGCTGGTTTACAACTGGCTGGCTGTAGATCTGGGTAGTCAAACAATCATAAGCAGCACTGAGCAAATCATCTAAACATAATAGTGGATTTTCCATTCCCTTGTTGATGCTCATCAGCAACATCAACAAACAACAACAGTTGGAGGGCGATTTTCTGATTTTGACCACCTAGATCTACAACCACCCACCGGAAGGTTCATATTGATATATGTCAATTTCCTGTTCCTGACGCTGCTGGATTTGCTCACGGGGGACTGCTAGGGTCATACTCAATGGATCCTGGGAGAACCAGCTGTGAAAAGCCCCACCCCATAGTTGATGGTATCCCAAGCTGTTTTGTGAAACTGGGGAGTGGTTCTTTGTATGGATCTACCAACCTACCGTGCCATGGATACAGGGGTTTTGTTGAACTGAGAAATGGACGAAAGTCGGGAGCAATGCGCGCAAAAAAAAACACATGTACGGGTTTATGATGGTGATATCCCCCACACTGGACATTTACAATTTATAATGGGGAAATCCCCAATCATAGGGTTTGAGGGTACATAATTTATGGACAAATCATGACAAATCCATATATTACAAGAGGAAACTATGCCATTGACCCAGGATCAACTCTTCATTGTGTGAGTGATCCAAGCTGGGAAAGTCTGCAGTGAGGCGATGCTTGGAGGGGCGGCCATCCTTCTCTATGAGGGATGAGCAGCTGCTGATGACAACTGCTTCCTATTGGTGACCACTGATGGGCAAGAAACACATTCAGTACAATGCGAGCATGGAATCCAGTGGGTCAAAAACCTTTGTACCCAATGTGATCAAGTTTGTTTTTCTAGATATTTCTTCAGATATGTACCAAACCTTTTTTTGATATGTGACAAACTAAGGTCTATATCCCGAAATCCGTGGATTGCAAAGCACCGAGCCGAGTTGGTGATGGGGCGGCTGCAGCGAGGGACGATCGGCATCCGTGAGACTCATGCCCTTGTCGAAGTCGAAGATGACCCCCCCGGAGCACCTTGTGGATCATGTTTTGGTTCGCTGGTTGGTTCGTTGGTTGGTTGGTTGGTTGATTGGTTGGTTGGTTGGTTGGTTCAAGTCTGTTGATTGGCTGATTTGTCGTTGCAGTTGCCGTCCTTGTTGTTACTATAGAGTCAAAAATGCTATAGGTGTAATTTTACGTATACTTACGTGGTCAGATAATCGTTGCAGGTATTGATGCTCATTGTGGATGATGATGATGATGATGATGATGATGATGATGATGATGTTGTTGATGATGATGATGATGATGATGATGATGATGATGATGATGATAATCCAATCATGCATGTACAGTGAGTATAGTGTTGATGGCGTCAAGGCCAGGGCAAAGCCTTTGGATAATCATGGAGAACCATTGCACACACAAACACACATGGTGCCGGCCACCAAGAGTTTGTAGACCCACACACATGGGTGTTTTACCAGTTGGAGGAGTCTTAAAGTCAACCATAGATCAACTAAAGCAAACTATTGGGGGATAATTTGAATTTGGGAGTCTCCTATTCTGAGAAACACCCACATTGATAAGCATTATCTCCGAGAGACATGCTTCATCAGCCGCTTGCATTGTTCCAAAGACTGTTCCTTGAACATGTTTCTTTTTTGTCTGAACAATTTTGAACGCATCAAATTGAAATGCTTGAGCAAAGGGTCGTTCAACCTCTACCTTGAGCTTCAAGCAGGGGATTCTCCCAGCACTGCCCTGACCTACCCGCAACAGCTTGCCCGCTCCAAATCCAGGCACAGCTTGGAGTTTTTCTCCAACAACCTCTCCAAGCTCTCGAAATAATCCTTGGGAAATGCTCTGGTAACACCAGGCTCCCAGTCTGTCACTGCCATTGTCGGCATCTGTGCCATGGTGCATAACTAGATTCCATGGTCATCTGCCAAGGTATCGCAAATTGTACCCTCTACCAGTTGGATGATTCCTTGAGAATTGTACATACATCAAGTGATCATTATTGTTGGTGGGAACTCCCTACTTTAATCAACCAGCTAAATCACGTGTTGGCTGGATTGTGGATAAAGTATACCGGGACTTTATCGTGCAAATCCATGTGATGATTTCTCTCAATGCATCAATTCACATGGTAAACATCAATTTCCTCTAATTAGTTGATATGATCAGTAGGCTTCATATCAACGTTGACATTTTTTTTGCCCGTGATTGCAAGCCAATATCAACCATTATCATTGATTGATCAAGTAGTCATATTCATACCCAACCAATACCACGCATTCTAATTCATGGTTGGTAACAACAAAGCATGCCACCAGTTTGCTTGACTGTTGCCATTGGAAGTAAAAACTGGTAATCACCACAATTAAATGAATCAAGCATCACTACAACCAGTCATTGATAGTACGGATTACACTTGACAACCTCAAGTATCTCCTGATCACAGCATGCAGTTTCGAATAATAAGGCTGACATTAAACCTGCCATCAACTATATCAAACCATCAATCAGCCAGCAAAAAAAAATCACATATTGATCAAACCTATCAAACCCTATATCATTCATATCAAACCATATTAAACCCTACATAAAGCCTATATATGAACCCTATATGGCTGTGGGTCAAAATCCCGTACCCCTGGTTCCCCTATCATTAACCATCGTTTTCCCCATTATTGGTTGGTTAATAACCACCATTATTGGTTGGTTAATATTGACCCATAGCCATATATGAACACATACCAACAAAGAACCCTTGTAAAACCACCTCCAACTCCACTTCCCCAGCAGAACCCGTGCGTCACGTGGCCAGCGCTTGCGCCCGGATCAGTGCCATTTCGGGCTGAGGCAAAAGCAGGGCCTTGGACACCTCCCGGAAGCTGTTGGAACCTCAGCTGGTAACTTGCTGGCGGCAGTCAAGGGGATTACCATGGTGAAATATAGGGGGTAACAACCAATAATAGGGGGGTAACAACCAATCATAGGGGGTAACAACCAACAGGCTATAGGTGATATTGCCATTAACACTTGAAGATGACAACCCATGGTGAATGATAGGGGGTAACGTACCATGCATAATGGTTTATGAGGGATATAGTGGTTTTACAGGGGATTATGAAGGATAGGTGAATGATAGGGGATAGCAACCAACAAATGTAACATCAATAATGGTTAATTAATAAGGGATATCGTGGTTTTACAAGAGAGGCAAAATATGGTATGGTTAATTAGTGGTTAGTAGTGGTTCCTAGTAGGGATAATGAGCAACAATAATGGTTAAGTTCAACTATATGCTGGTTTCTCACAATAGGAAACCCCACAGGTTAGAGTTGGTTTATTGCTATAAATGGTATGATGATTTTGGGGTCCCCCTATTTTGAGTCAGCTCCTGTGGCAACAGTGAAGTTCCTGAGGCTTGATACCTTGTTGTTTGGCCTGTGTTTGATTAATATGGCTATGGGTCAATATTAACCAACCAATAATGGTGGTTATTAACCAACCAACAATAAGGAAAACAATAGCTAATAGTAGGGGAACCAGGGGTGCGGGATTTTGACTCACAGCCATATTGATTTACCTTTTACCTTGCTAAGCTGGTTGGTCTTGTGGTAACCGGTGGTTGGTTTGCCATATAGACACAAACAATGGAAACACAAAGTTACCAAATGTAAATGGTAACAGTAGTGGTAAACCACTTGGTAACTTGGTGGCGCAACCAGATCCCTTGGTAAAAGTTTAATGGCTTTAGTGGCTACAATGGCCCAAATTAAGATTTGAACCAAAACGTGGCGATAGAATTAGTCTTAATTAAGCAATATGGTAAGTTGGCAACATGGTGTTTGGTTACTTGGTGCTTGGTAACTTGCTGGCATCTATATGGTAGACCAATCAATCATATCCAAAAAAGGCTAAGAATCTCAGTTCGTGGCTGGTTACGCCACCAAGGTATATTGCTGCCGACCTGACCAGCTGAAAATCCCGGTCCAGCCTGGACTTCACTGGAGCAGTTCAAAAAAAAGGAGGAAGTCATCTGGCTGGTGGTTTCAACCCCTTTTAAAAATATTGGTCAACCAACCATTTGTTGACAATAACTTGGGAAAAGATAATAAATGTTCAAAACCAGCAAGCAGTATTAATTTCCTTGAACAAAATCAAGGGATCGGCGCCATTCTTCGAATCAACAAACTAAAAACTAGCAAAGAAACAAACGGCGGGTATATCCCAATAGCTCAGACCCCTATTCTTCTGGATTCTGCACTGCCAATGTGATCCCAAAAGCACGATGTCGCTGAAACTCTCCACTTTGGGGATAAGCCTATTTGGGTGTGATCCCACTTCCCCTACCTTTGCCACCCCTCTGTTCGGAACATGGCCCACTTCCCGTTGCGCTCCCCTGCCATCCTCACCGCTGCTCGTCCCAGCAGCTGAGGATGAAAGGTCGACACGGACTGCCAGGGCCACCCGCGTGGCCCGAGTAATGCAGGGAGAAGAGGTCGCCATGGCGTTCCTGCACCGCTGCCGACACGGTGGCGCGCAGATCAAGGGGGCGACGCAGCAAGGCGTCCATCATGGCCACCAGGGATGCACAGATGCAGGTCCTGGCGAGAACAGCTGGCACGGCTGTGGATCAAATGGATCGGGGCCAAGTGGCAAGTTGGCAAGGCTGAGTTCTGGGGTTGGAAACTTTTTTTGGGCCGAAAAAAATTGTGTGAAATGGAGGCCATATTAGCGATAAAAGAATGTTTTTGGGTAACTTTGTTCCGGAAATTGGCAGTGTATAGTGGGATGCTTGCCCGATTTGTAAAGCAGGGACTGTTAGAGATGGTTTCAAATCATGATCAGCTGCATGTCCTCAGCTTGAAGGTAAGAGTGAAGAGTGTGCCTTGAAATCCTTCCCTGACGTTATCATCATCAACCATCGTACAGCTCTTAACTCTCGTTTGAAATATTGTGTTGACATTAGCCTTCATTTGTGAACCTTTTACAATGTTGCCATCATCAGTCACCAGCATCATATTTCATGGTTATTAGTCACCAGGATTGAAGCAAGTAATTCATCGGTTCTTTAGTGAATGTTCGCCAAATCCAGGTCAGAAGTTGGTTCACTAATCATTCACCAACCTCTGAACCAACTGATATTGCCAGGATTGAAGCTGCAACATTAAAGAACATCCTTAAGCAACAATCATCGACCATTGATGATAAATGTTTAATGAATGGTTGATGATGGTTGCAACAACCTTGAACATGAAGCAGTGTAACCATCATCAACCATTAATTGACCATCATCAGCCACAAAGTTTTGCCATTTGTTCAACCATCAATCAATACGTTTGCCATCATGACCTGTCAACCACTCCGAAACATCATCAATCATTTGATACATGGGATAATCATTATATGAAAAAAAGAAAAATAGTTAAGCAGTTAATCAACGCGTATCCTGTGAATCATTACTTACAGCATCAAAACCCTCAAGAAACTATCACCAAACTTTAGAAACCATCATTCATCATTGTAATATTGTTACCTGTTAACCTATTTAGTCAATCATTAGTTAAACCATCAACCAGCATATCTAGCATTGGTTAACCACTTACTCACTACTTCCTAGTTACTCAAACCACGGTGAAGATGCCTATTAATCATCATCAATTACCCATTAACCATTGCTTAAACCATCAAACCCTTATCAAACACCAATCAAAAAACATCATTGGTCCAGCCATCAACCATCAATTCATCACCAGCTAAACCATCAAAAAACAACGAAAATCACCAGTTGATCATCATCAAGTACCCACTAATCACAAGCTAAAGCATCCAAAAAAAACATCCAAAATCACCCATCACCTTGCGCCCTGCGTTGCGCCCCACCTGGCTCCGTCCATCTCCCGCGTGCTGTGGATGGCGCTCAAGGCCGCACTGGCGCCGCTGAACAAACGCGAGAGCGTAGCCAGGTTGCGCAGCAACTCGCGCTTGGGCTCGAAAGTCAAGGTCTGCAGGCAACGAGTCGGTGGACCCAACGCAACGAGTGGCGAAATCATGACTTTTTATTATGGTTTTATGGTTTTATGGGTCATGAAAAGTCATGATTAATGGTTTTTATTAATAATGGTTTATATTAATAATGATGGTCTTATGGTTCAGAATCGCTGACAATGGCCACAATAATGGTGGCTCTTCAGCGGTTCTTAAGTTCTTAATGCTAAATCCAACCATTTCAGTGGACTTCTAGTGGCTAAATCAAAGCAAATGGTGATTTTGAAAGCTGATAATGGCTAAG
Organism: Symbiodinium kawagutii; assembly: GCA_009767595.1. Taxonomy (NCBI): domain Eukaryota; class Dinophyceae; order Suessiales; family Symbiodiniaceae; genus Symbiodinium; species Symbiodinium kawagutii. The sequence continues at coordinate 36,590 of VSDK01011774.1, forward strand.
AATGATTGATACTCATGATTTTAGTGGCTAGTCATTGCCAATAAATGGTGAATAATGGTCAATAATTAATTGCAATTGAATGGTTTATAGTGGCTAAGAATCGCTAAGAACTGCTAACAATCATTTGTAGCCAGGAATGGTTGATTAAATATTTCAGTGACTAATAGTGGCTAAGAATGGTTGATACTACTGCGTAATCATTGGATTTTTTATGGCAAATAATGGTGTTTTTTTATAGTCAAAACTGGTTCATAATCAATGGGTAATAATGGCCAATAACGGTTATAATAATGCCTATAATGATGGCGCTAATTGTAATAATGCCTACATTAATGGCCAATAATCAGCTTTTGTGGCTAGTGATTTATAGCTACCAACATGGCTCAAGATGGTTGATACTCATGATTTCGGCCAAAATTGTTAACACTATTCTTGCAGTGGTTAATCGTAGAAAACCGTGGCTATAATGGTCAAACACGATCCTTACTGGTTACTGGTTGAACCACCCCGTCATCAAACCTATGTTTGTCGGCTAGCCAACCAACCATAGCTTCCAATACAGCAGAAGATAAAGAATGTTTAAAGCCACGAACCAATTATGTTGGATATAAGAGGTCTAGGGACTGCGAAGAGATTAACAGGAGTACAGCCATCAAGAACTCGTTGGGATGGAAAACACCAAGAAGAAGGAGGAACTTAGGAGGAATGCATCGTGGGAATAACCAGCAACTATATATCATCAAGGTCCACAGCTGCTATGAAAAACAATAGTAACAGGGATATGATCATGTTCCAACCATGAACAACTGATGGCAATATAGTGGAATAGGTATGAAAATAACTACATGGATATTAACAGCGGCTAACAGTGGGAACCAGCAAAACGATTGGGACTACATCGTGGGAATGATCAATCAACATGGGTTATAAGAATGATTTTGCATGGGAAATATTGATATTGAGATTTAGTGGTATATTACCAGCGTTTGAACTCTGAATGTCCGACAACAATACCAACACTACTAATTACTTGCCATTGTGATGTTGTGATGTTGGGGTACAATCGTCAACAACTGAGGTACCAAAAGCATGATACAGTGGAAGAAAACGTCAACAATCGGGGGAGAAGGTTTTGATTGATTGGTCAATTAATGGGTAGAAGTGGTGTCAAATATTCAATTGTTCACACTATCAGCAAAGAATATTGAATATTGGATGATTGGCCAATATTTGGAAATTACCCCGAACAAAAGGCCAACTAAAACAAACATCCATCTCCTCTCAAGAGGCCAAACTGGCCGCTGCTTGGAGGAGCAGTTCAACCGGGCCGATCGCAGCTTCGTGCCTGATCTCCAGCCCAAAAACAGGCACCAGGCCACTTGGCATCATCCACGGCCAGCGGCATGGGGAGCAACCGCGAAACCAAGTGGATCACCAAGGCGAAACATGAGGCGGCCGCATGGGGCAAGCGATCCTGACAGCGAAATCCCGGGGACCATATATGAACGAGTCAGCGTCGGGGGTCGTTTTTACATCCCAGGTGGACGATTCTGTTGTTCAAATGTGAAGAAAAGGGGCACTGTCTGAACTGTCGGTTACGGTGTTGGGAAAGGTTAAAACACTGGGAACGATGAGATGTGGAAACACAGCACCGTCGGAGCCGCGGGAAATCACCAACCACAACCAAAGGAAAAACTGCCCAAACAAGTTGACGATTTCACAATGTGTATACTTTGACAGCACATTTCCACGTCATGATCTCTGCATTTGTCAGCGGTGTGCAACAAACATCCAACCGATAGTCTGCATCGGCCCATATGAGTTGGCAGGTGAAAAAGACTGGGATGGTATCCCAGTTTTAGGTTATGGAGTTATGGCCTAAACCCGAAAGACTGATCACTGATCATCGTGATTCATAGTGGATAATCATTGTTGATAAGTTGATAATAGTTGATCATCGTTGTTAGGTTATCCCATTGACTCAATCGTTGTCGCTCCTCGATGTTTTTTCGTGACCAGTGATGGTTGCACCAATAATTGGCCATCTCGACACAACTATGACCATGAGGGGGTCATCTCAAGCAGGAGGAGCTATTGCCCAGCAGCTGATTGGGTGGGGTGCAGAGTGGTACCCCTGAGAGTGGTTCAGATTCGCCATTTGACTTAGCTCTGTCTACCAAAGCTGGTTGTTACCCTGTTAGTTAACCTAGTGAACAAATCTGAATTCACGAACTATGGCCAGAACTGGATATAACTGGTAGTACTAGTGGTTACCCTAGGACCCTAGGCATAACCTAAGTGAACTAACAATGGGGGGGACCACTCTGAATCCCCCACACCTGGCAGGAAAAAACCGAGCTTCTTGCTGGTTCATCATGAGTGTCACCATGCTACGCACCTCACAGTCGTCGTCTGTTGGAGGCCCCAACGGGCCACAATGAAGGACGGTCTGCGACTTGGACCCTGGAAGATCACTCCATTTTTTGTAGCTACAAAGTGGTACCATAGTTAGTTAAATCAGATAGTACCATTGGGAGGTACAGCTTAGAAGATCACAGCTACAAAGTGGTACTCTATCAGTGGTAGAAAGTTGTACAGTGATGGTACCCCTTAGTTCGTTAACGTAGAAGATCACCTTTATCACTGGTAGATTGTAGGTACAAGCCTAAAAAAGGTGACAAATTGATTGACGACGCCTAAACATCACATTTTTTGTTGTAGAAAAAACATGAATCAGGGTGTAGTCGCAACAAACCAGCACTGGATCAAGCCAATCAGTGGCTAGCAAGGCGACAAGACAATAACTGTGCACTACGCCAACAAGGTCTCAAGACGCATCAAACACACCATATCACCACCAGTAGACGGGTTGGTGGTTAATAGGGGATAATAAGCAACAATAAGGGCTTTAACCACTAATGATGGTTGATAAAAGGGGATAGTCACCAACACGCCACATTTAAAAAGTTTTGCTACAAGCCATCACCCCAGCTGGTCCTTGACTCCAGTTGGGTTTACGCAACCATAAACCCGCTGTCTCGTCATGAAACATAGACTTTCAGTCGGCCCCAGTATGCATGTGAATGGCCATCATCGACTGGCATCCTCAAAAACAACTGTGCACTAGCTTGATCATCCTTGTCAACCAATATCGGCCATCGTCATCAATAATCGCGCTCTGACCATCAGTTGACCGGTTTATCAACCATCAATTAAGCACTGTCACTACCTATAGGCATGATCAGAAGTTACTACCGACACGCAGCACCTTATATGTACATGGTGGTAATTCCTATTCCATGACTGTTGTTGATTATGCATCAGCCTTGATCAACCATGACCATTGCAAAGACATCACTTGACCGTCGTTTCACCATAAGCATTATTCATCTATCAATTGCTAAAAGCAATCATGGCTAAACCATCAGTTGACCATTGCCAGGCCATAACCATTGTTGGTAAACATCATTTGAGAGCATTGCTAAACCGTCAACTGCAATACCTCAACAATATCCGCTGTAGTTGGCAAAGCACCTTTTACGGGAAACAAACGTAAAACCATTACTATCGTTGAGATCAAACATTCACCAGCCCCATATGGCCTATGTGGTTGCATCAAGCATGTAATGACTGATTATATTTCATAATTACTTGATATCAACCATATGATAAACAATAGCAAAACGTAACAGACCCATTGTCGAGCAATTGCTGATTATCATCTGGTGGATAAAAACCCATCCCCAAAACAGTAGTTCACTGATAAATCATCCTCAGGTATGGTTGAAAACAAACAAACATTTGAAACCACCATCAAATTATTGTTCATCAATCATCATCATCAATCATCATCATCATCATCATCATCATCATCATCATCATCACCATCATCATCATCATCATCATCATCATCATCATCATCATCATCATTGGCCATTACATCCTATTCTCTATCGTGTGGTTACTATCCCCCATGCTTAACCATTAGTTAAATTCATCTTGAACCATCAGTTCTGCTGAACAAATGTTGAGTCATGACTGTTCTTGATATCAACCATGAAGTATAAAGTAATCAAAGAATTGTTAAACCATACTAACTAAAAAACATCTTGAACAAACCTACGAGTACCACACTAACTAAAAAACATCTTGAAAAAACCTACGAGTACCGCTACTAACCCTTACTAACCTGGGAGTATCTCTACGATTAACCACTATACATTTAAAAACCACCAGCCAGATATGACCAGCAAAATTCTGAATGAGTAAGCCCCATGAGAGTGGCCCCTCTTGGAAGCCATAAATCTATATCTGGTTGGTGGTTTCAACCCCTCTGAAGAATATTAGTCAACCAACCATCTGTTAGTAACTACTAGGGGAAAAAAAGTAAAACACCAACCAGATATTTATCAGAGCCTTATTAAGAACCCCCACCAGCCATCACCAGCAGCGTGCTTCCCAGGCACCAAATGACAGACCTCAGCTGCTTCCGTCACGCTGTGGATCTCCGCTGGCAGCGCGGAAGGAAAGGAGGGCAGCGTCAAGCTGCCAAGTTTGGCCTAACAAGCTGCGTTCGCGGAGGTGACACCAGGAGTGAACACAGAAGTGCACGCGTGTGGTTCATCAAGTTGTTCATTGATGCTTGATTGATGATGAGTTTAATTCATGGTTGATTGATAAAATGATAATGACTAATTGATGGTGACTTATGGTCAATTCGTCGGGAATTGATGAGTAAGAAGCGTGATTGGTTGTTGGTTGATTGATGGTTGATGTCAAAACCAACATCGGGTGACGCCCTAAACAATAGTTGAATTGATGACTTTGGATTCACAACGACTATGGAGCAGCTTGATTGATTGCACATTGCTTGGATGATCGTGCCCTGTCAGGGGAACTGCCATATACCATAGAATCACCACCTAGCGTAGAAACTCTTCACATGGCTCCACAAAAAATAGCTCGCATAAATCACATCATCTTTGATCACCACACTTTCATCAGAAATGAATGGGTCTCAAAGTAGAGGACCCCCGAATCATTCAACATTGACCACTTACATACTTATAGTAATTTCACCAACCATAACTTGATACTTGGGGCTTATGACTTGAGAAACCCGTAACATCCCCCAACTGCCCTTGACCCCCACTCCACTTCAAGCGCCCAGGCGCCTCGCCCTTCATGTGCTCCACATCTTGCGCCAGCACTCGTCCGAAGCCCCCGAAGACGGTGCTGACGGCGCCTGCCTCGCCCAGCCCGGGCGGCTGCACGGAGCGAAAGCTGCGCCGCTGACGTTCCAAGCCCTGCGCTCGAGCGTCCAAGGCTTCGATGAAACTCTGCAGCTCCAACTTCTGCCTGGCGCACACCAGGTGTGAAGCGCTTGGTGCCATGGGTTGGTGAAGCCACGCCAACTATTACGCCCCCAAAAAATGGATCTATGTTTGGTAGTTCAGGGTGTGCTGCAGGGTGCTGCGGAAATGGATCATGTGCTTGCAATGGCGAGTGATGAAGAGCGGCTTCAGTAAACATGATTGAAACGTGGTCAATCGTGAAAATCAGAAGTTGCTATCTTGTCAAGACTAGTGGTTGATTGTGGACAATTATGAGCAATAGCGCTCAATAATAGTGCCCAATAATGCTTCAGGACTAATCAACGTGAGGTTGAAATAAAACCGACTCAACCAACTGAGCTTGGCGGCGTATTGCTTGGGCTGCCAAGCGAACCAAATCATGGATGTCTCAGAGGCATGATGAACTGCCTATGAAGTAACGAATGCTAGGTTTGGTGTTGTTCGCCTTCTTGTGTGGTTCATTGCTAAAGTGGCTAGGTACGCGACTGTTTCAAGAATAACAAAAAATCACTGTAGTGTGAGTGTAATTGTCTTGGTCTTTATGTGGTGTAAACAAGAGCTGTAGTAGTCAAAAGAGTTCAGAGAGACAGGGAAATATTGAAATGGTTTTGCTTAGTTGCTGCAAAAAAAGACAACTGGACAATTGATTCAGGCATCCTCGTCATCATAAACATGATTGCCATCATCATCATACCACAATCCTTGAGTTTGAACACTGGATGCCATTCACATGAATGTAACGCTGAAAACTGCGGTCCCCTACTCCGCTGAACTTCAATGCAAGCCAACAAACTGCTTACTAGAACAAACATCTCAACAAAGAGAAGACAAACAACACCACCAAACTGAAAAATGACCCTCAAACTCGTTTTTTCTCTACCCTGTGCTCTTACATGCGGTCTCAAACTGTAAACCTTAGATCATCGAGTCGCCAACAGTCAACGCAGGTCAAATTGCTTCATTGATAACGAAACTGACATCCCAGCAGTGTTGAACCAGTTGCGAATATCATCCTTCTCCCAGCCACCCTATCCATAGGGTGAACAACCACAGGTTTTGGACCCGCATGCATGAAACAGTCATGAAACTGGATGGATGAAGATGGACATTTGTTTGAACTAGTTGGCCGTGATTTGGTTGGTGATGTCCCCCCAAAATCATGTTTTCAGCGTCTTGATCCGCCGTTTGTACTTCCTGCACAGCCGCATGACCCACATCCTTGCGGCATCCACTTTGTTGATGACGAGCTTGTGATCAAACATCAAACAAATCACCAACGAAAATTATCCCAAATTCCGAACAAAATATTCAGAATCCGAAGAAATAAAGCAAAACAACTCGAACAACAAAATTTAAACCGCTGAACAAATTGAACTTCTGATATGCCCAAACAGCTGATGTTGAAGAAAACATCATCTCACAACAAACTTCTCAGCTAGTCACAGGCCAAGATGCTGCTCGTGACCCTTCATGGACGCAGCCGTGCGGGCCAGCGAACTGATACCCACCTGCATTTTCGGGCCCTGGGATCAACCTGGGCGACCTAGCAGCTACAAGTTGGGGGGCCAAACTCATCCCGGATGCAACGGTCACCTTTCCACAGAATCACCATCCATGGTTGATCGAGAATGGTTGTAGTTATGATGGTTTCATCCACAGATTGAGATGATGAATAAACCATTACAACTATATAACCATTAGTGGTTGATTGATAGTGGTTGATTAAATAGACCCATTTGTAGTCGGTCTAAAGGTGCCCACACCGTAGCAATTGCTAGTGGTATGACATGATTCAATTGTTTTCACCCGAAGTGATCGTAGTAAGAATAACGGGTAATGGTCTGCCCCCGGGATGGGCGATGCCACGGTTAAAAGACGTTGACTGCTCTAGATTATGCTCAGAAACAATTACTGAATGTAATTCTGGCATTGGATACATGCGCGTGATAGTTCAATTCATGGATGAAAAATGGTACTACCTCTAAGTGATATGTTATAGATATTCATTATAAACTATAATACCTGAGAAAATCGCACATTTGGCTTGTCCTGTAAACACCTGATGTAATGGAAACCAACGCAAACCAACATCAACAAGTGTAACACCCACCAACATCAGCCGACATCAACCAACCTCAACCCATAGCGACTGACTTCAACCAATCTCACCCAACTTCAACCAACCAGCCAACAAAGCAAGAAACTAACCAACCAACCAGCCAAAATCAACCAAACATATTCCAAACATCTGAGAATCAAAAGGGCCAACCGACCACCCAACAACGCCCGGCCGCATGGCCAGTGAGCGTCCCACCTGCAGCAATGCAAATTCCGCTGGCGCCGGACTCCGGAGCTGCGGGATTTGCAAGGCTTCGTTCATGCAATCCAAGAGCGCGCGGCCTGAGCTAGGGATGTCTGCCGCCGTTGAAACACCTGATCTGCATCTTGGTTGGTTGGTTTGCCATGCATCCAATCAGTTGGAACTGCGAAGGGAATATCCGCGGATTTCTTTGTTGGGCAAGACTGTTTTTCAATGTTTTTCATGCTTCGTTGGCTCGCGGCAGGGACCTTTCAGCAATTCAGCAGGGTGGTGGATCAAAGCAATGGCGGGCAACTTTGACCCGCGAGTCACGCTTTGGTAACTTAATGACAAAATATCGACATTGTCATTTGGAACACTTGGAAGAATCATGTGAAAAGCGAGCTCCCAACGTTAGCAGGAAACAGCTGAAAAAAACACCATCACAATCCACAAAAGATTGAGGCCCTTGGTTGTTGTCATGGTCTGTCCACAAACCAAGGTACCCAAATCAATGGAGTCCACCAGACACAACGCTGCTCGGCTTTTAGCAGAGTGCCGGTGTCAGATTGTTTTTTTCTTTGCAGTGGTTACACTTGATCTTCTGCAACTGTGTCAGGCACATTGGGTTTCTTCAAGCGCCGGGCAGCCAAACGCGATGTCGACAACGTGAGTGGTTGAGGGGCTGGTGGTGGTTTTGCATCCACCCTGCTAAGTTGCTGCCTTTCCTGCTTTTTCTCTGATTGCTTTGGGGATGTTGGCACGCCATCAGGCTCACGGAGCATATTCATCGACACAGCCGTGCTTGCTCGAGTGCTAAAACTGCAATCGCTCCCAGCGTCCGTAACAGAGGGCGCAGGCCCCACAGGAGGCAGGGTGCCCAGCAATTTTATCAAATCTTCCCAACTTTCTCCCACATTTGGAAGGTTTGGTCCGCCTGAAGGATTAGAAGAAGGAACGGTGCGAACCCCACGCAACCGGAGAGTCCAATATCTTGTCTTGGCATCTTCTAAAACTTGATTCTTCTCTGGCGGCGGCTCACTCTGGCAAGCATCAGGTTCAAAAGGTGCTGCTTCCTGACTGTCAGAATTGAAAGGATCAGCATTATCTGCTGGGAAGAATGCTGACTGATCATCATGGCACTCATCCTTGATCTCCTTCACCAGTCTGTGAAACCCAGCAACAGCAGCACCACAATAGTCAACAGACACGACCTTGCGATGCTGGCCGGCTGGCAAGACAGTCGCACATGCTTGCACCATATGGCCGTGTGTCACCAGCAAGAAATTTCTTTTGGTATGGCGCGAGCGCCGCAAATAATCCAAGTATCGCTTCACATATCGAAGACGAGCTTGCTGCAGTGTCTCTGCCCATTGGGGTTGCTTACCCATGAATCGCCCTGCTCTCAAAGCGGAATGGACATTTGACGACGCTTCTGACTCTTTCAGTGTTTTCTGCAAATTGCTCCACGGTCTTGGAGGCAATGGTGGCTCTGTCTCGAAGACGGGTGGCCCCATGACTTCTCCTAGCTCTTGATCTATCAGGACATTCGTGCCAAACTTCTTGGCTAAGATCAATGCAGTCTGCAAACAACGAAGAAATGGAGACGACACGATCACATCGAAGGTCATCTCTTGTGCCTCCAGGTCATGCGCAAGCTGTTCAGCTTGCGCGACACCTGAGCAACGTTTTTCTTGGCGGCGAAGACCTTTGTATTTTCAAAGAGCCTACTCTAGGGCCTATGATGGTCACCTATGCCACCACAACTCTCTCTGAATCCAGGTATGGTTCACAAACAGTGTCTTTGCAAGGCCTACATGCTTGATCTTTTCATTCAACACGTTCATTTTCATATTACCGTTCATCTTCACCCCATTGGGGATCCGAAAACCTCATATTGTGGGCCTACATACATGTTCTGATTTTCCACAAATTACGATATCTACAAGTATTCGGCTCCAAACAACACAGAGACAGAAGCTGCAACAAGACGGCCTGAAAGCAACTGAATCAGCAACCGCAGCCACAACTGCCACCCACCCAACCAACGGACCAACCAAACACACAACTTCACACACAACCAAACAGCCAACCATCCAACCGACCAACAGACAACCGGACCAAGCGAACGACCAATGAACCTAACAACCATCCACCCACCGACCTATTGAATCACCTGCAACAAAAATCGTTGCCCCACTCAAAATGAATAAACAAAACAGGAAGCAAACGCTGACAATCAAACAGCAAAGACTTGGACTCAGTCGGTTGCCTGGCCGGATCTGGCACATCAAGAGCCTATGCCTGGGCGGCTCCCCAGGTAAAACTGCCCACACAACACCACCGCTCGCCTGCGGCTGTGATAGGAGGATCATGCGGAAAGTCCGTTGCATCTTGTGAGCAGCCCCACTGGTCGAAAGCCTGCATGTTATCTGCTCGTTCCGCATGTCGCACCACAGCAACCACGGTGCCTGAACCGTGCCGCTCAGATGGGGCCACCATCTGTTCCAAGCAGAGATCTGTTGTTTGCCTACGGAACTGTAGCTCCAATCCAGTGATCGACTCAGACGGCAGAACCATCTGCGAAGAAGCCGCGTTCTGACGACTCTGCTGCATTCCTCTCTCTATGGCGGGCAGCCGAGTGAAGAAGTCAATCATGTGACTCAATGCAAGGAGCGCTGTCACAAGTAGTCCAATCCCATGCTGAAGTCCAACTATCAAAAGACCCTCTTCCTGCATGAGTTGGAAGACACTCCATACTACGCAAACACCAGCTACCAGGATTGCAGAGAAAATTGTACAAACAAAAGGATGACAGCCACCTTGTATCAAAGTTTGGACACCTGCGATCGTAAGTACTACACCTCGTCTGTACGTTTCATCCCAGTAGTCATACCAAAGAAACTGAAAAGCTTTCTTGTGTTGTTGTGCAAAATGGGCGTTGACGACTAGAAGTATAGCAGGCGCGCAGCAGAAGAAGGCAAAGGCAAGGTCCTCGTGCCATTCAAGGCTTGTCATGTACAAACATCGATACCTCAACGAGGATTTCCAGTTTCTGCACCTTCTCCACCGAGCGAGTAGGACCAACCCACCAGATAGGCAAGGCACCGCAACGCTGCTGAAAGGTAAGTGATTCCGTAAAAACAATTCATCTTCCTGCCGCCTCGCTTTGTCGAACAAGGTTTGGTTTTCCACGATGGTTAAACTCCACAAAATCCATTGGTTCACACCTGAAAACCAACAAAAGATTCGAGCGGAGCGCCCGGCAACTGGACTTTCCAGCAATTCATCACTCTCACCGAAAAGCATGCCTGAACCAACTGCCATCACCCGCTGTGTAAAATCCCAAGTAAAAGCCACCATGAGGAAACTCTCGAAAACGAACGAATGCACCATTTTGGCAGCAACACTGTAGGCACCCGCATGCGAGGAACCCATGTTCCAGAAAACGTACGCTTGATTGCAAATCCCTAATAGCAAGACCGCAGGATGCACATTGCAGTGGCACATCAGCGCAAAATCGGCGAACGAACCCATTTCGACACCGAGCCCACGCGAATCCGCTTTGATCTCGTGATACGCATAGTTATTCAACATCATGCCTACCCCGAACAACGTGGTTCGCTTGAAGGTTTCAAGGCTTGACCTGAGGGAGAACCACAAATTGGCTGCAAGGCAAAGTGCATTGACCAAAACCGCCAGGGCAGGCCAGTTCGTGACATAGTCTTGACACATCAAAATCAACCACATAGAACATTGGTACAAAATGGTTAAGCACCGCAGGAGGCGACCTGTGCCACGAGAGAGCCAGGGACTGTTGAGAACCACCACATCAGTCGTCTCCCTCCACCAGGCCTGAGCCTTTTCAAGGCATGTCTTGGCTTGGCAGGACCATCCACGGCCAGCGCCCTCACCAACAAGCATCCAACTGCTTGAGTCCTCACTGATGACAGACTGGCGAGCCATTGCAGGAGCACGCGAAATAGCTGGTTGGACCAGCAACTGCAAAAGAACATGTGCATGAAAGTGTGTTAATACAAAAAAACATACATCAGTTTGAATATGTCAAAAACATATGGCTGTGGGTGGAAACCCTGCACCCTTGGTGTACTGTCGGTAACCATTGCATTCCCCTTTAAAATTGACGGTTAACTTCTTGACCAAACTCGCCAAATATCTCCGTACATTTATAAAGTGACATGGGTAGTACAGGGTCCAGCTGTACATCTCATGGTCGATGGATATCTGTTTGCTCACTGATGTTTAAGTCTGTTGCCATATCTAAGATGATGTCTCTTGCAGGCGTGGTCTGTTGATCTGTTGATCCAAAATGACAACATATATGTATATATATATATTAAAAAAAATATATATATATATATATAGACAAATAAATAAATAAATAAATAAATAAATATATATATATGGCACTTGTCTGGAAATGTGTGCCCAAATAACTCGAGGAGAATTCAACCCACAAATCGTTGCTAGTGATGCTCCTCAACAAACAATGCTGGGCACTTTCCCAACGGGGTTTGGAGACGAGATCACACGCGCGTACCACTGGAATGCATGTAACATCATGTAACGTATGTGTCAAGAGCTACACCTAAAAACATTTGATAAAGGTGGTGGTTTCTCAAGCCATAGGGGACCCCAAAATGGTTGGAAGGTATTAAAGACTATGAAAGTTTAATCACCTGGATGATAAGTGGGGGTCCCCTATTTTGAGAAAGCACCATGTCAATGTGTCTTTAAATAGTAAGTCTATAATTGAGGTGTTACTAGTTGAGGCGATATTCCTACTACTAGACCATGGTTTAGAGACTATCAATTGTCATAAACCACTTTCAAAACAGTGATAAACTGTCAATACCGGCTACCTGAATAATCAGAATTACGAGGTTTGCCAAACTGCTATATAACAAACCTAACCTAACTAGCAGTGCATGTTTTAGAAGCCATTGTATTGTTACAACCACAATAGTCATTGATTAAGCATTCATTCTTCTACGTCACTACGGACCATGTTTGCCATAAACAATAAAGGTATACATCATCAAATACTATTTCATAAGCATAGCGCAAACCAATCGTTGATCATTGACTAACCCTCATTGGACTTCGTCATAACAACCGTTTTTGAAAGCAACTATGAACCGATGCCTACTTTCAGAACTAGGGTTTAACCAAGTTTCACAATTCCAGAACCACTTTGTCACTGAGCCTTGCTACATAAACAATCTGTTTTACACCCTCTACTACCACTAAGAACCATTGCTGACTGTTCTTTTCGAAGACAATACTGAGACACATTGTGACATTGTTCACTCTAATATAGAAGCACAACTAATTGCAGCAAAGAAATGGTATACTGTCATGCAAAAACTGGTTGGTGGTTTCACCCCCAATGAAACATATTAGTCAACCAACCAGTTGTTAATACCTACTAGGGGAAAAAAAAAAAACAAAGTTTCAACCACCAGCCAGTAGTTGTTTGACACCCTTATTGGTGCTTATTATCCCCTATCATTAACCGCCAGCCAAATAAACCATTGTTACACCAACACAACGGAACGCCCCCACAAATGACTGCCACAAGTGCTAAGCTAAGCCGAGTTTTTCATCGGCGCCATGGTCACCTGTTAGCACCTGGTTGCATGCAACCAGTGTCCCGCCCGTGTCGTAAAGGTAGCCATGCAGGAAGCAAACTGATGGTTATCCATTAAGAGTTATCTAGCAATAGCTATTTTCAATAATCTTATCATTACTACTATCTATTATCATTAAGCACAATTCTCATTTTCAGCCGCAGCGCTGGTCAATGTGTAGTTTTCACATTGGTCAACCATGATTGCAAATAACGCGTGTCAACCATGGCCGCCACCAGTTCTAGCCACGATTCCTTCGCCACTTGGATGTGCAGTGAAGCCATGGTTCGCTAGGCCCTACACTCCCATGATTGAACATAGCAATGGAAAACCCACCATTTCTCAGGGGAAAATCCACCAGTTGCGATGGATTGGAAATTTGCTGGCAAATCGCTGAACATAGCAATGGAAAATCCACTGGAAAACCCTACAAAATCAGCGATTCCACTGGTGGATTTTCCCGCAAACTGGCTGTGAGTCAAAACCCTGTACCCTTCGTTCCCCTATCATTAACCATTGTTTTCCCACTATTTTTGGTTGGTCATTATCCCCCATGAAATTGGTTGGTTAATATTGAACCATAGCCATATATAGCTGGTATATCCCCAAGCTAGTTGCTAGTTGGTATCCCCTATTATTAACCATACAACCAGCTAGTTAAACCATTGGTTGGTTGGTTAATATTGAACCATAGCCAACTGGCTGTAGATCACCTGCCCGGCCGGGGCGCCAAGCTTCGGAGACCCACCTGACTCCACCAGCTGGCGCTGCCGGGCCCCAGGCCACACAGCACCAAGGCGAAACGCACCGCGCGCTCCAGCGCCAGGGCCATGGAACGATCTCCTGGAGCGCCACCCACCAGGGGTGCCATGATATATTTTGAGTGGGTATATGTCGTGTTGAATCTATGTTGACTAGTAGTTGATATGGTTGACATACGTATATATATATATATATATAAAAATATATATCTATATATATATATATATTATATACATATATGTATGTAACATATATATGTATATGTAATATGTATGATGACTCTGAGTTGATACTATTTCCTCTAGCTTCTAGCTGAATGCTGTGGCCTAATAGTTGATATATATATATATACATATGTACATGTATGTTGACCATTGTTGATGTTGTTTGATATATACATTGCAAAACATTGTTGTTGACTATGATGGACAATTGTTGACTATGGTTGACCACAAATATCATTTGTCTGGGTTGTCGAAAAGAAACAAGTAGTCTGCATATGTTTAAATGAAATATATCTATATTATTAGGTGTGTGTGTGTTATGAATATGTGCTACAAAAGTCGATTACATGATCTAGGTCATATGTGTTTGGAGTACATGTGTCCTGTATGTGTGCATCGATGTACTTGTATGTATGTGTAAATACTGTTTGCATGCACGTACATATATGTATAGGTATGATACATGTATGCGGTATACAAGTTGCATGAGCATGTATCTAAGTTTACAATATACTGTATAGAGATAGCATGTATAAGCTGTACGTGGGCGTGCGGTTCGTTCGTTGTGACATTGGTAAAATCGTAAAATCGAGCACTAGTAGAAGGCTTTTCATACATCTGGATGTTGACTATGTCATGAAACTAATATTTTTTGTATTTATGTTTTTTGTTAATTGACTATATCATGAAAGTTGCTTTTTTCAACATACTGGTTTGATGCACCTTTCAAGCTCTTTCAAATGATCATCAAACAAAATTGGGTTTGGGTCAAATCCTGATACCTCCGTCATTGTTGGGACTGACCCATGCTAGTGAGCGAAATTTCTCAACACGTGGCTTGACATCAAGCTCAAGCCTCGCCCAACAAACCGTGGTATAGCCATTACAGGCCTATGATTTGTTTTTGATGTAACCCTGTAACCCTTGCGATATCTGGAGAGCGCATGGATTTCTGTAGCCGTTTCCATGATGAACACGGGGATTCCAATCTTCAAAGCCGGTGGAGATGAGGGGATGAGTCACCAATGATCGTCAAAAAAGGACAGCCGGTCATGACGTGATCATCCCGACAGCCGGCATTTATTTGGGTATGTTGGGTATGTTGAGTATGTTCATGACTGAGGTAGCGTGAACATACACATGGCAGGTGCGTCTTCAACAAGCGTGTGCATAAACGATGGTATCGCCGAAGCAATTCCTTCTTGAGGCTACAAGAGGTTGGTGATCCCACTCTCCATGGAGACGTCAACATTATGGAGGACGATATGAGGACATTGATCAAGCTTAGAAACATCTAACCGAACTGTTCTTGGAGGACTCATCTGAGCTATCATGATCATTGTAGCCTTGCCATCTACCTCAGCGAGTTGCAACACTCCTGCGACGGGTACGGGCAAATGTTCCAGCCAGGAAGATGACAAGTTGGCAGCGTTGACACTCAAAGGTTTTTCGTTCAGAAAGGGCATCAGCAGGCCGTAAAAAGCATCAGGTCCTTGGCAGGCACCAAGCATGAAATGCACCAGACCTCATGAAATGTCAGAATCCTTGTAGAGATGTACCAAGCCAACTGCTGCGTTGGTAAGGGAAATAAGAATGATTAATGATGGTTGAGTATGGTTAAACCACGGTAAACCATCAGAACTGAATCAGGAAACTATATCTTATAGAATCACAAGCAAACAATTGTGATAGGTTTGAAGGCTACATCTGTCACGCTACCCGGACGCCCATGATCCTCCAGCAATCATGCAATGTTGTTTGCATGCAAATGGGTCTAAGATCGGTACTCCAAAAACCTATTCAGTTCTACCAAAACAAAAAATGAACATAAACTCCACTTACCCGATTCCACATGAGTTAACAAATTGGCTATGGGTCAATATTAACCAACAATATTAATCAACCATTAGAATGGTTAATGATGGTACACCAGGGTTACAGGGTTTTGACCCAGCTTGAGCTGGGTTCTGTAGACTGTAGACTAGTTATGTTAGCAGTCCCCAGGGCTAGCGGCACTGGGGTACCCAAGTCACCGTCCATGGGAAAGGAATTGGCACCAGCAATGACATTCAATATGGCGGTTTCTCAAAATAGTTGTACTCCAAAAATGCTTTGTTGAAGTATGGGGTAATCAATAAAACTGGTTGAGAACTAGATGATTTGGGGGTCCCCTATTTTGAGAAACCACCATATAGCCTACAGGATATATACACCCACACTCCTGGGATTACTCTGCCGAGATGCCATTGGCAGGATCGGGGTAGAGTATCTGGCGGTACAAGAGGTACCAAAAACCACTTGATCGAACTCGTTCTGCACTGATGCCAGTCAAAACCAAAGGAGATTGCCGCAGTGGCATCTCTGGTTTCGGCGGCAAGCGCGATAAGCTGGCAGGGTGATACTGCAATCCTTCACCTGTGGGAGAGATGGCTTAGACACCCAAAGACTTAGAGTGTGTTTATGATGAATTTCCCGTGAACAAACATCTTATGCGTCATTCAGCACAGTTGAACAGTTGACCAATGCCAACAATCTCAGATAATCAACATCAACCGTCGTTAACCTTGACCAGTGTCAAACTTACAGAGCCCTACTTATCTGAACCTACCGATTCCCACCATATTGCCATGTGCCTCATGGCATCCCATGATGTAACGACTTTTCAATGAGCGGCGGAAAGCCGGTGGCAAAACTCGACTGGAGTGTCCAGCTGCTGGGAGCGGCTCAACTTGGATGATGCGGCTGTTTGTCACAAAGTGGGCCCCCAACCACTGAACTAAGTTGGTTTATAACGAATCTAACTAGGGTTAACTACCAGCTATAAGGGTTATAACCCAACTTATACGTGAATGGGGGCCCATTTTGTCAAGAACATAACCATCTGCTATCGGAGGCCCCCCGCATGCCTGAAGAACTGGTTCAAAATGTGAAAAACACGCGGTGATGCTGCTTGTTCGGTGATCAGGACAGAAACCATCGGCATATCGAGTGTACTCTCATGTTGGTAGATTTACTCGATTCAAAATTTGGAGATACTTTCTTGCTGGTGCAATATGACACGCATCCAATATGTGAAAGCTCTATTCCTCGTAGTCATGGTCCTGGTAGATTTACATCAAAAAAACCCAAACCGGTCTGCCAGTCCAAAAGCTGACGATTTGCCATCAAATACTAGTTTGCCATCCCATGTGGGTGTTTCTCAAACTAGAAGATGTCCCAAATATTCCAGTTGTTTAACAATTTATAGTAATATGCCAACCATTTGTTGGGTCCCTATTAACCTATTCACAAGTTAAAGTAACAAACCAACCACTTTTGCGGTCACCTATTTTGAAAAAACCGCCATATTAGAATCAATGATTTACCAACTTCTGGATCACCAGCAGAATCGGGAGATACCACAATCTGCAGTTGCTGATCGTCACCTGGTTAGGAAGAAACATCTGCATAAACTGCAACTAACCAATGAAGAACCTGTGTGCAAAAAGAGGTTGAGTTACATCACTTTTAGCTAGCAATAATACAAAATGTCTGTTAACCAGGTTGTAAAACATCGAAGAACCAGGGGGAAAAAATCAAAGAACGGGTTATGTGACCGCTGTCATTGAACTTATGAAGCATGGCATGACCCTGATGATCCTCTAAGGGGACAATCTTGGATAAAACCTGCGGCTTGCCACTCAGAGCATATATCTATATGAAGGTGTGCGGTCAGCACACATGGAAACAGAACACATTGACATCATACATCTTGAGTATATGTTCAGAATCTAAAACTACATGCATATCTCTATCTATCTATCTATCTATCTATCTATCTATCTATCTATCTATCTATCTCTCTATCTATCTATCTATCTATCTATCTACCTATCTATCTATCTATCTATCTATCTATCTCTATCTATCCATCTATCTATATGTATATATATATAAAACTATTTTACATACATATTCAATACTGTAGATGCATAATGATGCATATGGCCATAACTTGCTGGTGTCAGCGGCGACATCGCCACCACTTCAATCTTGGCCGTCGCGCTTGCACCCCCCCTGCTGCGCCTGTATTCACAATGCCCAAGACATATTCCCCAAGCGTCTGATCTTTTTCTCGGCGGCGATGTAAAACCAACCTGACGACTGATCTCTGAACAGGCTGATACCCTCTGGTGAACTAACATGGCTGGCTGAAAAATCCACCATGTTGTTGGGAAAACCTTGGGAAATCATCCATTTATGGTGGAATTTCCAGCCTGCCATGTTAGTTCACCAAAGGGTATCGGGTGTAATGTCTGTAATATCCATGTAGGGCTGGCTGATCTTCCTAGTTTTGGCTTCAGATGTGATGGTTTCATGATACTTAGTGGTTTCTGAAAATCCATGACCCTGACTAATGATTAAAGAAAACCTAAGGCAAAACATGGTCAATAACGGTTGAAAATGGTTGTTAGTTTATGAACATGGTGTCCATCAAAAAATCAAATGTGACTTTGATACATCTCGGTCTCTGATCCAATTTAGTCTGCAACTGTACATTTGCGGTACCCTACTTGTACCTCAACAGGTTCAATGTAAATTACCCTTGGGACAGTCAATCCGTTGTGGAAACGCCTATATTAGACAATCGTTATAAAGTTATAAACCATTGCTTTAACATTCTTATCCATTGTTCAACCATCATTTGAGCAGCGTGAATGGGATCATCCATCATTAACAACATACTCAACCATCTATTAACCACCATTGAGCATGATTGAAATTAAACGATTTCAATCAATCACTAATCAGCTTACTCACCAGTACTAGGAATTACAAACCATTATATACTAACCATTTGACTTATCCTTTAAGCATTACAAATCTTACTAACCATCAGCCTCTGAATGAAAAGCAACAGAACAAAAACACTAACCATTACTACGAATGACTAGTCCCTACAAACCATTCAACTAAGCATTCCGCAGCAGCTTCCTATCCAGCTTTTTAAGCTGCCATTTGGGTACTCCTGGGGGCCGCTCCTGGCCCCGCTAGCAACCCAGCAACAGCACGCAGTGCCCGAGGTCATCGGAAGATCTCTTGCGCAACCATCCACCTCAGCTGTTGCGCGACCACCAGGGGCCTGTAGGGATGGTGAAGCAGTGTCATGTTTAAAAACCTCTAGATAATCCCTAGAGGCTTATTAAGGTTCAATAATAACTGCTTATTAGTGTTATATTTATCTAGGGATGGTTAAGCCTCTAGGGATGGTGAATCTTTTGCAAATGATAACAATAACAGGGTTGTTAAGCTGTATTTCTTTTGGCAGTCAATTAGTGTCGCGGTTGGATATCCCATGTCGACATCGTCAATGTAGCAAACATAAAATTCAGAGCTGTATCAACATGATAGGATACATAGCAGCAACAACATTGGACAAACACATCAACATACCTTCTAGGGGAAACTCAAACACATTAACTTAAATTCTCAACAACTTGAGGAGTCACTGGATCAAAAGGATCTGGTGGCAGAACCATCTCCTGCCAGCTGGCGCTTA
Source organism: Symbiodinium kawagutii (assembly GCA_009767595.1). Lineage (NCBI taxonomy): Eukaryota > Dinophyceae > Suessiales > Symbiodiniaceae > Symbiodinium > Symbiodinium kawagutii. The sequence goes on from VSDK01011774.1 coordinate 56,419, forward strand.
CATGTATGTGTGCATGGGTGAAAAATGGTTCAACAACTGCACCACAAGGCAAAACTAAAACACACGTTGCCATCTCATTCAATCTTTCAGGCCATCCACATGGATTCTTCTAGGGCCCAGAAAGCATCATTTGGGGGGTCAGTATAGTGTGCTCGTTTTGAGCAAAATCAAAAGAAACCGCACCAAACCTGAAGTTCTTAGGTACATGCGCGAAAGGAACAATAATTTGCCAATCAAACTCCTAATTTGTAAGAAAACTTAGCAACATAATATATTGATGTTTGCCAAGTACAAATAACAATGGTTTGTAACGGATATGATGGTTGTATATGATGTTATATATGCACATAACTTGCCAATACCTTGTTGCTCGTATGCCATCGAAATGCTGGTCTTCATGGTTCGCGGCTCGCCACCGAGGGGCATGGGATTACTAGGACGCTGCCAGGTTGTGCTTCCCGGATTTTCTGCACAAGTTTCTCCAAGAATGCGTAAAAGTCCTCTCCTGAGCGCTGATATCAAAACAAGCGCGAAGTTCTCGAGCGGAAAGGATCAGCAACTACTGGGATGTGCATCCCCAGCAACTAGATATTGACCATGGGTATAAGCTTTATGAGTTTAAAAGCAACCTTATATGTTTGGATTTCATATTGGTGGTTTCTCAAGCCAAATATAGGGAACCCCCAAATCGTCCAAGTCGTCATGCTTGGGGGGTTCTCTAGGACTTGAGAAACCACCAAACCGTTTACCTCCCAGCCACCAGCGGTGAGACTGTAACACCGACGCACCCGGGCCGTTTAAATGAACATGTGGTGGTTTCTCAAAATAGGAGGGGACCCTCAAAATGGTTGATTTATTTCCAATAAATCAAAAAATGCATGATTTGGGATTACCCCTATGACTTGAGAAACCACCATATCAATTCATCTCAACATGTGAAACTTCAACTCTTTGTTGCTGGTAACATGCCTGATTTTGAGGTCATATGTTTTACTTCTGTCTATCCTCGTATCAATCGTTGTTCGCCATGAACCATCCATTTTTCCTCATTCTTTATACACTTCCCACCTTGCAGAACCCCCTACCCCTGTGTTCACACCCTTGCAGCGGCAACAGCAACTCACAACGGCCCGAGTTGAACTGCCCAAGACCACGAGCTGCAGAGATGATTTAAACACTGCAGTGTGGCTGGTTGAACCATCCCTATGAAAAGAGATAGCTAGCCAACCAACCAATTGTGATAAAGATAGGGGAAATCAAACAGCTTGGAAAACACCAACTAATGATAACTAATGGATTTTTACTGTTTAAACAGATGGAACGTATTGAAATGGGTCAAAATGGCCGGCTAGTAAGTAGTGGTTCATAACGGTGAGTACTGAACACATTTGTTTCAGAAAATCACTGCTTGGCCTTCAGATCATTTTTTCGTATGCAGATTGATAAATGACAAGCGTCTGACTCAACATGGAAAAGGCTGTGTTTAGATTCACTTAGGTGATGTCCAAAACAGAGATTGATTACATGCGAAGGTGCTCCCACCCAAAAAAAACACGCAAAAGCTGCAAAGGAAACATATAACTATATAACCCCCTCGAGTTCTACAATTTGCTACAGTAGCAAAACGATGCCCCCAATTGCGTCCTACTCACGCCACTCAAATGGACCGCCCCCCATCGCCAACTGATCCTTCTGTAGGTCTTCAGAACCCATGAAAGTTCAACGGAATCAAACAAACTCACCAAGCAAGAGAATGCGCTGCCCCAACTTCCCAAATTTGTCAAAGTCTGACACATCCAGTTTTGAGTTTATAAAATATGTTCCTGAACTGGCCCATGCAAAATAGGGCAAATCCAATACACATCCGGCGGTTTCTTGAAATGGGGGTACCCCCAAATCATCCAATAATAAGCATTTTAAATTTTGAATAGTAAGCCAGCCATTTTTGGGATAACCAAATTTGATAAACCACCAAATTGCTTCATTGATAAAGAAACTGCCAGCAGTGTTGAACCCTCGGTTTTCAGTTGGTTCAAAAAATCCCTGATGGATGTTTCTCAAGTCATAGGGGCCCAAATCATGCAATATCAACCACTTATAGATATGTTTGTTGAGAATTAATGATGTATATAATATATAAACCACTTATTTATAGATATAATATCAAAAATAATGTAAATATCAACCCCATTTACAAGCATTAAACCAACCATTTTTGTTGGTCCCCAAGCACCAGATCTGCGACCGTTGTCCATCGCTTGGAGCTACATGGTGGTTTCTCAAGTCATAGGGGACCCCCCCCAGTCATCCAACCATATAAACCACTGATAGCAATGAACCAACCGGACCGCAATAGTTGGTCTATCCTCTATTTTTGCTCATCCCCTGGTTAATAGCCATTAATTATTGACAATCCTTTAGTAGCAGACCAACTAGTAGTTGATTGCAGTAACCATTCCCTACCCTTCCAGTTACCTCGAAATCGTAGGTAACCAGCTGGTTTCTACCATTGCTTTTTAGGGTTGGTTGCCTTCTATAAAGGTAACTGGAAGGGTAGGGATTGTCATTGACTACTTTGATTATCATCACCTATGATTCACCATTATTAACCACTAAAAACCACCCATTTGGTGGTTTCTCAAAATAGGGGTACCCCTACATCATCCATTATTAGTCATTTATAGTAGTACTAAACCAACCATTTTGGGGCTCCCCTATGGCTTGAGAAACCACCCATTTGTTTGGATCTGGCTGTGGGTCAAAACCCCGTACCCCTGGTTCCCCACTATTAACCATTGATTTCCTTATAGTTTGTTGGTTATCATCCACCATTAGTTGGTTGGTTAATATTGACCCATAGCCATCTCTGTTTTGAGAAACACCCCCACATCCAGGCGATATCTGGCGAAATAGTCTCGGTCAGCTTCGCTGGAGTGACTGTCTTCGCTTGGATGTGGCCTGAGCTCGGCGGTCAGCCATCACGATGCGACGAGGTGGTTCATCCAACCAGAATCCAACTAGGGATGATGAATGAATGGTTGGATTATCTTGATGGTTAATTCTTGATACTTTATCTTGATGATTTATTCTTGATTTGGGATGATCAGTAAATCCTTGGTTTATTCTTGATGAAGAGAAAACCCAAAAAACGTGAACAGATCATGGATCTTAGTTTCTAGACGTGTATCTCTAAAGCAAGTGTATTCATACGGTTGGGGAAACTAGGCGGTTTGGGGGATACACCAACATGTGGAAATAAAATATAACATGGTTTGAAATTCATCAGCAACTACAGATACCCAATGCTTTAGAAATCCATACAGCTCAACATTTGGTATCCGCTCGCTCGTCATCTGTGTTCGTAATTTGGTACCAAGCCGCAACACCCTTAATAAGGACACCGGGCGAATGGTGGGCTCAACACTGCTCTAGCCAGGCTGATCGCTATTGATTCAGGAGGTCCATCGGGCCAAGATGGCATGTATTTCCATGAGTTGAGGAGTCATCCATCCTCAATGCTACCACCAAATGATGCATTGCGGCATCTCAACCAGGGGTCCAGTGGTACAAGGTGCAGGGTGACCATGGCTCGAAAAGGAAGGAAAAAAAACAAAAACAAGGTGCCTATGTGTTAAAGAAGTCATGGTTTGATTCCACATGGATTTCTCCGAAATTGGATCCCTTGGCAAACCATCAGGTCTATTCTGAAATGGGTGTTTTATTGAATCCGGAAAACCTATAGAGATAGCAACTTCACCAGTTACCGACCCTCTCTCTAGACATTGCCTACTGGAAGATCTGCAAATCCATAAATATCCTATGTCTGATGGTGAAACACTACCTACGAAAAAATGGGACCTAGCCAAAATAACGCTTATCATCTACTATTGAATCGTTAATTTAATAATGTTTTTTGATGGTCATTAATAGTTTTTTTAATGGCTACAGACGGTTGGGCTATTAATGGTTCTTGATGGATATGGATGCATCATTCACCAATATCAAAAAAACTGTTCATCATCATTCACCAACATTCACCATCTTAATGACCATTCATTCTAACCCCGGATTAAGAAACCCTTGATTTGATAAATAAAGGGGTATCCCCCAAGTTCGCAAACTGCATTCACATAAAAAGGGTACACCCGCAATTGATACATGCTTGAAATTCATTGATCGGGGTTGACATGAACCACAATTCATTCACCATCAACCATTCACCACCATTCAACACGATTCACCACTATTAAATAACCACCATTAACCAAGGAATTCACCCTGAAAATCCACCCTGCGAATCTCCGTTGGATTCACCAGGAAGCCACCACGACCGGCGAGCCGCACCGTGACAGCGCTGCCAAGGTGCAAGTCCTCCAGCAAGGCCAAAGCCGTATCCAAGGCTCCGGCCACTTCACCTGAGTCACGTTGAGCGTTCCGCCGTTTTCCACACCGCATGGGACATGCGATGCGATGGTGAGGGATGCTCAAAAACAACGCCGTAAAAATGGCTCAATATGGTGAAATAGTATTGGTTTTATAGGGGTTTATATCAATTAATAAGGATAAACAAATGTGATTTTATAAAGATCGTAAGGGGTCAAAATGGCAAGATGATACCCTTGAAATGATCATGGTTTGATAGGGGATCGTAGGGGGAAAAGAAGGGATATAGATATAGCATTTCTATAGAGATTATAAGGGTTACATAACCATTGGATTCCGATGGTAACCATTGACCATGGCTACATGGTGGTTTCTCAAGCCATAGGGGACTCCAAACGTTATGGTTGGTCTATTGCCAAAAGTGGATAATATAAAGGATGATAACTGGGGGTACCCCTATGACTGGAGAAAAAATGATGATTCTGTTTGGATGATGGTTCACAACATGATGAATGATTGTCAACAAAATCGTGAATCATGGTGAATAATTGTGAATAGTGGTTGACAAGATGGTGAAACATTGGTGATTTCTGGTTGACACAATTGTGAGTAATGGATTGTCATGGTTACCAGTCCAAAGAATGGTATTGAACAAAATGCTGAACAATTGTGCATGATGGAGAAGAAAATTGTGAATAATAGGGAGTGATGGTTGACACGATGGAGAATGACGGAGATTAATGGTGCATCATGGTTATTTACATGGCTAATAGTCGTGGATGGTGGTTATCACAATGGTGAATAATAGCGAACAAACTGGTGAATGAAGGCGTATGATGCTTCACAAGATGGTGAATAAAGGTCAATGATGGTTGACGCGATCGTGAATCACGGTGAATGATGCTGCACAACATGGTCAATTAACCTGCTTACAGTAATTAACATTTCTAGACATGGTTGCGAAATGGATCAGAATGGATAACACTGGTTTTCAGATGGCCAATGATAGCCTTGACAGCTAAGAAGCTTGCAGCTGATCCTGACCGGTCACTGTTTTTGATCCAGGGTCAGGCATTACATAACGATGATATATGATAACCAACTGGTTGATGACTTGCATGGATGCAAAAACCCACAGCTTTTATTGCTTGAAATGGGACACTGGCGCAAATGGTGACTGGTATCCCCACCCAGGAAGTCACTGAAATTCGTCCTGCTGTGAACTGGGCTTTCCCTTCATTGCTCGACATCCAACGCGCGGGGACGATGTGATGTGATTAAGAAAAGGTGGTAGAACAACCTATGCAGAGATGTTGCGTGACAGATCTTGATCGTATTAGCCCAACTAAGTATTGACTTAATGGTCTTAACAATTTCCATTTCAGAAACGGATTCAAAGAAAATGAAAAGCCAAGCAAATCGACCATCCAATCTTTGTGCTCAAGCCAGGCCATACCAGAATGCCAAACAGGTAATGGTGAGTTGCATGGCGGATCTCTTGCCAGTGATGGGAGATGCTGCTCTACATGCATCCACTGATTTTATGGGCGGTTCATAGGTCGACAAGGATGCCCTATCATCAGTTGAAAGGGATGGTCAATGATGGAAGTTGAGAGCTGGTGATGCCAACATCAGCAGCTAAGAGAGATGGATGCTGCATTCAAATTTGTCCGAATGCTTAACAAAGCTGTTTTGAATATCCATGGAGGACGTCCATTGCCTACTGCGCGTTGGTTTCAAACTCTTCTGGTGGCTTGCTCATTGCAAAAAATACGTCGATTGATGTATCAAATTGTTCATGCAGGTGGGTTGCACAGAAAATAGGATGGCCATCCAAGTACTGCGCCTAGAACAGCACAAGAAGCGCAGTTCGTCAGGTCAAACTCCTTTGTCAAACCCCCAACTCTACGACCCCCAAATCTCATACCTTCTGCGGATGCCAACTTCACCAACAGCTTCTTGGCTCCCACCTACAGCCCCAACTCTTAAGTTTGACCAACTTCAACCCAACAACTTCACCTTAAAAATGCCCACCTTAGCACCCCAACCCCAACCCCCCAGCCACCTTCCCCACCTTCCCCCACGTCCACCTCCTTCGCCCAGCGACCCACTTCCCCAGGCACCGCGCTGCCAGCGCCCAAGCGCTTCAGGAGGCTGGCGCCCAGCGCCAGCGCCTCCGTCAGCGCGGCGATGCTCGGAGGACACGGCCGCGGCGGCGGCGCCTCGCCGCGGCGCCCGGTGCCGTGGCCGCCGTTGCGCAGCGCGCGGCCGATGACGCTGAGCCGCGACTTGCGCTTCTCGGAGGTCTTGGAAGCGCTCTGAAGGGCGGTCCTAGGAGATGAAGAGGAGATACAAATGGAGATTTATGGAGGTTATTATGTAGGTTTTCAATATATATATATATATATATTTTTATTTATTTATTTAAATATTTATGTTGTATAGATTTACAAATTCAAATGAACATATTTTAGGTTTTATATATTATAGATGAAACAGAAATACAAATGAAACTGTTTATTTTTGGGTTAGCTATGAGTTATACAGATGGGTTATATTGGGTTATCTATGAGATGATTTGTTTAGAAGAAACTAATCTATTGCAAGTTATGCTTGTTTCTGATGTAGGTTATAGATCACATGATTCACGTAGAAGAATTTGACCTATTTTATGTACAGTACATGTGTTTCTAAGTATCTAAACATAGTTGAATAGATGAATATAGAGGAATGTAAATACATTGATAGTTAAATTGTGTTGCAAAAATACATTGAAAAAATTGGAGACATCATATTCAAACATGTCCACATCATGTTTTGTCTAGAATCATCATGTGTTCAAATGTTTAAGTCTATGTGTCTGTGCCAATGTATACAATATTTGCAGGGTAAAATCAACGCAGAGCAGCGCTTTTCGGAATATCCATCTGGTGTTACTGGTGCTGCTACGAGCATAGCTCCCTGGCGTCGCGGCAAGTGGTCACAGTTGTTCGATGTCTGGCTGGGCGTATAGCTCAAGTCAAGTTATGCCTTGGTAATATGTGGCTATGGGTCAATATTAACCAACCAACTAATGGAGGATTTACCAACAATGATAAGGGAAAACAATGATTAATGATGGGGGAACCAGGGGTACAGGGTTTTGACCCACAGCCATGTATGCGAAGAGGTGTCCATCATTGTGATTAGTTGATGTGGTGGTTTCTCACAATATGGGTACCCGCAAATAATCCTACATCAAGTATTGTTTATCAATAAACTGACCATTTTGTGAATCACTTATTGTGAGAAACCTCCATGTATGCTGATATACGCACCTGATGGGTTCCAAGTCAATTATCGTTAGTCCATCAACCAATTCTCCGAATTGTTGAGAAAAAACACACTACCAACTAGACAAATATATGCATATAGCTAGTTTTGGAAACACATTTGTTTTTTGTTCATTCACTTTAATTAATCATAGATGTCTATAGGTATGTGCACCCGTCTCAATACAACAAAGGTAACCTCGACATTGGATAGAACTACAATGCTACCCTGCTTGTCATTTAATATCAGATCTCACTGTGCATCCATGAATATATACTTAAAAATGGACTAAGCATACAGAAACCATAACGGTTGGAATTGCACTCACTGGTCATCAATCTGGTGTGAGTGAGTGAGACCACATGTCGGAATGAAGGTATGGTCTCAGGAATGTCCTAGAACAGTTGGCAAGCTCCCTATCTTGTTTGCTACATAAGGAATGCTATGGTGTTCGTTGAGATTGCAGATTCCATCGACATACCGAGCAGGTTCCTAGTCCTCCTAAAAACATTTCAAATGAGTCAATCTGCAGCTTTGGTCTCGTTGACATTGCTTGCCTGAAATCAATCCAGCTGTTGATGGAGGTTTGTCCACACACATGCTGAGTACAATACATGGAGTCATCCAATGATGAAACTTGAAGTAGAATCATCCCCAATCTCCGCAAGTTATGATTGTTTCTGTTCTGGAAGCCACCAGTAGCTTCGCGATATCACCATAAACGTGCAAGAATTTCATGGTGTTCAGCGGGAGTGATCGGGCGGCCCGGCCTGGGGTTTTCCAAGAAGGCCTGGAGGCCAAAAACGCGTGCATCAACGTCGGCCGACGCCAGTTTGGGTCGGAGGTCCTGGGGGTTTGAGCATTCTGCTGGTTGCAACTGGTCTTCCCACCAGGAAGTGACCCTCAATTGGCCATCCCTCGATGATGAATGAGGGAAGTGAGCATCTGCAAAGAGACCTTGGATCATTACAAGAGACTGCGAGACAACAAGCCGATAATCAAAACATGACGTGGTATGGGAGTCAGTCAAAGCTATTCAAACCCTGAATTGAGTGGTTTCTGGCAAAAAGTGTAGCTGCCAGTGAGAATCCTTACGCCTTGCCAAACAAAATCATGAAGGACAACGATAACCGTCGATAACCATCATTATGAATCATGAGCAGAAACCATCACCTGAAGAATCAACTCATCATACCAGCATCAACTTTCACCGTCACCACCTTCACCACCTTCACCACCATCACCAACCAATCCGCCAGGACCATCTGACACCGCTCCCGCGGTCTCCTCGCCATGCTCCACCTCCGCTGTCAATGACGCGCTGCTCGAGGCAACTGCGGCAGTGCTCAAGCGCGGCAAATGTGTTGGAAGCACCACATCGCCCTCACAGAGGCTGGTGGCTTGATGGGCGATGATCATGGTGCATGCTTCAATGATGCTGAGCAACAGGCAATCCTAGGGGTTCATCAACAAGAATGGGGAGATATAGCCAGCCTTGCGTGATGATTGTGATTTGATGGTCTTATTGATTGCTTGGCATAGATAGCGATGGTTAGCGATAGTGCCTAGTGCTTTCTAGTGGTAACCGGCAAGTGAATTGATGATGGTTGATGATGGTTGATGATGGTCACTACTGGTTACTAGTGGCTAGTAAATTCACGGTGAATGATGCCAATGATGGTGATGTTCATCAGCAAGCTATAGTGTTGATAATTGAAAATGGCTAATCAAGTGAACATGCCACCGTAAATTGTTTATTATGGTTGTATTTTTGCCATAATTCTGCGCATCATCGTGGGTCTAAGGTTGTTGAAGAACCATTTCAGCAGGGTAAGTGGTTACACGGTTCCATGTACTTAGAAAGTGTTCAAGAATCAGCCAGCCAGCGGACATATCCACCTTTGGATAGACAAATAGTAAGTCAAATGAATGCATCAACACCAAACCTCATGAACCCCGAGGACACGGGCTGATACCCTCTGGTGTGGCAAAACTATGATCCGCGATGAGCAGCGGCAATTGATCTACTGCTTGGTAGTTTCTACCCCTCTGAAACTTATTTGTCAACCCAAAATATTCAGAAAAAAATCTAAAGCCCTAAATTAGTCTATATTGGTCTAAGAGTAGTGCATGTATCCCAAACTACCGTCCAGGGTACGTCCGCAATCAGCACCTCAACCGCTATGCTGAAATGCTCAAAAAACATGTCAGCTGGATACAGCAAGGGGGGGCCTGCAGGTAGAAAGTTATCACCAATGGGTTTATCAATGCATTGTACTTTGTTGTTTTTACCTGGGCGATAAACCAATCTTAGAAGCTGATCTTACTATGGTTTTCACTCCAGATCTAACTGGAGGATCCCACGATGGCCAACAATCAGCAACTCAACAGCCGGGTGTAATCAAGTCAGCATGGTGGGAAGCCATCATTTGGTCAGGTTGCAAACGATATCAGGATGGTGAGCATCAACTAATCTGTGGATTACTGCAATGACTTCCGTGGAAACACCATGTGGGGCTGCAGAAAACAAGGATGGCCCTACTAAAGGACATCTCCATGTGGCTGCACATCAAAGAGGGAGAAGTCTCGTACTTCTAGCTATTCACACCCAATACAGAAAGGTGAGCACAAACAATGTTGAACAATTTTTGACGTAGCATTGCTGATCCTGTCCTTGTGATTTCTGGTTGCATCAGCTCATCTTGTTGGACGGTGCGCCACCTGCTGTGGTTGGGTCTACTACTTAACGGTGTTTGTGGCAGTCTGTTGTTGACATTGCCGGTGATAGTTGGATGTTTTGGCTACGCTTAGTTGCTTTCCTCCTATGATTCTGATTATCGTGGGCATCAATATCGCTGCTGGAACTATTGATTTTAACTACTCATGATTACTCTGTTGTTGTTCATTTTTGTTGGTTTTGTTGGCAGTAAGCCCAGCCAAGTGAGCTGTAAACCAACTTATAAGTAGTGGTTTCTCAAAATGGGGGTACCCCCAAATCATCCATATTCAATATTTTTTAGCAATAAACTATCCATGTTTGGAGTCTATTTTGAGATACACCCAGGCGTCTTTGTTGCTGTTAGTTGCTTGTTCCTACTGGTATACCAGTATTATAGCTGTATTTGACTACACCTTCAATTACTACTATCTGTATAATGTTGACCTATGCTTAATTAATCAACATACCCTGAATACAGCTCAAACCAATCAAAAGAAAACAACAAACTTGCCTTAAATAGAGCTAAATTTGCTGCTGTTGGTTACACCAATGTAACCCCTGTTCCTGCGGGTATCTTCCCCGTAGCCCCGATGGCAGGGATCGCGTTCCTCGCATAAGTCCAGCACCGCAGCGGAACGCAACAAGGGCGCTAATGCCATGGGGGAAGG
>VSDK01011774.1:72500-74250 GCA_009767595.1 Symbiodinium kawagutii
AAAATGTATTGCTATCAAGCTTCCTGCCCTGAGTTCACACTTCCGTTGCTGTTTGATGGGATTCTTGGTCAACAATAATACGAGAAGAGAACCATGTAGTCCGGTTGGATACCCCAGGTAGCAAAACATGTCAAATTGCTGGCAAATTGCGCAAGACCGCAAGATCATGAATAGAACAAGAAACAATAAATTTACGCTTGAGCACCTACAAATGTGTGTTTCATGTTTATATGGTTTCAACATACCAGTGAAGACCAGAAATCCAATCATGTTTTGGTTTGGAAACAACCACCTTGGGGTGTCAAAAACTTGAAGCTGCATGCTTCTGGATTTTCACGATCGATTATCACAATACCATTTCGTCTGTAACGGTTTCAATTTCTTAAAACGCTTTGTCTGGGGTACTGGGCAAATAATTGTTAGCAGCGGTTGGTAACGATTCAAAAACTGGCACAATATAATATGTTGGTAATGGTTAGCGAGGGAAGGACATGGTTAGCATTTGTTGGTAATGATGTGCTACATGTCAATACTGGCTAGGGAAGGATGATAATGCTTCGCGATGGTTAGATTCAACTTAGCACTTGTCAAAAAAAGGTTTCTATGACGGGTCCTATGGTGAGATGACTGTCCGTCCTGGTGCTGGTAATGGTTAGCAAAGGTTAGATGAACGTTAGTAAGCGTTCGCAATGGTTCAATACATGATAATGAAGATTAACTAATCATGGTTAGTATCTCTCAAACCCAATGTAGTAAGGCTCAGTCATGGGCAAGACCTATCATGCTTTGTTCTTGGCGGCAGGGACCTTTTGAATCAGCAAAGGTAGGGTGGTTTTGAAGCAATGGCAGGCAACTTTGACCCGCGAGTGACGCTGTGGTAACTTACAATGACAAAATATCAACGCATTGTCTTGTCGTTTGGAATGGTCGAATAGAAATGAAAGGGAACTCCTTAGCATGAAACAGCTGGAAATGAAAATAACAGCCTCACAATCCACAAGCAATTGAGGCCCTCGGTCGTTGTCCTGGTCTGTTCACAAACCAAGGTATCCAAATCAATATGGAGCCCACTCAACAATGCTCTGCTTTTAGCAGAGTGTTGGTGCCGAAAATAATGGCACTTCGATTCAAGTGGTTACACTTGATCTTCTGCAACTGTCTCAGGCACATTGGGTTTCTTCAAGCGCCGGGCAGCCAAACGCGATGTCGACAACGTGAGGGGTGGAGGGGCTGGTGGTGGTTTTGCATCCACCCTGCTACGTTGGTGCCTTTCCTGCTTTTTCTCTGATTGCTTTGGGGATGTCGGCACGCCATCAGGCTCACGGAGCATATTCATCGACACAGCTGTGCTCGCTCGAGTGCTAAAACTGCAGTCGCTCCCAGCATCGGTAACAGAGGGTGCAGGCCCCACAGGAGGGAGGGTGCCCAGCAATTTCGCCAAATTGTCCCAGTTTTCTCCCACATTTGGAAGGTTTGGTCCACCTGAAGGACTACAAGAAGGAACGGTGCGAACCCCACGCAACCAGAGAGTCCAATATCTTGTCTTGGCATCCTGTAGAATTTGATTCTCTGGCGGTTCACTCTGGCAAGCACCAGATTCACAAGGTGTTCCGCTCAAATCAACGTCGTCCGCAGGAAAAGATGCTGCCTCGCCGTGGCCATCTTTGATCTCCTTCACCAGCTTGTGAAACCCAGCCACAGCAGCGCCACAATAGTCGACAGACACGACCTGGCGATGCTGACCGGCTGG
>VSDK01011774.1:74324-93226 GCA_009767595.1 Symbiodinium kawagutii
GGCGGTGCGGACCGGCTGGCAAGACAGTGGCACACGCTTGCACCATATGGCCGTGTGTCACTAGCAAGAAGCTCCTTTTGGTATGGCGCGAGCGCCGCAAGTAATCCAAGTATCGCTTCACATATCGAAGACGAGCTTGCTGCAGCGTCTCTGCCCATTGGGGTTGCTTACCCATGTATCGCCCTGCTCTCAAAGCGGAATGCACATTCGATGACGCTTCCGACTCTTTCAGTGTTTTCTCCAAATTGCTCCACGGTCTTGGGGGCAGTGGTGGCTCAGTCTCGAAGACGGGTGGCCCCATGACTTCTCCCAGCTCTTGATCTATCAGAACATGGGTGTCGAACTTCTTGGCTAAGATCAATGCAGTCTGCAAACAACGAAGAAATGGAGATGACACGATCACGTCGAATTTCATCTCTTGTGTCTCCAAGTCGTGCGCAAGATGCTCAGCCTGCTCGACACCTGAGCAACGATTCTTTTTGCGACTCAGACTTTTGTACTCTGAAAGAGCCTACTCTAGGGCCTATGATGGTCACCTACGCCACCTAAAAACTCTTTCACCAAAAATGCCTATGTGCAGTGTACATGCGTGATATTTCCATACAACATAATTGTTTGCCTCGGCTTACGCTACCATATGTCTCTGGCATTTTTCAACTGAACCATGGCAAAAACATGCGGATGTTTGCTGAATTGGGAGGCCCAAGACCCATATCTCTGCGTGGACCTCGAAGATTATTAGCCACTCTTATGGTGGTTGATATCAGGTTACATTCTGATTGTAATTGATAACTAATCATGCCTTACTGGCTCCAATTACAATTGTTAATCTCTATATATTGATGTGACTGTGGCATTATATAACCATTGTTTTCCCTATTATTGGTTGGTTGATATGGACCCATAGCCATTTATTGCCCAACTACCATGATTTCCAGGAAGTTCCGGTATCAAGTATCCCGCTCTCAGAGGCAGCGTGCGTACCAACACCAAACGTGTTTGCACTGCACCGGAATCAATGCAGCTGTGCAGCCAAGCTAGTCGTGAAAATGAGTCACTCTCACCATGCACTACAATGACTTAAAATGGATTCTGAGCCTTTCACCAACTGGTTGGTGGTTGAACCACCCCTATGAAAGATATGATAGGCTCGTCAACCAACCAACCAATCAATCATTTGCATCCATTTGCTAATACATTGTGAGAAAATAACACGGCAAAAAACACCAAACGATCAAATCAAGGTCACTGAAGTTGAGCTTCATTTTTTGCGGCAGAGGATGCGATGCTTCATGGTCCAAATGCTGAATCACACTTTCAGTCAACATAAGCACATGTCACATGTGAATACAGCTCAGCAGTTGATGCTACCGCTATCAGAATGAAATAATCAAGTCTGTCAGCGTTTAATGCATGTAAGATCATAAACAATATGCTTACCTATACACTATCTCAGTTCATACGTGTGAATGGTATGATTATGCCTGGCCCAAGCAATTCCATCTCATCCTCAATACATGTCAGCAGCATGCTAGTGTGGAAACATTTCTAGGCAGCAAATGCGTCAGAACCAAACGAGGTTGAACTGGAATTTGAAAAGCTGCTGCCGTGACTGCAGCTAGCAGTGGAAGCACGTGGGGGCTTTGGTTTGTCGGCGCTTTGTTGGCAAAATGGTTGCGGGGATGAATGTGGAAATGCGGCTCTATATAAACCTGACTGCAGGCAGTGGGCATCTGTGAGCATTGCATTGCATGGCATCGCATACTGCAGGTCTACCTACGCGACGCCCACATCAATGACAGGCCAGGAACAAAAATGGGGCTACAAATCAATGCTTCTCTGTGTCTATAATGCACAACTTCATCATCACCGATGATGCTCAAAAATCCTGCACGATCGAAATGCATCAAAAATTGTATGGTTCTACATTTGGGTGTTTCTCATCGTAGGGCACACCTAAATCATCCAATATCAATCATTTATATAGTAATAAACTCACAATTTTGCAGGGTCCCCCATGTACACAATCTAGCTATTCGGTGGACGGTTGGTACCTCAAGGCTGCAACATGCTGCAACCAAATCCAAGTCTAGGCAACCCACACAAGACAGGATGTCTCGAACAACCGATCCCCCACAACCACGCCCTCACAACCAACCAAGACCAACCAACACTACAGCCATGCACCAGCAACCTGAAGGACGACCACTAAACCACTACCACCAGCATTAGCACCAGCTACCACCACAAGACCAACCACTCCCAGAATCACGACAGCCAACCAGAACTACAACAATTAACCACGCTGGCCGCAACCACAGCAGCCAACGATCCAAGCAACTGACCAAAAGACCAAGCGACCAATTGACCACCGGACCAACCAAACAACTAACAACACGCCGACCAATTGACAAGCTGAGCATACAAACCAGGAACCAACCATAAACTCCGAAATAAACTCCATAAATATCCATATAAATCCTATATATAATCAACAAAGAGTTGCTCTCTGTTGATTGCTCAAGCAACTGCCCACGCCACGAGTCTACGCCCGCCTGCCTACGCAACACTCGCAACCCCTTCACCCTCTGTGCGCCTGCGGCTGTGATGGGAGGATCATGTGGAAAATCCGCTGCATCTTGTGAGCAGCCCCAGGCATCGAAAGCCTGCATATTATCTGCTCGTTCTGCATGTCGCACCACTGCGACTGCAGTGGCTGGACCGCTGGGCTTAGTGACCACCAACTGCTCCAAGCATAAATCGGTTGTTTGTCTAAGGAACTGTAGCTCCAATCCAGTGATCGACTCGGACGGCAAAAACATCTGCGAAGAAGCCGCGTTCTGACGACTCTGCTGCATTCCTCTCTCTATGGCAGGCAAACGAGTGAAGAAGTCAATAAGGTGACTCAATGCGAGGATCAATGTCACAAGTAGTCCGAAAACATGCCGAATCAACAGAAACCAGTTCGCACTATACTCAAATAATCCGAATGGCGCACCAACACCAACTATCAGGATAGCAGAGATGATCATACAAATCAAAGGATGACAGCCACCTTGTATCAAAGTTTGGACACCTGCGATCGCAAGTGCTACATTTCGAAAGTACATTTCCTCCTCGTAATCATACCAAAGAAAACTCTTGGATCGGTGTGCAAAATAAGTGTTGGCCATGAGGAGTATAGCAGGCGCGCAGCAAAACAAGGCAAAGGCAAGGTCCTCGTGCCACTCAAGGCTTGTCATGTACAAACATCGACACCTGAACGAGGATTTGCAGTTTCTGCACCTTCTCCACCGAGCGAGTAGGATCAACCCAACAGACAGGCAAGGCACTGCAACACTGCTGAAAGGTAAGTGATTCCGCAAGAACAGTTCATCTTCTTGCCGCCCCAGCGCATCGAACATGGTTTGGTTTTCCACGATGGTTGAACTCCACAAGATCCATTGGTTCACACCTGAAAACCAACAAAAGATTCGAGCGGAGCGCCCCGCAACTGGACTTTCCAGCAATTCATCACTCTCACCAAACAGTATGCCTGAACCAACTGCCATTACCCGCTGTGTAAAATCCCAAGTAAAGGCCACCACGAGGACACTCTCGAAAACCAATCCAAAAAGCGCCAGAGGAAAAAGACTGTAACCCACGGTCATGTTCTGGCTATGGGTCATATCCCACAAAAAGCGTGCTTCATTGCAAATCCCCAATAGCAAGACCGTAGGATGCACATTGCAGTGGCACATCAGCGCAAAGCCGACTAAGGCAGCTGTTTCAGAGGGAAATATTTGCGTTTGCACGTCCCTCAAACCCACATAGAAATTCAATATCATGCCTACACCAAACAGTGTCGTTCGCTTGAAGGTTTCTCGGCGTGACAAAAGGGAGAAACAGAAATTGGCTACAAGGCAAAGTGCATTCACGTAAAAGAATGCGGAGAAGACCACATTGTCAGGATGCACCTGAATCAACAACAGCCACACGCAACAGCAGTACAAAATGGTCGCACACCGAAAGAGGCGACCCGTGCCACGAGAGAGCCAGGGACTGTTGAGAACCACCACATCTGTTGATTCCCTCCACCAGACAAAGACCTTCTCAAAGCACCTCCTGGCACAGGATCCACGGTCAGCGCCAACATCCATCCAGCTGCCCGAGTCACTGGTGACAGACTGGCGAGCCATTGTGGGAAAAAATCGCTCTTGATGGTAGACTGGACCAGCGCCAAGCTTGAAACGAAACATGGTCATTTGATTGAGCAATATCAGTGGTAAAATTGAAGATTCAAGTGCGTTGATGCATAGAGATTGTTTGTTTTGATGTCTACCTCACGTGTGGTTTGAGCCCATCTGGCGATCAGTGCAACATCAACGCATTTGTTGCAGTGCCAAGCTGTATTTGCAACTCAATGTGCAGAAATATGTGGCGGTTTCTCAAAATAGGGGTACTCCAAATCATCCCATATCAATCATTGTTTATTAAAAATCAGCCATTTTTGGGTCCCGTATTTTAAGAAACCACCATGTTGCATGCAAACACCTCGAAGACCACGCAGCCAACAAGATTGTTTACCACAGGCTGGGACTTGGATTTCGCCCATTGCTCCGCGCATCTTTGTGTTTGGGTTCCTATGTTGAGCGTGTTTCCGCCTCCTCCGCCGTGGTCATTACTGACGGTGCCTTGCGGCGGCCCGGCGCTTTAATATTCCAAGGAACCTCCAACCGTCGCCGTCGTTGCTGGTCGCCGCTGGTTGCTGGTCGCTGCATAGACCTGGCATTAGCGTGAAAGGTGTGGCCGATAGATGGGGGTGCGATCAAAACACGGGGACAATCGATAAAAACAACCGCATCACCATGTGTTTGGCAATTCATCACAGATGAATATCATACAGTTAAAATACCAACCCCATCACCATGTGTTGAAAAACACCCGTGGAAATCACCTGTGTTCACAATTGGATGTTGGCTGAAAAACCTGTTGTAAGCCTTTGCCACTGTTGCCGCGCATGGTTTTTGTTGAGGACTTGCCAGCAAGGCCTTGCACAGCAACGAAACAAACCCTGATTTGGAGTTCCGGCCACCGATCCAACCTCCACAGCTTGCAGGATCGCTGGCATGGCGTACTCCGGCGAGCGCGGTTGTTGTCTCAGCCGCGGTGTGTTGGCAAACACCGTGGGGACTGGATGAAGTTGGTCTCGAGCACAGTCCTGGGGGACAGACACCACAAGCTGACGGCGATGTGACCCGGCGCTAGACCTTTCCCAGCCAGTTCTTGGCGACCATGTTCAACCATGATCCCAGGTGATGGAAATGAAAGAAAACCAACACATCATATGCGGCATGCGGCTATGGGTCAGTTCACCCTGTACCCCTGGTTCCGCCATCATTAACCTTCACCATTATTGTTGGTGGATTATCCCCCATTGTTGTTGGTTGATTAATATTGACCCGACCCAACTAGCCATGTTTCACAAAGGTTGATGCTTGAAGAAAGGTGGACCAAGCGGCAGTGGTGGTTACACTCGTTGGCTACCCAAGTGTGGCAGGTAGCAGGGCGCGCAAGCGAATCCCATCAATGCCCAAGCATCCAACCAAGCCGCAAAGGCCAACTGTTCTCAAAAACAAAAAATTGACCAACATCAACAATTATCATTGTGGTTACTTATCTGATGATCAATTATCATGATGGTTGATAACAGTATCAATGATCATCAATTATCTTATTGTCTTGTTACTTATCATCAATGCTCATCTTAATTACCAACAATTATCATATTGCTTGTCTGATTTGTGACCCTCGGAAATTCAGCAAGGCAGCAAACACCGGCTATGTTGAACCGACAATCTTCACGCAGTGTTTCTTTGGTCGCCGCGCTACATTACGACTGGATGACTGTCAACGATGAACAGCAACGCTGGACCATTGCACTATCTTTAGCCATGATTGTCAACCCTGAACCATGCGAACAAAAATAGTTGTGATTTCTTTCGGTTTAAATCCATAGCAGCTGAGCTTCGCACAACTGGTTTCTTCCAGCAACAAGGAGATTCACAACCAGCTGTGACGCATGATGGTGACCAGCAAGAGCACGTATATCTATCCATCAAATGAAGGCATTTATGCAATATCTGATGGTTTGTCAAAATGGGGGTACCCCCAAATCATCCAATATGAAGCATTATAGCAATAAACCGTCCATTTTTGGGTTTGCCCAAATTTGAGAAACGCCCAGCAATGCATTTGTTTCTCCAACCAAGAACGCTTGTTTTTCAAGGATGATCAGGAATTGATGAACCGTGTGATGTCAGTCCCTGGTAGTCTCCTTGGCCTGCAAAAATAAAAAATGAAAAACATCGAAACAATCAGTCCTGGTAGTCTCCTTGGCATCTTGAGTTGGCAGGACAATGAGATCATCGTCGTCCAACTCGAACCAAACGCTGGAGCTGCTGATGCTGTCCAACAAACCTCCCAGGAAACCCAAGTCTGCCGGGACCATGACAAGTGTACAAGGTGAGACCCTAGAGCAACTACTAGTTACGGCAGATATGACTATAGTCATACAAACAACTTGTAAACCAAGTTACAACTAGGGGACACCACCTTGTACCCAGTGAGGTTGGTGACCCAGCATGGGTAACAGACTGCATACGCACCTTTGGACCATGGTTGCTGGGAGGTAAGGTGGCTGAACGGAAGCTGGGCTGTTAATCAGTTCGGTTTCAACAGGTTACTTAAGGGTCAAACATGTCTACTGCTTGTTCCTTAGAACTGGGTTCCCAAGAAAGAATAACCACCACAGCAACATCATGCAACATCCTTTGTACACTGAATATCAAATAGAACCTGAGAATCAACAACGGTTGATGGAGAGTGGTCCCTTTTACAAGTAGCACTGATATCCATCATTAGACACCAACCAAATGGTTAGTTCGGTCAATACTGAAATACTGAAATATGGCTGTGGCTCAATACCCTGTACCCCTGGTGTTCTATCATTAAGCTTGACTTGTATTCCAACTATTATTGTTGCTTATCACCGACAATGAAAATGATTGTTTCAGTAATATGGTCCCCTAGGCATACATAGTCGGTATGTCCCCTAGTCGTGTCGATTATTATCTCCTATATTGTACTATCCATTCACCAGCTTGGTGGCCATTGATTATGGATGGTTAACAGCCATTCTTGGTTAGAGTGTCCCCCTATTGCCTATTTGTCGTTCACCATTACTAATCATTGTATATTAACCAATTGCTCATCAACCATTACTGAGCATCATCGAGCCATAGGGAGAAAAACTCTATCAACCATTACAAACCATTGCTCACCACTACCACCCATAACAAAACATTGCAAACCATTTTCAACCATTTTCAAACGTTGACTAATCATTATTAAACCATTGTTTATCCACCATTGCGAACCATCATATTTCTTGAGCCATAGGGAATACACCCATAAACATACCATTGAATATAGATTATCGATGATTAGTTGGTATATTCCCTACTATTGTTGATCATTGTGATCTATTACTAACCATTAACCATGATGGTTCACTTAAACCACCAACCAGTCCAGTGGTTGTTTAAGCCCATGATTGTTGCTCATTCTCCCCTATTATCAACCATGAATAGCCCTGGTTAAAACCACCAACCACTAGATGTTTCACCATGATTGTTGCTTACTATCCCCTACTATTAACCATATTAATGGCTATTTCACCTATATTATGGTCAAAACCACCAACCATGATGCTTCACTGCCTGCCCAGCTTTCGACCGTCGCCTGCGAGGTGCACGAGATTCTTCACCTCGGTGGCTCGCCCCCCCGGTGGGTTCCGCGCGGGAAGGATGGTCCAGAGCCAGGGTGGTACCTAACCAGCCGAAGGATCTCACCTAGGAACTTGGGGGTGCACCATGGCCCAACTGGACAAGAATGTGAATTTCAAGGGTGTCATCGAAAAACAAAGGGAGTGAAACTCACCCACGGCAATATAATGCGTAATATACAAGTCGCTTTATGCGTGTAACCAATGGGACTACAGGTTCGTTCACAAACCATGTCGAATGTAATAGGAACCACTATATGTTTATCATAACAACCGCATATTGACCACATACCAACCATGTATTGGCCATATGTATATGTATATGTGTATATATATATATACACATAAAAACCATGAACCAACACCGATATCATGTTTTGATGGTTACTTTTTCAATAACAAAGCATATAAACACCATATAGTAGCCAGTACTTAGCTACAGCGTTAAACACATATTAATCACATATCACCTCAGCCACAATACCTTCAATGGATCAGCAATAGTCAATACCATGTGTGTAGACATCACTCTAAGCAAAGTATGATCAATCAGATTAGCCATGTATTAATCATAATTTAGCCAGCTTACAAACATAGTTGATAACATACATTAACCACAATAAAAAACCGTAAACCAACAACTTCACAAAGCCCTAAGCATGCTTAATTCTACCTTTTGCTGAACGACCCCTCCTGGAGGCCGCTCCTTGCCTCGCACAACGGGTAGCCCCCGGGCTCCTGGCGCTCCCAACCGAGGCGCAGCTTCGCCGTTGCAGCGATGCAGCCGTCGGTTCATGAAATGCGTCAAGCCCGCCGTGAGCGGCGAAGCGAAGACGCAACTGAGAACCACTACCTGGACGCTGCCACGGCGGTGGCAGTTTTGAGCCCAAGGTCATGATAAGGAACTGCCATGTGGTTCTGATGGCAAGTGAATTGTCAAGGACTATTGATCATTGAATTATCATTATCATGGTTTTGATGGCACGGGCGTTCGCTTGTTCACCAAGGAAAACACGAGTAAGTACATTAGTTATGAAAAACGCTTGACCATTGACCCAGCATGGATGGATATGGATGGCAAGTGACCTGATGCTGTTGAACCGTTGATCCCCTGCATGTGATACACTATATGAAGCAGAATTGTTTAAAGGCCCCCACAACTTTGCCCCACTCATGTGATTCCCATTTTGCACTATAGTGGAACGATGGTAGCCCAATTGTTAGTTTTCACTAATCATGAAAGTTGATGCATACATATATATATAAATATAAATATATATATATATATATATATAATATATAGAATCGATTTATATACTTACTTTTGTTTAATATATCCATCCATATTCATTTTACCACACTGCGATCTGGTACAGCCTTGGGCGCAAAACAGCTTCTTCCATGGGGCACCGTAACGGTGGCACCGTGCTGCCGGTGGCACCGCAGGGGCACCTCCTCCTCGGGGAAGCCGCGCAAGTTCCGCATCCAGGGCTCTGCCAGGCAGATGGGCGCGCGCTCCTCAAAGAGGTCGCCCCACTCGGAGCGCAGGTAGGGCTCCGACAGCGGGACGAAGACCAGGCCACCGAAGATCTCGTTGTGGGGCACCCGGGGAGGCAATCAGTGACATGGATGATCTTGTTACCAAGCAACACCATTCATGGTTACTGGGCCAAGCATAATATCATTGATGGTTACTGGGCAATCAGTGACATGGTTATCATTATCTTGTTACACATGTATCCCCCACAATGAGTTTTCAGTTCGATCCCCCAGAACCAACCCTTGGGGCCAACCAACCAAGGACCCAACCCACCCAGCCACCAGCTGCAGCCGAGGCGCCACATAGGCGGGGGGCTGTGGAGGATGCATTGGCACCAGCGGCATGGGCCACCCAAGGCCTTAGAGCATGGCCGGCTCCTGGTACTGCGAGAAGTCTGGGTCCCAGAATCCCATCCTTTTCGTTGCCAAGATGGCAGGTGCCTTGAAAGTCTTTTGGCAGGGCCATCAGCAATGTCTGGTTGGTTTGGATTGTCAACTATAGCTTTCAGGTCACATCGACTGCCCTGAAACTCTTCATTTCTTTCTCCGACTTGATCATTGTTGCACCATGTGGTGGTTTCTCAAAATAGGGAACCCCAAAAATGGTTGCATATTATTATAAATGGCAAATAACTAGATGACTTGGGGGTACCCCTATTTTGAGAAACCACCATGAGAGAATGCTCAAAAAAAAAATGCGGCACTTTCCAGCCAGAAAACAACGGGATTTCACCTTGAGGGTGGATGGCTTGGATCCCTGACCATGCGCACACCAGAGAGTTGCTACTCCCTTCCGTTCAGCAACTTGTTGATCATTCGCGCCTATCAGAATCACAATGTCTGCGCCCACTGTCTTGGGGGGGACCACAAATTTCCTATGGTACGATTTGGAAACTGGTTGCTGTAACAAATTATTGGTAACTGCTGATGTGGCTGTGGAAAGTGAACCCCAGATCCCTGGTAAAGATCCCACAAATGAATACATGAAGGCAATAGCTGCCTTTGGTGGGATGTCTGCGCACCGGACTTACCAGGTATTCGTGACTGGTCTTGACCAGTGAGATGGGCACCTCCACCAAGATACTTAGGTAAACATTGCAACAACGGTTTCGCCATAATCTATGTACAAGCTTGGGATGTTAGGGGTGCTAGATGGTACTAGCAAGCTTTGACAACATGTGGGTGACTCTCAAAACAGGGGACTCCCCAAATCATCCACTAGTAAACCATATATAGCAATGAAGAAACAATAACTTTTGGGGTTCCCTATGCCTTGAGTAACCGCCATATATAGCCATGATCAATGGTTACCATAGGAACCCAATGGTTATGTAACCCTTACGTGTGATCTGTATTGAACCACTATATCCCTTATTCCCCACCTGTCAGGTGAGGGTTGTTAGATTTTATCAGAGTTGTCTTCTCCTCCTCCTCCTTCTCCTCCGCCTCCTTCTCCGCCGGACCTCAACCACGACCATCCACGCCCAGTGGTCGCTGCCGGACCTCAACCGCGAGGAAAGAACGTCAGAAAGAATGTCAGAAGAAATGTCAGGAAGAATGTCAGAAAAATGCCAAAAGAAATGTCAGAAGACATGTCAGAAAGAATGTCAGAAGATATGTCAGATAGAATGTCAAAAGATATGCCAGAAAGAAAGTCAGAGAGAATGTCAGAAGATATTTGAAAAAAAAAGTCAGAAGATATGTCAGAAAGGATGTCAGAAGAGATGTCAGAAAGAATGTCAGAAGAGATGCCAGGAAGAATGCCAGAGAGAATGCCAGAAGATATGTCAGAAAGAATGTCAGAAGAGATGTCAGAAAGTGTCAAAGATATGCCAGAAAGAATGTCAGAGAGAATGTCAGAAGATATGTCAGAAGATATGTCAGAAAGAATGTCAGAAGGTATGCCAGAGAGAATGTCAGAAGATATGTCAGAAAGAATGCCAGAAGATATGTCAGAAAGAATGTCAGAAGATATGTCAGAGAGAATGTCAAAAGATATGCCAGAAAGAATGTCAGAGAGAATGCCAAAAGAAATGTCAGGAGAGAATGCCAAAAGAAATGTCAGGATAGAATGTCAGAAGAGATGCCAGAAAGAATGTCAGAAGATATGTCAGAGAGAATGTCAAAAGATATGCCAGAAAGAATGTCAGAAGATATGTCAGAAAGAATGTCAGAAGAGATGCCAAAAGATATGTCAGAAAGAATGTCAGAGAGAATGCCAAAAGAAATGTCAGAAGAGATGCCAAAAGATATGCCAGAAAGAACGTCAGAGAGAATACCAAAAGAAATGTCAGGATAGAATGTCAGAAGATATGTCAGAAAGAATGTCAGAAAGAATGTCAGAGAGAATGTCAGAAGAGATGCCAGAAAGAATGTCAGAAGATATGCCAGAAATAATGTCAGAGAGAATGTCAGAGAGAATGTCAGAAAGAATGTCAGAAGATATGTCAGAGAGAATGTCAAAAGATATGCCAGAAAAAATGTCAGAGAGAATGCCAAAAGAAATGTCAGGAGAGAATGCCAAAAGAAATGTCAGGATAGAACGTCAGAAGATGTGCCAGAAAGGATGTCAGAAAGAATGTCAAAAGGTATGCGAGAGAGAATGTCAGACGATATGTCAGAAAGCATGTCAGAAGATATGTCGGAGAGAATGCCAGAAAGAATGTCATTCTAAATGTCGGAGAGAATGTCAGACAAAAGTGGAGGCAACAAGCGGTGTTGCAATGACATTGTGGGGATCACTCGAAGTAAAGTAATTTTTGTCCACTTGAGAAATCACCATATAACAGTTGTTGAACCACTATTGTTGGTTGGTTACCCTCTATTGTTAACCATCAGTAATGGCTATAAAAAACGCCTGTTGTTAATGGCTATTGTTATCCCAAGCAACCATTTGGTAGTTTCTCAAAATAGGGGTACCCCTAAATCATCCATTTATAGTCATTTAGTAACACTAAACCAACCATTTTGGGGGTCCCATATGGCTTGAGAAACCACCATTTCATTCATGTCCTCCCAACAACTTCCGCCAGCCCAGGATCGCAGCTTCCATTGATGAATTTCACCATCTCTCAGGACCTTTTTGGCAGCTGATGGCGCGAGCGGCGCTTGTGCTTGTGCACATAGCCGTTAGAGATAATATGGCTGTATTGCAAAACAGGGGACCACCAAATCATCCAATCTTAAGCATTTATACAAGGTGAGACCCCAACCACTGAACTAAGTTGGGTTATAACCCTTCTAACTGGTAGTTAACCCTAGTTAGACTAGTTATAAACCAACTTATGGGTGGTTGGGGGCCCACTCTGTAGTAATGAAAACCAACAAACCATAACATTGGGGGTTCTCAATGTTGAGGAACACCCATGTGATTCCCACGATGGGTGATCGTTAGATTATCAATGGCTGTTTTCAGGGGACCCCAAGTTCGGAAACACCCATATGTCATATGGCCCTCAAAAGTAAGAACAAAACTGATGATTGCTCTTTCGAGAGTGACAATTCTTGGGTGAGGGATAGATAAACTCATAATAAATGGGAAGGACTGAGTCTTGAAACTTGTGCAGCTCACTTTTTTGGGGGTTTGGTGACATGAGAATCTTACCTTTGAAAACATATTCTGACGACGACAAATCGTCGCATTAGCAAAACAACAGCCCAAAATGACCGGAGCATCATGACTTTGGCAAGTTCTGTGGCGATTCACTTCAAAAGATACTGGCGACTTTACTCGAGCCAAAGATGGTCTATCTCCTTGGTTGATGGATTGTTGGCGTGGCTGAATGATGGCGTGGCTGAATGATCGGCTGGTTCATTGGTTAGGGGTTTGCGTGTTTCATGATTAGCTTTCCTGAATGGATTGGACACATATGAGGTCCATTGAGTGAAGAATCAAGTCACTGAATACTTCATGAACCAACGACTGCTTCATCCTACTTTGTTGATCACAGGTGATTGATATGCTCGTCCAACTCCATGGTTGATGGTGAAGAAACCGGTGTACTCATGTCGGTTCTGCTTGTGCCTCGGTTCCTCTGCACCTTCCCGATTCCACAGCTGGTAGCTGAAAACAGGCTTACCAGCTGTGGGCTGAGTGCCATCAACCATTGCGAATCCTCATCAGCGGTACCCCGTTGACGCCAATGGACCACGTGCTCCTTGGCACCCCTAAAAACAGTATGACCATCACAATGTCCAACAGCGTTGCGCTGCTGTCAGGATGATCATCACTATCACATGTCCCAGGCACCAATGCTGAATTATTCACATTCTGTGGAGATCACCCTTTGAAAAACTAGCCTGGCAATGATTTTTCACCATATCTTATAGTGAAACCTTGGGTCAAGAGCAAGAAATGGTGGATTTTTCATTGCTATGTTAGTTTACCAGAGGGTATACACAACAATCATGCAATTTGAACATAGGGTGATTAGAATCTAACCACTAGAAATCATATGGCAGTGGGTCAAAACCCCGTACCCCTGCTTCCCCATCATTAACCACTGTTTTCCTTATTATTGGTTGGTCATTATCCCCCATTATTGGTTAGTAAATATTGACCCATAGCCACATAACCAATCTCAAAATAGAGGACCCCTCAAATCATCCAATAGAAATCATTTATAGTCTATAATAAACCAGCCATTTTTGGGGTCCCCTATTTTGAGAAACACCCATATTATACATAACCAATCTCCTGCAAAATTCACCACCCACCCTTCGCCTCCCCCGAACCTCGCAGTCCACCTCATCACCGGGCCGGCGCTGGCTGGTGACGTAGGGGAACGCAATGCGCTCCCGCTGACGGAAATGCACGGTACCCCCTGAGGCATGGCGGCTGGGTCCAGGAACCCTAAGCAGCTCCTGAGGTCGGTGATGATTTTGTTGATCCAATTGATTTATCACTGGATTATTCAACTAAATGTGATGATGTTGTTGATCCAATGGATCATTCCAATCGATTTATCACTGGATTGTTCGTGTAGGATTGCTGGATCATACATGGAGATTCCATGTAGGATTATCATATGATGATTATTGATTATGATAAAATCCATTTTGCTGATACATCGTCCATCAGCAATTGATTTATGATAAACACAATTCTCATCAGCATGGATTATCCATACAGGATTTCTGTCGTTGATCAGCATGATGATCAAACCAATTTCATCAGTATAATGGGAATGAATTATGATTCTGAACAATTTCCCAAATCTGCTGTAGTTCAACATCAGTATGTGGATCATGATTATCAAACCAACAGTTTCAAGTGAATGCCCTGGACAAAGAATAGATGCGAAAATCCATCCAGTTTGATCAACACATCCACAATCTATATATATATATATATGTATATATAGCCATCATATCTATCTTTTTCCAATAAATTACAGATTGTTTAAAAACAAACACATAGACTATAGATGTGCGCATTTTTCCATCTAGATTATTGCTATCTTAGCCGACCCAGTCATGTAACTTCTAACCAGTCCCCCATCTGCAAAAATGGTCCGCCCTGTGTGGTGCTCCCCGGCAGCACCTGTTCCCAAAGTTTTCCCAGCGATGGACAGCAAGACATCGCGTTCCTTCCTGAGCGCAGACTTGGACACGCGAGTCCATTGATTGTCAACTACGGAGCCACTGAATGGATTTGGTGCAAAGGGATTTGTAGAGTATATAGCCATCCAGTACTTTACAGGAACCGGAAAAACAGGAACCACATATAGGGATATGGATATACCGAACCGCATATAGTGATATATATATATATATATATACTTGAGTAAAGTATAGGCAATAATTTCACAGATATGTGTGCACATATGTATACTTGATTGTATCAAGAAATATGTAGAGTATAGACATAGATACATACGCAGATTCATGTGTTTATTTGCCTCTATGTTGGACTGATAGCTGCTAATCACGGAATCATTCAACATTGTGTCCAAAATCGCCTGTGCTATCCTGTGCTTATGTTTTGATTATTGTGTCCTCCACTGCAATGCATGTACCACCAATCAATCACATCTATAAAATTGTGTGATCTTCTTTATTTGCCAATTCCTCGATATTGAATCCGTCTGTCTTTACTTCATGATGTTGCTCAGCGAATTCTCATATCAGTGGCTGTAGGAATGTAGAGCCAATAAAAAAGGGAGGGGCTTGTTGTGAGCGCCGCACAGGGCACTTTTTGACACAAGTTTGCTGCAGCTTCCTTAGTGCAATGCAAGAGACACGCCGTTCATATCAGTGCAAAGCTTTGATGCTACATTCAAATTTATTACTATTGCAAAGATATGATGCCAGAAGACGCTAAAAAGTTACTGTTTCATTGATCTATTCCAAAGCTTTGCTCAGAAGTCCGTGGAGATGATCCAATGCTCTACCGCAGTCTTCGCACATGTCTGCAACTGGCTCCCTCAGCATACCCAATCTATCATGTACTTCTCGGATGGTGGCTCGTGATTCGTGGAGCTTGCGGACTGGGGAAGATGTAGAAGACGATGAAGAGGATGAATCTGACTGGGATGCCATCGGTGAGTTGTTGCTGAGATGAGTCATCCTGGGCTTCTTCCATGGCTCCATTGAGGTTCGGAGGTTCTGCCTGCGTAGATTCCTTGAGGTTTGGGCGCTCGACTTCATTGAGGTTCGGAGGCTCTTCGCGCGTGGCTTCCTTGACGTTTGCGGACTGGGCTTCCTTGAGGTTCGGAGGCTGTTCACGAGAAGGTTCGGAAATTGCTCGCTGAACATTTGGCTGCGCATCCACATCGTCCACGGCGCCGTTCTCAATTGCCAGAGGCGCGTCTTATAAGGCTGGGAGAGAGGATGGTGACGGGGTCTCGGTCCAAGAACGTTCTTGCTCTGCAATCAACAACCAATGAAGAAGCTTTTCTTGAGCCTCAGAGTTCCATTGTCCAAGAGCACCGATGGTAAGACGAAATCCCCTTTGAATGTTACAAATTTGCATTTGGGTTCTCCTGGCCGAAAGCTGTGATTTGGTTGGGCGCACAAACACTTCGCCATTCTCGATCTGCTTCAGGAGACGTTCTGGTTGGGGTGGAGAACTGTGAGGCGCTGAAGTAGAAGAAGAAGCCACTTCCAAATGCAGAACCACCTTGTTCCCAGACTGGAGAATTGCCTTGCCGCCCTTAATGTCCATGGCTCAAAGGAGTGCAGAATATTTATATACCGACTTGGATCCACAAATGCTTCTCAAAGACAACAAATTCTATGCGTTCCATGTTTGAATGAAACATGTACATGTTTCACTGATAGTGACAGTCCTATGGATTAATCTGGATTAATCCTGTGATCAGTATGGGGTAGAGAAAACATAAGTACATTTTAAGTAAGTTATAATCTATGGCTCTTCCAACTCCATGATGAACACCTAGACCAGAGCAGAGCAAAGCAAACTCAGGAGAAAACTTTTCCAGCGCCACTTTTCTTTGATTTAGAGGAATGACGTCATCAAATTTTTTCTGTACACCTAGCACTTGGATGATCGTCTGGGTTGCTAAAAAGTTAGCTGAGTTAGTAAAAGTTACCTGGCTTATGGACGGACTTGTCCAGTTTAGCTAAGTCAGGTAAGTTGGTATGGTTGGTTTGAGTTAGCTGACTTGCCAGCTTGGCTTAACTTGGTTTATCCAAGTTAGCTAACTCCAACCAAGGGCATGGACAGTAAGTTTCTTGGCCTGATTCTTCGTGTTCTGGACACCAAATCAAGCGAAAAATTTCTTCCCAGAAGCCCTGACTTCTCGCGCTAGTTCTCCAGGCCATGTATCACATGGACACTTCTTTGAGAATACAAACTTCCAAATTATGAAATCCGAAGTTTGGAAGTCAAACTTTCCAAGTATATATGCATATATACATATGGGGAAAAATCGGGGAACGTGCGAAATGCAAGAAATCAAAATTTAAACAAAATATGCAATCAGAACATCAAGAATTGATTGTTTGATCAAAACTGACAAAACTACACGAAATGTCCGAACAATATGTTTGCAATGGGAGAATTTTAGAATTGGCCAAAATCAGCAACGTTTGACCAACATTGACAGATTTGCAGTGATGAAAATTTAGATTTACCAACAAAATGCACGATAGAATGCGTAATGGGAATCAACAATTGTCAGATATATGCAATAAACGGTACAACATGAAAAGGTTTTCTTTCTATCTGCATATTTGTCTATCAGTTCTTTGTATCTATGTACTCATCTATCTACTTTTCTATTGATCTACTGATTTTTTCTATCTATCTACCTATCTATGTGTCTATTTATCAATCTATCTACTGATCTAACTATTTATTTACCCATCTATCTATCGATCTATCTATTTATTCTCTATCTGTAGATCTATCTATCTATCTATCTATCTATCTATCTATCTATCTTCTTGTCTATCTATCTATGCATATGTCTATCTATCTATCTATCTTTCTGTCTATCTATCTATCTATCTATCTATCTATCTAGCTAGCTAGCTATCTATCTTCTTGTCTATCTATCTATGCATATGTCTATCTATCTATCTATCTTTCTGTCTATCTATCTATCTATCTATCTATGGTTCCTTCTTTCTATCTCTCTATCTACCTATCTATCTAACTATTTATCTGTCTATGCGTCTATCGAATCTATATCAGTCTGTCTATCTATCTATCTATCTATCTTCTATCTATCTGTAATGTCAGCTGGGATCTCCGTAGTGAAAAAGCAAGTGAATGCAGGGCTCATGAAAGCTCGCATGAGTTCAACAAGACCAATGGCTGAATGCTGCGGGGTTCATGAAAGCTCGCTAGGTTCACCAAAAACAAATCATAGCAGGGCTGCCAAAAGCTCGCTGGCGCAAGTTTCAAGGCAATCAACTGTGCAGGCAACGTTTTTTTGGCCCACATGTGAAACACGTCACGGCACGATGGTCGCAATGCCACCGCTGCTTTGAAACGGAACTGCCTTTAGCATTTCTACTGTTGGTACAAGCTCAGGATTGTCAGTGATGAGGTACTTGTTCACCCCTAGCTTTGTCCATTTGGATACTACTGATCGGAACATCGTGGCTGGCAATAGGGTGTTGACCTGTACATGGAACCACACTTCCCAAATGGAGTTGCTGGTCACGACAGCATCTCCTCTTCCAATCATCTCGTGATTGACTGTAGCAGTCTGGGACGTGAGGACTTCACAAACAGCTGCGCTCAGACCAACGCATTGCAACACCCAATCTTTCAACTCTTGCTGGGCCGCCTTGGGTGTGTTCAGGATGACTCCATACTTGGGTGACCATTCTTTCATTGACATGTGCTGGCTTAACACGACATCTGAGAGGATACCCTTCTCCCAACTCAAGGTTTTGTTGGAATTGGTACTTTGATTCCCATACTTCTTCAATTCGCGGTGTTTGCGTTCGTGGGACCAGCACGAACACAAACGACCATCCCGTTCTAGGATCAGGGGAAGGTGAAGAGTGTAGTGCGCTTTCGGTTGCATGGAGGACACGCCGTAGGATTTCAATCTGCAGGACA
>VSDK01011774.1:107536-143573 GCA_009767595.1 Symbiodinium kawagutii
AGGCATCGATTTCAAACGTCCACTGCACGCGCGAAAAATGGAAGACCAACTATTCATCAAGAAATATGGCAAACAAGCAAATGGAGCCACCCCATCATTAGCTTCTTAATCATTATGTCCATTAAACAGTCCACCATATATAACAGCCATCAGCCCAGTAATATGGGCTGCCAACCAAACACGCCAATGCTCGCCTCAAGCGCGCAGCTTCGAACTTTGACCTGTCAGGAGCGTGTGCGCGGGTGAAGGGTTTGTTTTATAGACTTAAGTTGGTCCAAACGCAAATCATCCAGAACATGCCCGCTGTTACTTATACTTACACTGCAAAACAACAAACATCCAATGTGAAAATTGCGTGGTAAAAGCAAATGTCTGATTCCAGAATTCAAAAAAACCACTCGGCCCATGCCCGATCGACGCCTCATGAGGGTCCGCAAGCTCCACCATGCCAGCACTTGCGTGGCGTACGGTTGCAAACCGTGTTGGAAAGGTTGCATGTATGTTGGACCCCATGGTTTGAATAACAATTTGCAAATTCCCCATGCCAAACAATACATAATTCCAAAGAATGGTATGTGAATTTGTCACCTGTATTGATTTAAGTGGCTAAATCGCAAATTGGTATATTCGATTTGGACCCCCGCAATGGTCATGTTTCTGAAATCTAGATATTTTGCGAGCTAAAATGCCATGGTGAGAAAGCACATTATCTACCTGCAGCCTGACAACATGCGACCAAAACGGAAAAAAAACAAAAAACTCCATTTCAAAAACTGCGAAACTGGATTTTGGTAAAAGTTATAACTCAGTTAGGTTAAATTATAACTAAAACAACCCAAACCTAAAAGTTAGCTGACTTATAGCTAAGTCAGCTAAAAAAAAAACACAAACACGACGACTTACTAACTTTTTAGCTCAATTACTAACTTTTGATAATATTTATCAAAATTTAACTAACTCAAACAAACCGAGTTGTTTCCCTTAACCAAGTTGTAGCTTGGGTTAACCAAGTTAAAGCACGCTTTAGCTGACTTGTATGCAGACTTATAAGTCGGCCAAGTCAGCTAAGAAATTAGAACCCGAGCCGAGCATCCAAGCAGACATGACCAGACCTATACTCAACGCTTGGAACGGGATTTTGCATTTGGCCGTGACTGCATGAAGGGCGACAGTTCCTTAGCATGGTCGTTGTGGAAGAGAATAGCTTCTTCCACCCAAAACTTGTGACTCTGGGGCCTTAGGCTGTTGAGGAAAAAGTTCAATGGGCGCAGCCAAGCATTGAACGATTCAAACATATTTGTACGCACGGCCTGCACACGCTTCTTTCTTTCCTACTCCAAGAAGACTTACGACAAGTATGGTTTCTCAAATGAAAACAATCAGCCAAATAATATTTGACATCATCAAAAGCCTCACCGCCATGCTTCTGGACATAGGCCTGCAAGTGACAAGCATCGTCATGTAGGAGAAGATCAGCAGATACCAGAGGCATGCCCAAGACTTGCTTGAGCACAGCAACTTTGTCTTCATTCCTTTCATTGATGACATGCTCATACGCACCCAAAACTTGGCCAGTTGCAGGGTCAATGGCAAATCGCCATCCGGCAGTGCGGTCAGGTAGGACATGGCGGACTGCATCTTCCTGCTTGCAATGGCATGAGCGGCCATGTTCATACAGACGCTTCATGGGGCGACCCTTGAGTTTGACTTGCCGACCAGGTTCAACGGAGGGTAACAATGCCCTATGCACGCCAAAGTGACCATCGAAGGCAACACAATTCACAGGCACAGAGGGTGGAAACAAGAGCACTGGGTTGGTCACCTTCACAACATGTTTGGCGGGAAAATCAATGTTGAACTCGATGACCTTGGTTGGGTGGCGACGAGCCAGGGCGTAACATTCAAGAGCATGGAGCAGATGATCACGGAAGGAAGAGTGGCCCCAGAACATGTCCTTGTCATCTGCATGGACGATGTGGCGAACTGCTGCTTCCTGCCCAGGACTTGTCTTGGCGCGTAGAAGGCGAAGATAACGCAGCTCTAAGTACTTCATGGTGAAGGCAGTTTTGGAGGTGACAAAGTAGAGCCCAGTCATTTTCATCTCATTGAAGCTCATACTATTGACCTTCTGCCCGCCCAACCAGACAAAGTTGTGTCGGAAGTAGAGTTTGCACCGGTTCCGGCCACAGTACAGCCTTGGGAGGCAATCGTAGTGATCGATTCACTGGAAAACAGACAAGCTTGAACGATGCTGCGCTCTGTCTTTCGCGTCAACTTGTGTTGGCAACAAAGACATTTCCTCAGAGAAGACTTGTGGACAGGAATCTTCTTCATAGTCTTGCAGATGTTCTTCTTCATGACTCGAAGAGCACGCATGGCTTTCGTCATCTTTCTACAGGCTACAGTTGCTTTACTTGAAAGAGCCACAAACTAGAGAGCCAACAGGGCACCACAAGGATGTGATGCAACTAATGAGTGACAGTTCTCGGAGACGCTTGCCTACATTGAATGTGGGATAATGCATTATCAATGAGTCGGCAAAAGCATTCGGCATAATCCTTTTTTAACCCTTGAATACAGATGCTAGGAGCCAAGAATCAAAATTCTACTGTACGGCGCTCACTTTGCCAGAGTAGCTCACTCCATGTCCACGATTTCATCAAGATCATCAGCAGCTTCTCCAGGTCGAGGAAAGGTATTATCATCATCATCTTCAGCAAACCTGGATAAAGCATTGCAATGCCTAATAGGGGAAGGCGTGCCCAAGGAAATCACCTCATTGGAGCGCATTTGTTTCAAAGCAAAAAACGAGCACGGTCTGGAGAGGGTGGCTCTTGCTTCACTTGTAGAAGAGGTACTTCAGGACGATCAGGAGCATGTTCAGGTGAGGCAGGGAGTGCGCTCTCTGCTGCCTTCTCATCCACAATCTCAACGCAAGTGCGACCAGAAGATGGCAGACGAGGCTTGACTTCTTGCATAGAAAGGGCTCCACCAAAGAGAGGTCGTCCGCGAATGGAATGAGCACGTGGAATCTCTTGCTTGTTGGTTTCAATCATGTAGGTGAGGAGATCATGGCACCATTGTCCTTTTTGCAGCCAATTGGATGGAGGAGTAGGGTTGCCTTCCATCATCTGGGCAATGATTGGTTTTCCCTCAGGGGCAATGAAATCCTTGATGACTTCGGGGTAGCGGACAATGCGGACTGGTGATTCCCCAGCGCCAGCTGGACGAACATACATGGCTTCGTCTTCGTTCATGTTGAGGATGAAATGAGACCTTTTGAGACAAGCTTGAATGTCCTCCCTTTGAGCTTTTTCATGGAAAGCTGGTTTGATGTAATCCATGAACACATGGAAAGGAATCTCATGCAGCTTGACCAATCCTGAGACCTTCTTCAGATTCAGCGTGAACTCGGTTGTCGCAGATGACTCGAAGCTGATTGAGAACAAATTTTGTGGTAGTCCATCTCTCCACTGTGAAGGTTTCAGACGAAGAGCTATCCAAGAAGGCTTTGAGCTTGGAAAGTGGGACGCTGCTCATATCAGAATCATCTAGAATGTCTGGCCTTTCCCGTAGTCCGGGCTCACCGCGCAAATTCTCGAGGCTATTGGAAAGACGAAAGCTTGGACGAAGTTCACGTTCATGACCAGCTCGTAGAATCCAATACTCGGAAAATGCCATGGCAATAGCTTGAGCAGCTGGTGTTTTGCCTGCCCCAGCATTGCCCAACATGACCAACGTCTTGGTTTTCATGTCTGGAAGAAGAGGGCACAAGACTTCTTCTAGAAACCAATTGCTAAGATCATGCATAGTGAGAAAGTAGTTGTAGGTGGGCTCCACAAAGATGTTCAAATTTGCATAGCCTCGAAGGCTCTCCTTGACAAGTCCAGCAGTCCAGCCAAAGATGGGGCTACCTTCACGATGAGTCTCAATTTCGGCCCATTCAGTCTGACGATTTCCCATGTTGCTTCTGGGCCCATCGGTTTTGATGTATTCAAAGCCAAGTTCTAGAGCAGATTTCTCCTTGGCCGCCACGATCTTCTTGGATACAAACTCAAATGCAAGAATTTCCCAATGACCAACTTTCTCAAGAAGAAGCTGACATCCAGTTTGTCCATTGCGAAAGTTCTTGCCGTAGTCCAAGACAAACAAGTCACCAGAGACAGCAGACTTCAAAAGGCGGACATCCAGCTTCTGGTCAAAAGTGAAGTGTCGAAGAACCTGGTATTCCTTGACATGGAGCTTGCGAAAGACCATTTGCATTGTGAAGGGGGTAGGGATGTCAGATTGCAAACCCAGAGCGCCAGGAAGTTGGTTGAACTTCTTCTCGGTGATGAGTGTCACTATGCTAGCCACATCTAAGCCATGTTCTGGAACATATTTGATCATCTCAATAGCTGTTTTCACCTTGGTACCGTCCATCGCCTTCATGGGGATGGCATCGAATGAGTGTTCTGGTTCTGTTTCGATGGCCTTCACATGTTCCAGAGGGACGCATTTCATTGTTGATGCGATTTGACACGCTTTGGTGAAGATGGAAGCCATGGCTGGATGCAACTAGAGTATAATATTATGCTAGCCAATACCTGCAGACACAGGAAGAAAGCTTGTGTACAACACATCACTCATGAGGATTCAACTTGATTAGTTAAAACTAATTGAGATTAATCTGGATTAATCTGGATTAATCTAGATTAATCCTGGAACCCAAAAAAAACAAAAAAAAAAGTTTTAGGACTATGGAGATATGGGCTAGGTTTGGCATAGTTTCAAAACTTTTGTTTTTTTTTGTTTTTTTGATTTTTTTGGTTTTTATATCTGGATTAATCTGGATTATTCTGGATTAATCCTGGAACCAAAAAAAAAAAACAGAGTTTTAGGACTATGGAGATAAGGGCTAGGTTTGGCATAGTCCCAAAACTTTGTTTTTTTTGTGTGTTTTTTATTGATTTGTTGATGGAAATCCATAACCATTCTGGTAGGCAAAAGAGGATTGTTGAGAGCGCGAAACAACCCAACAGAATAATAAATATGATAAAATTATAGGCATTTCGGCGCTCACAACAAGCCTTTCTGATTGAAAAATATAGAAACAAAAATGTCTGGTTGGTTGTTTCAAGCCCCATGAAGATATGAGTCAGAGCACACCGGTTGTAAACACTTGCAAACAATCACATGTTGAAAACACAGGAGCCAAACGTATATAGATTTATAGAATACCTGGTTGGTGCTTTCAACCACTATGAAACATATTGGTCAACCAAGCATTTGTTGATGATTACAAGGGGAAAAAAACAATGTCAATCAAACCACGAGCAAAATACAGTCTGTTCTTGCTTTTCTTTATCACCCAACTGGCCACATATGTAGCAGTCCAGTTGCCAGACAGGGACACTGTGGTGCTGACACTTTCCAGCTGGAACGACATCAAAGGCAATAAGTTCCACTTTGCATCAAGTGCGTGATATGCAACCTACTTGGATGTGCATCTCCACTTAGTAACTGGTAACTCATCATAGTAATATAATATCCAGTATCTAAGTATATATAGCTTTTACACCACCTCATAGGGTCGAAAACCCATGGCCTTTACACCACCAATCTGACCATGTCCCCAGCTCCAAGCTGCACTGCTGATGAAGCCACTCCCACAGCCGAGTCTCAGCAGCTCCTTCGCAGGTGCCGTGGGTTCCACGCGCTTCACCAGCACACCCCCTGCGCCTGCCATGCGTTGGGTGCGGCCGCCGCGGCAGGCCATCCACAGGGCGCGGTTGTCCAAGGGCTGCCAGGCGAAGCCGTGGTAACCGAAACCTCGGAGGCCCCGAACGTTGGATCCGTTGAACTAACTTGATATGTGAATTGAACACACATATATAGTTATCAATCAAAATGATGTATGATCATCATACTTATATTATATGATCATACTTATATTATATAGTTTTTGTATGGTAGGTATGAACTACTTTCAATAAAACTATTGAAGTATGATAATCATATACGTGTTCAAAAAAATAACTATAAGTAATCATCCATTGTGACTTGAAGTATGGTAATCATCCCTTTGTTTAAACAAACAAATGGATTATGGTAGAAATATGCATTAAAAGATAATCATCAAAGTGGATTTGATCATCATTAACTATCATCCATTTAACTAACCATCTACAAGTAAATAAGTTTTGATGACTTAAAGAACAAATTCCTGATACAATGTCATAAAAAAGAGACAGTATATAACACGTAATCCGTTCTCAACCATTGTTATATGGACGGTGATTTGTTTAAGTATGGATGGCTTCAGAAACCATTATAACAAATAAGTAACTAGCTAGTTGTGAAGTGCGGAAGTTGAGCCATTGAACTATAGTTATTTATTCATTCGTCTGGTGTATATTTACCCTAGTGAACTAACCCAACTCACTATGGGGTACCACTCTGTATGATGTTTTGCATGTCCTTTCCCCTATTTGTGAAGTAAGTATATTGCTCAAATTTATGCTTGTTTCTTTTTGTTTATGTCTTGTTCCAACATGTTTGCATGTCGGTTCATATTGGGTTCGAATGTTCAAAACAAGAAAGTAGTTCTAATGGTCTGAGATGGTCTGTAATGGATCATTTCTGTAGCCAAGAACCAACGGTTCATAGTTCCTAACCATCAATAGTCGCTAATGAAAATGATCAATACCGATGGCTGATGCTGACCCATAGTCTAAAGCACAATTCAATAAGTGTGAATGAACAAGTGTCCAACATCGATCGTGAGTAATTATATTACATTCACAGCCATGAGCCACCGTTCATGATTGTCAATAACCATACATCATGCTTAATCATGGGAAGTCAGAGATCAGCATTGCACTCACATTACCCCGAAGCAAGTATTGAGTGCATAGGTGACACGGGCAGATCATGGCATATACAAAATGGTTGACCCTAAGCCCAACGACAAAGAAGTATTGTAATCCAATATATAGCTACCGACAGTTGATATTCATAGCTTAGGCCAAAAGCGCTTCATGTAGATGATCATAATGTTTAGTACCAGTCGGGAATGTTTCTGGTGGCACCAAAGAGAGAAAGCACCATGTTTATCAACTGGCTTTTGAGAGCAGTGTATAGTCATTCACTTAGTTGCCAGTAGTTACAAATCATCTTAAAAGTTACTAACCCATGGTTGCAAGAGTTACCTTTCAAACACAGCTGGTACTCACAATTGTTGACCATCGCTCCCGTTCTGCTTATTAGACCACAATTTAAGAGTCCTTTGCGGCTATGTGTCATTAACCATTGTTTTTCGTCTAATCGTTGTTTACTATCTAATCCTCCATAATATATACAGATTGATTGGAGGCTAGCTCTGGGAAGATTCGAGTGAGAAAATGTGGAAAAACTACTGCAAGATTGGTGATGATAGAAAATCTCTATAAATCAATCATTGTCCATTGTGCCAGCTGCGAGTTCTACTGCTGTTTATTGTGGGTAAGGTGACATGTGATGGCCTGTAATTATCCAATGTGGTCCAGTGCTGATCTGTAGTCAGTTCGCGAGTTGTAGATCATCGGATCTCAAAACCAAAAGGCGTATCAAGCTCATCATGATCCTATAATCAGTTTGGATATTAGCTATCTATGCGGGTGCAAAACTGAAGAGTGATAACCCCTAAAATGTTCCCGAAAAAAAAAAAAAAAAAAAACTTGAGAAGGGTATAGGTATCCATACTATATCTGGATACATATATGTATATGTACAGTAATTATATATGTTTGTGTTTTGTTTTTGTATAAACCGCTATTAAAGAAACATGTAGTTCCGAAGAAGACTTTGTGGTCAAAATCAGTTTCCCTTGATGATGATAATTTTCAACTGTTGCACTTACCGTGGATAGTCATCTGGCAACACACTTGTCAACCAATGTTTGCCTTAGAAAACCTGCAGTAGAACTTGAAACTGGAAGTTGTGATGTTGCTTTCTCTAAGACTCTTAGCGGCAGTGACTCCGGTTTGTGGCGCTCAGCTGTGTTGCGCATCCCCAAAAAAATCATTGTTTTTTTGTTCACGTTTATCATTGGATGTACACACCCCAATCAAGATTGGAGTTGCACAAAAGCAAATCAACAGCACTCTTTCAAGCCCCATTGTTTTCACGATAGGGATCAAAAGAACAAACACATCAAACCACCCTGACTGTATACTACACCACTTAAACAAAAAGCAAACATGCAATCTGAACATGGTATCCACTATGAGTACCACCATTGTGTCTAACACGTTTTTCTTTGTAGTACCATCAACCATCCTGATAGGGAAACCAGCGAGTTCGGGGACGAACGGAGCGAGATAAGCAAGGTATGATATGTGGGTAAAGAATGGTAAAGACGATTCATGGTTGGTCATTACCACCGATCATTTCTGTAACCATTCATTAGCCATTCTTAACCACCGGACTAGTAGCCACTATCAAGCACTATGAAACTTTATTCGCCATTTATAAACTATATATATATAGTAATTAATCATTATAATCATCAACCACTAATAAACATCAATCTGCCATTCTTCACCCCTTGTTTCACCATTTATGACATATCTTATAGATCATTGACCAGGGCCACCAGCCTCACAAGCGGCCTTGGAGACCGCACCTGCATAGGAGCCGGTCTCCCTGAATCCGCGAATGAAATGTTGGATGACCTCTGACGGAATGAGGTATCCTGGAACGGCCGATGACAGCCCGGTGAGATTTGTTGAAGGAAACAAATGTTCAAGATTTCGGGTAGATGGTGGACCTCCAGTGACTGACCAGGGATGTTGGAAATAGGACAATTTGCAAATGTTGCCTCGTGAACAACATGCAAACAAGAATCTTACCTACGGCACATCCAGAAACGCGCAAAGCACGAAAACTCTTTTGGGACGGTGGGACGTATTCTGCCATTTCAGTCCTATGTTGTCCGCATCTTGCAGACTCTGGAACGCGACTCCGACGCAGCGATCGTTCTCATCCAAAGCAGGCCCCCCACTGTTGCCTGCCGATGACACCAAATGCATGCACGATTTGAAATGATTTGTGGTGTTCCATAGTAACATTCATCGAGAAATGGTGTTTGCTCAATGGGACAGTCTTGCAAGTCTTGCATGATTTCAAGCTGTGCATTATAGCTTCTGGTTAATCGTTGATACCCTTGGTGAACATGCTAATGACGCAATGAAATTGGCATTTTTCCAGGCAGTCATGTGCCAGGGTGACTACCACAGTCTGTTCAGCTCCAGCCAAACATGAGGAAACATGAGAACGTTTGATGCTGCGTGAGGTGCTACGATCATATCACTATGTACTACTACCAGGTGCTTCCAAAACACGCAAAATCGTTGGCTCTTTGAGGCTTAAGGTATTGGCAATTAACAAATCTACGACAGCCTCATCGACGGAGAAACTGTTTGCAGAGCCCTTGAGGGTGTTGATCAAGGTCCGTGACTTATCCTCTGAACTCTGGTTGCATGGGTTTATCCAATATGGTGAAATGAGCGGCAAGAAATGCTCATGATACCAGAGACACCAGCCATTCTTGTGGCACGTTGAAGTATGGACAAACTCATGTGCTCTGGTGACTGGTCAGCCATGAGAGAATAGCTATGAATAACCATCGACGACCAAGTGTTGAACCCTCAATCAATAGTCAAACCGTCAATATCAACCATTCATTGAAACAGTAGCCAACTACTAGTTCAGCATCATTCAACCATCTTTGAATCACTATTGAATATATCAATCATGATTCTGCCGCCAATTAAACGCCAGTCAACCACTCTTCACCATCATTTCACCAACACTAAACCATAAAATTCACCCCTCTGAACCATCATATAAGCACTGATCAGCTGTGAATTAACCATCATTCATATGACTCAAGCGATGACATTGACTAGCGTTTAAGCAGTATCAGCTATCATTTCAGCGCAAATCAACCACCAACAAACCACCCTCAAGGGTCATTTAATTACTAATCAACCACTCTCAACCATCATTTCACCAACAAGAAACTAGAAGTGAACCCCTATCATTTCATTCCTCTAAGACCTTTAAGTGGTTTGTGGTTTCAACCCCTATCAAAAAAATTAGTCAACCAGCCATTTGTTAATATCTACTAGGGAAAATAATTAAGCAAAATGTCAATCAAACCACCAACCAGTTAACCATCATTTGTAACCACTTAGCAACCATGACCGCGCCTGAGTTGATGGCAGCATCGATTTGAATGGCCAACAAACTTCCAAGGCCATGGCGGTACGGCTGCATTTCCACCTGCAGAGATGTCGGGGCCGCACGGGGCGCCGCAGTGATTGCCTCCCTAGCAGGTCGCCTGGGGGATGCATGATCCTTGGTGGTTATATAAATCACAGTCGAATGAAGCTCCAAATAGTGATTTTTGAGAGGATGATGCTTGAAAATAGGTCAAACATGGGTCAAGATGAGGAAGAAATATTCTAGACTATGGTCAATTATGGGGCCAATCATGGTAAAGCAATATGGCAAATGGCTAAATACTGTTAACGACTGCTCGTTTTGGCGCTGTGCTGTTTGGCCACCCTGTGCGCTCCCATCTCGAACGGCTTAGCCGAGTCTTCACCGGGCCCGTGCAGGTGCCGTTCCTTGTTGCTTGAGGAATGTAACTCCCACCTTCATGGCTGGTTGTCATGGTCCCTACAAAGTGGGCACCCAACCACTTATA
This sequence comes from Symbiodinium kawagutii, assembly GCA_009767595.1. Classification (NCBI taxonomy): domain Eukaryota; class Dinophyceae; order Suessiales; family Symbiodiniaceae; genus Symbiodinium; species Symbiodinium kawagutii. The sequence continues at coordinate 118,269 of VSDK01011774.1, forward strand.
AGTTGGTTTATAACTAGTCTAACGGGTTAAATGCCAGTTATAAGGGTTTTAACTCAACTTATAAGTGGTTGGGGACCCACCTTGTACATGTCCCTATACATACCGTCGTGTTGCACCGTTTTCTGCCACCCCCCAGCAGTGCGGCCGCCGACCCTCGAAACGATGCCCTGGGTGATGCTGAGATTCTCGCCACCTTGGATGACGATGGTTGATGAGGAAACATATTGGTTGTAACTCAGCTTGTAATAACTCATTTAACTCAGGTTGTAAATGCTCATTTACAATCATTGGTTGTAACTCAGGTTTCGCGGGAGTGTTACATAATCGGTTGATGGTTATTTCTATGGGAAAAACATATATAATATGGGTGTTTCTCAAAATAGGGCACCCCCCAAATCATCCATTCTTAACCATTCATGCTAGGAAGCAACCTATATTTGGGGGGTCCCCTATTTTGAGAAACCACCAACTAGACCACGTCAAACTCCACCCGATTATTCGTGGCCACAAAAGGTACCTTCCAAGCTACAGATCAAGCAGCTTTTCTGCTTTTTGGGACCAGGCCTCCACAAATGCCACCATTGATTCACAATGGCAAGTAGTGTTCAAGATTGGATCACCTCAAAAATCACCGGTTGACAAGAGGCAAGATCTAGGTTGATCAAATCTCATTGTTCGCAAATCAATTCTTGATTCGACACTGCAGAGCCTCAAAAAGCACCTTCCTTTTGGAGGCTGAACTTTTACACGTGTCAGAGATGAAACAAAGCGCTCAGTACATCGAAAAACATACATCATATACATACCGTATATACTTTATACATCTTGATACCCCCCGGATCCATCCAGTACCGCTACATATGCTTTTTGCTGGATCCTATAATTTCAAGCAACTTTGAGTCAAACAATTTTGAGTCCCCAACCGGCCGTTTCCAACTCGCCCAAGCACCCACGGGGTAGCCACAAACCCGCACTCGATCGTTCAGGCTGGGCAAATGCTGCGCCAGGGTCAAGCCATCGATGCCTTCCCAAAACTCGGGGGTCTCTTCAGCCAGTTCCAGGATGGCCAAATCACAATCTGCGCGGTGGCAGAGTCGATGGATCAAGCATTACTTGTTGATCAATCCCTAGGACTCAAAGTACCTGCAAAGTGGGCCCCCAACCACTTATAAGTTGGTTTATAACTGGTCTAACTAGGGTTAACTATCAGTTTTAGGGGTTATAACCCAACTTACAAGTGGTTGGGGGCCCACCTTGTGTCTGTCAGGAAACACCTTTGTTGCCAGTATTTCATGTAACCATTGCTGGTTGATCAATGATTCATTGATGCTTGATGAATGGTTGATAAAGGTTAATTCAATGGTTGCGTCAAATTTACTGGTTGATCAACGATTCATAATGGCTGTTCAATGGTTGATTCATTAAACAAACCATTCATCAACAATTAATCAACCATTCATTCGGATCATTGAGAAACCAATGTGTGCAGATAGGCTGGCAGTCTGCTGGTGCACACCGTGGTTGGATTGATCAACCATCGAACAACCATTGATCAACCATGAATGGTTGAACCATTAACGCATTGTCATTTGCGAACTAATCGACCAATCAACTTGTGGCCACCCGTGGAACATTCAGAACTGTTTCAACCGGCCATTCAAATAAGTGGCGCCCACACAGAAACGCGGGTTCCCAACAGTAAGAATCACAAAGTTCGGCCTTGTTTGTTGAAATGGTACCCCAAAAAAGTCATTGCTAAACAAGGGCTTGGAACCAGTCATAATGGGGGCTTGTCCCAGGATTCCTACGTCCTCCAAGACAAATAGATGGTGCATCCCCCAGAAAAGGGTTAACTAGAGGGCTACTAATGATCATCGTTGGGCAACCATAAGTGAGGGGTACGTCCATAGACACATCAGTAGCACCTAAATGAAATTAGATTTATGAGCTGATGTGCTTGTATCTACTTACAAATGCTCATGCATATCTCCCTGTATGTTTAAACATTAAATTCATACACTTAAGTGCGTTTGTCTTTGCCATATGATATGTCACAAAACAGGCAAAATCATTGAAATCAATTGCAGAAATTCATGGATACCATGCACATTTTACAGAGATATCATCGTACCAAACATTTGTGGGGGATCCTGGCAGCGCCCCAATCTATGCCCTGTGACTAGGTGTTTCTGAACCAGCAGTTGTTTAGCCCATTATTGTTGTTTGCCCATTATTCTACCCACCATTTTGACCATTAACCTGCAATTTTAACCATTAACATTGGTCACTACTCGAGGGTAGCTGCACTTGTTACTCCTCATTAACCATTGTGAGCCGCAACCATTTACCATTTTAAACATTGACATGCAATTTCGACCATTAACAAGTAGCTACACTTGCTGGTTGGTGGTTTCAACCCATATGAAAAATATTGATCAACCAACTACTTGATAATTCTTACTAGGGAAAATAAGAAATGACAATGAAACCATCCACCACTAAATAGCCATATAGTTGGTACATATCCCCTATACTTGTTAGCTATAATCCCCTATTACTAGACATTACTAACCACTAACCCTTACTCACTGTTAGCTAGTAGCTACACTTGTAACCACCAACCAGTAGTTGTTTCATCATTATTGTTGCTTACCATCCCCTATCATTAACCATTCTCAATGGCTATATCACCCTGATGAACCCCCTATACAACCAACCATATCCACTAACCACTAACCACTAATCACTAGACATTACTAACCACTAACCATACTAACTGTTTGCTAGTAGCTACACTTGTTACTACTCGATGACTTCAATGTTGAAACGACACATTGCATCGCCTCATCGCCTCTCCGGCCTGGACCCTGGCACAGCACATTGGCCAAGACCTTCAGATCATCACCAGGTTTTTGCCTCGCGCAAGGCATCACACACGTCACAGGGCTGATGGTGGTTTCTCAAGTCATAGGGGTACCCCCAATCATCCATTAATAGTCAATTTATAGTAACAAACCAACCATTTTGAGGGTACCCCTATTTTGAGATATGATGAGTGATAGCATAGACTAGCGAGGGCCTCATCACAAGTTACAAGACTGGGATACGGTTGATGCAGGTAAGTTGTCTGTAAAGCATTGATTATTTTATAGTGATCGCTAGCAATTATCAAAGAATGATCATTTAGGTGGTCATTTGCCTGTTCACACTTCACGAATAACCATGCTATTGATTGAATCGTTGGGAGTGTAAGTGGGAGGGTCGGGGCATAAATGCAACCATTAGCAGCCCGAACGGGCTTAGAAGTACGTTTTCCTTTGTGCACGAATTCATGGCCAAACCAAAAAAGCTAGCGCTTTCCCAACAAAAACTCATTCTTTGGCTAGTAACAGCAGGTACGTTCCCTTCCACGCATTGCTCAGAAACTTCTGCCAAGCCACAGCTCCAGTAGCGACGCATGGTGCACCGCGTGCGCGTTGGTGATCAAGTACTGCCGGCCGTCCACCCATAGCGCCACTGCTGAGGCGGCTGCAGTGCTCTGCGGAGAGGTGGACCAAGGCATGGTGTAGTAGGGTTCACAATGCCTAAGAAGCTGCTGCGCTCCGCTGCTATGCGAATGGAAGAAGTGTAGAGGTTGTTGCTCATATGGATGCTCCAATAAAAAGAACAAAGAGACACTATCATGCACTTATTGCGTCTGATGCTTCACTCAAACAACAGCAACCTCTGCTTTCAGGTTCATCACTCACGCGAAACCGATTTTAGGCAGGTACCACAGCCGACGATCACTGGTTTCAAGGAAACTCTCATCTACCAGAATAGTTGAAGAACGGCTTGACCCAGTCTTCCCCATTTACCACCCTTGGCCCCAATTCACCATCATGGTTGTAGGTTGTAGTGCTTTATAGCTTAGTAACCACCACGATATTACAAGCTTCAGTGGTCCAGCCTGGGGACCCCCATGGTCAGCACGCCCAGTGACGTGCTCAGCACTTTGAACACCGAGTTCATCGCATCTTTCCGCGCCGCCTCGGCGCCGCGCCGGCCGCGGAGCGCCCGGCCGAAGCTCCGCGCGGTGGCGGCGCTGCGGTGCGACCACCGCCGGGTCAGCACCGCCGGCAGCGAGCGACGCATGGCGGGAAGGACGTGGTGCGAAGGTGATGCGAAGGTGATCATGGTGAAGTAATGAGTAAATCATAGTAAATCAATGGTTGACTGATTCTGGTAATGGTGAAATGATGATGGTGAACTGATGAATAGTTCTCTGATGAAGTAATGGTTAACTGACTATCGTAATGAATGGTGAACTGATGATGGTGGATGTAGTAATGGTTAACTGATACTGGATAGGTGATGCTTAGCTGATGGAATTGATTGGTTGATGAATGGTGAAGTAATGGTGGACCTGTGATGGTTGATGAATGGTGGATTGATAGGGATAAATCAATGGTTGACTGATTCTGGTAATGGTGAAATGATGATGGTTGACTGATGAAGTTATGAGTAAATGATTATGGTAATGAATGGTGAACTGATGATGGTCGATGTGGTAAGAAATAGCACATAAAACGGCGCTTGATGATGTAGATAACTACTCGCAGTTTCAAGGGAAACAATGTTCTACGTTCAAGATCTTGAGGACACACAACCAAAGCAAATGAAAAAAAACGCTGGACGTGATTCATGGGCAGAAGACATGTCACTTGTTGCACGCTTTGTGGCTTATCAGAGCAGGTATCAAGCAATGTCTGGTCTTTCATCAGAACCAACATTTGCAAAACGAAGAACCATTATGGCTTCCCATTAAAGGCCGTCGTCAGCATGGGAGCCCCCGTCTTACTGTGGCTGACAGCCCAGGTGCGGGCGGGTCCTCTAAGTTCCATATCAATAGATTCGATAACTATTTGTCAGCGCTATCCTTGTCAAATAACCCAGATCGTTTGAACTCCAAGCAGTGCTTCACAAATGGAATGTGCATATCTGCATTTAATAGCTAGATACTACATGAATGTTTCTCAACATAGGGGACCCCCAAGTCATCCCATATCAACCGTTTGTAGTAATAAACCAATCATTTTGGGGGCTCCCAATTTTGAAAAAACACCACATGTGAACATCTTTAACTGGATTGAAAGTATAATTCTACATTTCAATAGTATTAACTCCACTCCGATAAAGTACAAAGTTGTCTCGAAAGTTTGGCGGCTTGGCAGCTGCATATATTATGCCAAAACAATGAATAAGCACATATTAAATGAACATTATACATATATCTATATATATATGTATATGTTTCACACATATAAAGGATATGTTATACACATATCAAGTGCGAAAAAATAATCATGTATATCATCCTATAAATAAAAAAAATATATACAATATATATATATATATACGGTGGTTTCTCCAAATATGGGACCCCAAAATGGTTGGTTTAGTATTACGAATGACTAATATAAAGGATGATTTATGGGACCCCTATTTTGAGAAACCACCATATAGTTTAGATGTATGTCACATCACAGTGAATACATCTTATTATATCATAATACATCTATCTATTCATCCAATCTTATCTATCTACAATATCTATTCATGTTGTGCATCTACTGTGCTTCTTACCAGCAAGCAAATGGTGTTCGCTGCCATGGGCATCCCCTCTTGGCGATGCGGGACTTGCCCTTTTGTTGTTCCGTCAACGGCACCTTGCGGCGAGGGCGCTGTCTTTCTCGAGCCACGGCCCGATTTGGTCCGTTAAACACGGCAGGATTCGATGCCGTGCACGTTCGCTGGCACATCCCCATGAACGGCGCGTCAACGGGGCGTTCTACTTAAAGAATTGTCTAGCTCAGAGCGGCCATGGAATGATGACCGAAAGTCACAAAACCAAACAGAACATACAAAATCTAAGGTTCAAGATGGTTCGCCTGTAATCACAATCATTTGTTTTGCTTTAAGTGTACCTTCCAGTTACCTTTATATTAGGCAACCGATCCCGAACAACAAGGATAGAAACCCAGCTGGTTACCTAATTTCATGGTCACTGGAAGCATATGGGTGACTTTCACGACCTAAGTTTCTACCGACCTTGACAGATCACAGTTGATTCGCTGCCCATTCCAAGGCCTCTGGCGTGAAACCAAGATCTACGTGTTCACATGGAATCTGAAAGGGGCCAACAGAGGCGTCAAGCACAATAGAAGCGAGATCTTTTGTTGTCAATCTTTTGTTCAAAAAATAGCGAAAGAAGAACAACAAAAGGGGGTGGTTCTCAAAATAGGGTTTTTGTTGTCAATCTTGTGTTCAAACAATAGCAAAAGAAGAACAACATATAGGGGTTTGTCAAGCCATGAAAATGGTTGGTTTAGTGCCAGAAATGATTAACTTTGGATGACTTGGGGGTCACCTATTTTGAGAAACATGCATATCAAATAAGACCCTTTGGCAATGCCCATCGGTGTAGGATTATTTATCTGTCTGTCAATGTATTTGCAATGGCAGCCATCTATGATGTAGATGACTGACCTCTGCAAACAAGTATCTTCGCCTATCAAATGCTCACTGCTGATGAGTAGTACGCCAGTGCACGAAGTGCTATCCGCAAACATAATTTCGAATACGTTACATTATGATACACCTGATAACTGTGACATATTGTGAATTATGATACGTATGTTTATAAGCAACAATGGTCAATCAAGGGAAAACCAGATGTCAAGGGACGGGCTGAACCAGTCTCTCTACCAAGAAGAAAAGATGTGTTTCTATATGATGGTTTCTCAAAATAGGGGTACCCCCCCAATCATCCATTAATAGTCATCTTTATCAATAAACCAACCATTTTGGGGGCTCCCTGTGACTTGAGAAACCACCATACAGCAGTGGTTGAACCATTATCGCTATTGGTTCCCTATTATTAATTAACCATCATTAATGGCTATATAACCACTACTATTCTTTGTTCTACCTGCGATTCAAACCCCAGAAAAACCCACCATTTTGAACTGCACTGCACCCAAGGGGTCCTTATGACAGATCGTTCGAATGGTCAGTGCTTGGGCTTGATGAAGGTATGGCGCCAATGTGCTTGCCATCACCTAACAATATGGGTGTTTCTCAAATTGGGGGACCCCTAAAATCAGCCATTGATCATCTAAAACAGACTGGTTGGGGATGATTTGGAGGTCCCCTATTTTGAGAAACTACCATAATTATTAGAAATAGTCTTAATATAAAGTATCATATGATCATGGAAACCCTCATATACCATAATCCGCAACTCTTAACCATGTTCAATAGTTGATTGGACTTAACCATCATATGATTATTGAAATCTCAACCGCGGTTACTGCTTGATAACAGTTAATTAAGTAGATAGTATGAAATCTGGTTCATGGTTTTTTCTAGGGTGAATGCTTGCTTGACTACAGTCCATGGATGGCAAACAAGACCACCATGGTTTCAATCCAACACCACTGTTGCGCCACCTTCCTGTGTCCGTCGCGCCCGCAATTCGCCCGCGTTTCCAGCAGCCGAAAGCGATGTGGCACCTGGGGTGAGAGCAGGGCAGGTGGTGATCACGACCTGGGCCTCGTTGGATGGGTGCAAATGATGGGCTTAAAAGCCAGACGCATAGGGATACAACCAAAAACAACCAGCATTAATTACGGATAGCATTAATTACGGATAACCAGCATTAATAAGGGTTGATTGATGCATGCTTGCTATGGATAGCACATCAAATGATTGTGTTCGCATCCTATTTGGTCCGTCTGCATCTCCAGTAATTAGGACAATTTGGTTTGAATGTTTTGTATAAATAAAACATGAAGACTTGATGTACGATATTGATGTCCACAAATATGCTATGTACAAGCATATGTATTTTCCATACATTTGATTAGACACATTGCACATGTTTCCTTGGCTGATTTGAATGTGGTTCCAACTTGCTGATCGCACAAAAAATCAAACTGACCATGCGGAAAGGTTTTCCGTAAACTGTGCTCCCTCGGGCGCGAAACCCTACCACAGCCTACCACATCTATGTGAAGTGTGGAAGCCATGTCTTAGAGTCAGACCAAGGGTGAACTGCGCTTTGACCCGCTTTGACCAGTCCAGTCTATACCATCCCACCACTGGGACCCATCTACACGTTCCCACGCATCCGCCTAAGCTTTCAGCTGAGGAAGCCTCCAAGGGAGTTGGAGATGCATGTGGTGAATTCCAGAAAAGTCCATTAATATCAATAAACAGCCAATAGGGGACACAACGCAAGTTATTTATGGAACATTTCAGGACGGAGTATTGGTAAATGCTGGTGGGAAATGTTTTTGAAACAATACATTGAAACACTAGTGTAAGCAATTCCGATGGTTGATGTTCTTTATGGATCCTGCTAGCATGACAAACATAGCGATGATTTGTTTATATTATATATGATTCGTGGTGGTACAAAATCGCAGTCATCATGATAATGGCGCGATACGGCCGGATGCAGTGAATAATTTCAAATAGTCAAATGACTTAGTCAAATAAATTGCAAAATGATCGAAGGCTTTGAATACAGCACGGAATTCAGATCAAACACAAACATACAGTATGGCCAATAACTACTGCTGCGGCAAAGTGGGATAAGAACAAATAATGCAGGTAATCACAAGGCACTTGAATAGATACCTAGCTCTTGACAGCAGTATTGAACAAGTAAATCATGATAAAGGATGGTACTGAGAGATCCATCTTAAGAACAACCGATTGGCTTTCCAATTTACAGCTTCTCATTTGCTTTCAAATATAGGTGCTCATTGATATGGATCTACCATTAGTGGTCTCGAAATTGAATGCGCTGATAAAACATAATCGTGGGTCACCACTGTCACAGCTGAAGACTGCATTCACACATATGCCAGTGGCTTCATGATGCTTAGATCTAATAGATGCAAAGAGAGCTTTACAGCAGGGACACGAGGCCGTAGTTCATTGTAACAAAAAACACATGTTTCCCAAAGCAGTCTAAAAACGCACGGATCCACATCATGGTCTGATTGGAACTGACGGTGTCCATTCGTCTTCACAGGCAACATCTCCATCCACATGGTGAAGTGGGCCATTTTCAGCATACTTTGAGGATCAAGTTTCAGTCAAGGACTAGTGTGAAGTGGTGTGGACTGTATCATCAAATGACTGGGAAGTCAAAATCTCGAAGGGGAGGGATGTGTGAAAACAAACCCCCCTGCCACAAATGGGTGGCGGGTGGCTTGTAAATGTCAAGAAATTAACAACACCACCCGCTATCAGCCTTTGGCAACATCAATAAAAATAATTACACTACACATCATGACACAAAGTTGGATTGCCATGGTCAGCCAGCAATACCGCACACTTGACTAAAGGGTCAGTAAAAAAAATGGGCTAAGCAGGATCCATGTTTTTTCTCGCCAATAGATGCAAAAACTTGTCACTTTCCCATGGGCCTCAAGGTTGCAGGGTGCCCCATTGTGAGGTCACAGCAATGATCACCTGCTTCCCTCTCAGTCAAAGGCCGAGATTGTAAACAATCAAATGGCAATTTCAACTCAGTGGGACTCTAAGAAAGGACAAACTCCCAGCCAACCATAGGACAAAAACAAGCAGTTCCCTGGGCGTGGAGCCTATAACTCCCAACAGAATGATCCACCAATATCCAACAAACCAATGCCAATCTATGGATCTAATGATAATCCAATAAACCCATAAATTGAATCCAATAAACCCATAAATTGAATCCAATAAACCCATAAATTGGATCCAACAAACCCATAAATTGGATCCAATAAACCCATAAATTGGATCCAATAAACCCATAAATTGGATCCAATAAACCCAATAACTAATATGAAAACCATAAAAATTCGGATCCATAGGATCCAACAAACCACTGCCACTACCACCGCATCCTATGGCTCCCCCACGGTGGCCACCTATCGCCTCGCGCTGCACCGCAGGCTGCGGCGGACGTGGAGCTTGTGGCTGTCTCCGCCACCGTGAGAGGTAGCACTGGAGCAAGGCCTTGGGCTGGTGACCCACCATGGGGCTTCTAGGCGTCCAACCGTTGACCCGCCACTGATCTGAGTTGCTGGTTACCAAATGGTTGCTTCGTGGTGAGTACCCTCTGGTGAACTAATATGGCAATGGAAAATCCACTAAAAAATGGCGAACGATATGGTAGATTTCCCATTGCCATGTTAGTTTACCGGAGGGTAAACGGCTGGAAGCCTTTTGTCAGTGGCTGGTGATTGGTGCAAAGCTGAGGCAAGTGGGTTGAACCATAGGTTTGGTCAAGAGTCCCTGAGCAGTAGTGAATTGGCAACTGCCGGACGAAGTAGGCTAGTTGTTCTTTGTTCTTCTGTCAATCTATGCTTACACTTACCATAGGTAACCGCTAACCAACCTCAGTTCCAACTAGCTGGTAGAAATCAGCTGGTTACCTAATAGCAACTGGAAGCATTGGGGATTATTTCAAGCTACAGTTCACCAACATAGCTAAATTGTTAGGACCTGCGGAGCCGAAAAAAAAGTACGCCTGGCTTCGGGGGTCAACACAGTTGTTCATAATTTAGAGATTCATGTGGCTTCTGAACATTATTGATTCAAAACAGGTATGGTCTGTTCCTTATCACGTGTACACATGATCCCATTGCATGCATGAACTAACTCGGGAATATTAATTGTGCTGTCATATTTTCAGCAGGTGCAAACGTGCAGAGCTTCGGGATATGCCTAGAAGAATGTGGACATACGTAACTTTCAACTCACTAAAAACATAAAAATAAACTATGAGATGCTAAGTCAACTATTTTGCATCATCTGCATTGAATAGGTTTTTGGATTCCCTGCTACTCCCAACACGTCTCTCTGTGCTTGCGCTGCAAATCAAAACAGACGAGTACCATTTCTGTGTCATGCATTTGAAGATGAGAAATGGCTAAGGCATGAACAATCAATGATCGCAAATTGTCCCAGCAACAACAAGAGGTCGCAACGAGTTCGGTAAGGAGGTCTGGCAACATTTTGCCGTTTTATTCCGTGTCCCCACAACAGCAGCAGGAACCAATGGCACGCAGCTGCAGCTGTGGCACCAGAATCAATAAACCACAGAGGTGGATGATCAAGACATGACTTCGCAGATCCGCCAAGAGCCGTTCTCGGAACTCTTCTGGGCTGGGAAATCTCAGATAAATCCTGGCGCGGCTGAAGATGGCTTGGATTCGCTAGCAAGAAGAGATGACAACTCAAAAACGCGCCAACTCTTGATTGTCTTCCTGCCATCTTGGTTTTCTAGCAGCCAAACCAGCCAAATCAATCCAAACCATCCAACACACCATGTTGCTCAAGCCAGCAACCACGTCCCCAAGCACTATGAGGTGCTCACCACCAGGGTGGAACCCACGTGCCCCCACGTGCCAGGCGTACAGATGCGCCGCCAGCATGGTCAAGGCCAAGGTCACGGGGCCGTGCAGCCCGGAGGGGTCCACTTCTCGACACCGGAAGTAGTGCTGCTTCGCCAGGTTCAGGTCCTCACCAAGTGGGGGACCCAGGTGGTGGACCCAGGTGGTGGACCAAGGGCCCAGGTGGTGGAGCCAGGTCAGGACCAAGGGGGCCCCACCCCGGGGAGCTTGGGACGAAGATAGATTTCATTGGTGCCACAGCTGAGTCCCTTTTCTGAGAGTACCTGCAGTTGGTGGTTTGAAGCCCGGAAAATGAAAAATATGCGCAAGTCAACTTCAACTGTTAGTGAAGAGTAGGGAAAATACTTAAAATGTTTGAAACCAATTTTTCATTCACTGGCCATTGACGGACAACTTTTCATTCACTGGCCAACAAGGCCACGACCTTTCGTTGGGGATGCCCTTACGCCGCCCGCGGGGTGTTCATGCCAGGGCCCCGTCCTGTGGAATGCCAATCCCAAATTGGTGCATGAAACCCAGGTTGAAGGACGCTCTTGCCACAAAGGATTGCATCCATTCACCCGTCACCGTCATGTCCGCCGTCTTTCGATATCTCGCCTCATTGGCAACGCAGGGAGCCACGGAGGGGGTCATATCAATGGGCACTGTCGATACATAATTGGAAACCAGCCCCATTGCTTAAAACAAATGAGCTTCCAAGGGCATATAGTGATTGCCGAATAGTGGGATTTGGAGGTCAGGGAAACTCCATCAAGCTCTAACCAGGAAGGCTCATGAAATCAATCATCAACGTTGACAGGAATCAATCAGCATCCACTGCGAACCGCAATCATTTGGCTGTTTCTCAAAATAGGGAGCCCCAAGAATGGTTGGTTTACCACAATGGAATATGGCTAAGATTTGATGATTTGGGGGTTCCCCTATGACTTGAGAAACCGCCATTTCAACCACCCTGGACTGAACATCCTGGTTCTCCATGATGGTCGCATCATGAAACCACCTGACCATCAGCTGCGAGTGACCAACGCCGCTTCGTAGTCCACGTTTTGTGGACTCAGACTGACGCTGTCGCTGGTGTAGATGGAGGGCAAAGGAAAGTCGGCCCAATCTTCACCTGGTGGTTTCTCAAGTCATAGGGGTAACCGCAAATATACAATCCAATAATCATTTATAATAGTACACCAGCCATTTTATGGGGTTCCACATTTTGAGAGACACCTGAAGCCACAGAGGGAGCCATGGAGGAAGCCATGACTAAGAATAAGGCAAATGGCTGATCCTGGTTCGTCTTTAATCATGCGGCATGATGATGATGATGGCTAGTGGCTCAACATCTCGATCAAGCTTCTGGATTGCTTACCATGCTTCGTAGATACAATTCAACCACTCTTACTCTCGAAGATCAGCAAGTTTTCGGATCCCTTTGATCAACAATCAGCCAGGAACCGGGACGACTGCCCATCTGTTGGTGGATTGTGACTGGCTACTGGCGCCACCGGAGCCCTGGTGTGTGGAGACACCTGCGGCCCGACTGGTCCTACCCAGGTTGACCGCAACCAAACCTTGCCAAAGACTGGTAGGTGGACAACTAGCAGCTAGGAGGCTTAAGAGCTATACAGTACTTCGCGGTACCCTGCGAGTTAGCGAAGTTGGTGGCAAGGGGAACTACAGTACCGAAAGATCCAGGAGTTTTCATCGCGAATCTGAACCAACCTTATACTCATCATCAAGCATTCTCAACCGTTATAAATCAACCAAAGTTGACCGTTATCAACCATGATTGACCATAGTCAACCATATTAGATACAGTAAATGCCTTACTAACCAACCATACTACTACATAAATGCCTATTTAACCAACTGGAGATGCTAGGGCGTACCACTCAAAGCACGGTTGTGAGTTCACAGCCACCTGGATCTGCCACACTGGTCGGCTCTGCGTCTTGGGCAGTGAAGCCAGCAGAGGTCCCCCAACCTGCCAGGGCGCTGCCCTGAAATCCAGTGGTCACATGGAGGCCTTCACCGTGTTTCACCGTGTTTCATCATGTTCCATCATGACCCACCAGTGGTGCCTATGATGAAACGTCACTGAATCCATTGAACTATGAACCACTGAATCACTGGCTGATTTCATGCTAGCTTTGAGCTTTGGATTTTCTTTGGTTCGCGATGCTTGGGTTTCCAGCGTCAGTGAAAAATAAGGTTTCCCAACTGCCAACTGTCCGTCATTTTCCCATAAAGAAGAAGTTTCCACAATGTTTCATGATAAGTTTCCATCAATTAACTAGACGACGGTTGGCCTGAGAGCGAGAAAAACAATGTTATAGCAGCCTCCAATATACTAATTCAAAAAGACTGACGTCATGATCCTTGAAATGGATGATGATGATGATGATGATGATGATGATGATGTTGATGATGCTGATGATGATGATGTCGTTGATGATGTCGTTGATGATGTCGTTGATGATGATGATGATGATGATGCTGCTGCTGCTGATGATGATGATGTAGCTGCTGCTGAAGAAAAAGATGAATATGATGAGAATGCTGGCGATATGACAGGGCTGAAAGGAAGAAAATGTGGAGGACGGGTTGTTGGACGCAGGTCCCAAATCGCAAAACGTACCAGTCAAAAACGTACCAAGGCAAAACGCAACAGAGCAAAACGTACCACAGCAAAATTTACCACCGCAAAACGTACCATAGCAAAACGTACCAAAGCAAAACGTACCGCCGCAAAACGTACCAAGTTAAAACGTACCAACGCAAAACGTACCAAGATCAAACGTACCACCGCAAAACGTACCAAGGCAAAACGTACCAGATCAAAACGTACCAAGAGCAAAAGGTACCACCGCAAAACGTACCAAGGCAAAACGTACCAGATCAAAACGTACCAAGAGCAAAAGGTACCACCGCAAAACGTACCAAGGCAAAACGTACCAGATCAAAACGTACCAAGAGCAAAAGGTACCACCGCAAAACGTACCAAGGCAAAACGTACCAGATCAAAACGTACCAAGAGCAAAAGGTACCACCGCAAAACGTACCAAGGCAAAACGTACCAGATCAAAACGTACCAAGAGCAAAAGGTACCACCGCAAAACGTACCAAGGCAAAACGTACCAGATCAAAACGTACCAAGAGCAAAAGGTACCACCGCAAAACGTACCAAGGCAAAACGTACCAGATCAAAACGTACCAAGAGCAAAAGGTACCACCGCAAAACGTACCAAGGCAAAACGTACCAGATCAAAACGTACCAAGAGCAAAAGGTACCACCGCAAAACGTACCAAGGCAAAACGTACCAGATCAAAACGTACCAAGAGCAAAAGGTACCACCGCAAAACGTACCAAGGCAAAACGTACCAGATCAAAACGTACCAAGAGCAAAAGGTACCACCGCAAAACGTACCAAGGCAAAACGTACCAGATCAAAACGTACCAAGAGCAAAAGGTACCACCGCAAAACGTACCAAGGCAAAACGTACCAGATCAAAACGTACCAAGAGCAAAAGGTACCACCGCAAAACGTACCAAGGCAAAACGTACCAGATCAAAACGTACCAAGAGCAAAAGGTACCACCGCAAAACGTACCAAGGCAAAACGTACCAGATCAAAACGTACCAAGAGCAAAAGGTACCACCGCAAAACGTACCAAGGCAAAACGTACCAGATCAAAACGTACCAAGAGCAAAAGGTACCACCGCAAAACGTACCAAGGCAAAACGTACCAGATCAAAACGTACCAAGAGCAAAAGGTACCACCGCAAAACGTACCAAGGCAAAACGTACCAGATCAAAACGTACCAAGAGCAAAAGGTACCACCGCAAAACGTACCAAGGCAAAACGTACCAGATCAAAACGTACCAAGAGCAAAAGGTACCACCGCAAAACGTACCAAGGCAAAACGTACCAGATCAAAACGTACCAAGAGCAAAACGTACCAAAGCAAAACGTACCAAGGCAAAACGCACCAGAACAAAACATACCACAGCAAAACGTACCAAGAGGAAGACGTACCAAGAGCAAAACGCACCAAAGCAAAACATACCAGAGCAAAACGTACCAGAGTAAAACGTACCAAGGCAAAACGCACCAAGACAAAACATACCAAGACACAAGGCAAAACGCACGAAGACAAAACGTACCAAGACAAAACGTATAGCGCAGCAAAACGCACCAAGAACCAAGACACAACGTACCAGAGCAAAACTTACCAAGGCAAAACGCACCAAGACAAAACGTACCAAGAAGCAGGTCCAAAATCATATTTTCCCCAGTTTTTGACGTTCAATGTCGAGAAAACGCGAAACGGTCACGACCGAAGCGTCAAAATCACATTTTTTCCTCAGTTTTTGACGTTCAATGTCGAGAAAAGGCGAAACGGTCACGACCGAAGCGTCAAAATCGCCATTTTTCCCCAGTTTTCGACGTTCAATGTCGAGAAAACGCGAAATGGTCACCGCGGACAACTCAAAATCGCAATTTTACCCCAGTTTTTGACGTTCAACGTCGAGAAAACGCGAAACGGTCACGACCGAAATTTCAAAATCGCAATTTTTCCTCAGTTTTTGACGTTCAACGTCGAAACTTGAGAAGTTCAACGTCGAAAAAAAGCGCAGTGGTTCGCACCGGACGCCTCCGGACGCCTCAAAATCACAATTTTACTTCAGTTTTTGACGTTCAATGTCGAGAAAACGCGAAACGGTCACGACCGAAGCGTCAAAATCACATTTTTTCCTCAGTTTTCGACGTTCAATGTCGAGAAAACGCGAAACGGTCACGACCGAAGCGTCAAAATCACATTTTTTCCTCAGTTTTCGACGTTCAATGTCGAGAAAACGCGAAACGGTCACCGCGGACAACTCAAAATCGCAATTTTACCCCAGTTTTTGACGTTCAATGTCGAGAAAACGCGAAACGGTCACGACTGAGAATTTAAAATCGCAATTACCTAGGTTTTGGACGTCCGACAAGCACGAAATGGCGCACATGTCACGTTTCGTGGCGGTCCGGCGGCACCGCCCCGGCCTTAGAGAGAAGAGAAAGAAGAGCGAGACAGAGAGAGAGAGAGATCTGCAAATGTGAAGGTGTGAAGATCTAGATCTGCAGATGTGAGGGTGTGAAGATCTAGATCTGCAGATGTGAGGGTGTGAAGATCTAGATCTGCAGATGTGAAAGTGTGAAGATCTAGATCTGCAGATGTGATGATGTGAAGATCTAGATCTGCAGATGTGATGATGTGATGATCTAGATCTGCAGATGTGATGATGTGAAGATCTAGATCTGCAGATGTGATGATGTGATGATCTAGATCTGCAGATGTGATGATGTGAAGATGTTGATGTGCAGATGTGATGATGTGATGATCTAGATCTGCAGATGTGATGATGTGAAGATCTAGATCTGCAGATGTGATGATGTGATGATCTAGATCTGCAGATGTGATGATGTGAAGATGTTGATGTGCAGATGTGATGATGTGAAGATGTTGATGTGCAGATGTGATGATGAGAAGATGTTGATGTGCAGATGTGATGATGTGAAGATGTTGATGTGCAAATGTTTATATACGGCTGCTTTTTGACGAAGAACCCTTCGCAGGCGCTCTCGGGAAAAAAGCTTTCCATAACTAATTTATTTGATGTGGCGGATGCAGCCATGCCACCATAGTAGGCATAGTCACCCAAGCGCAATTCGCTGGAAGCGCTGCCCTGCTCAGCCGACAGCTCGTAAAAACGCCTTGGGCGCATGCCCAGAGTTGGGTCTATCATGGGGATAATGCGCAGGAAACCCATGAGAATCCGAGTTGCTTAGAGCATCATTGAAGGGAAGGACTTCAAGGTGATTATTCGCCATAGCAACGTCAATTGTCACTCCATCCAAATTGGTTCCCTAGATTGCCCGGGGTGCAATATCGCATCTTTTTCGAACCTCTCATCGGTCCATCTGCAAGCTCAAAACGTAGAATTATAGGAAAAACACCTGAATGAGAACTAACCCTGGAACACTGTGAAAGACTGTACATCTATATTTAACCAAGAAAATGTTCTGAGAGTTGTTGTGTTTTTGGGAAGGGGGTGTCCACGATCCTTATAAGTTGCTCCACGATCCAAATAGGTCGTTCCAAGATCCTAATAGATCTAATAGGTCGTTCCACGGTTCGTCCACGGTTTGTCCATGGTTAAAAAACATGTCCTTTCCATCTAAAGCCAAGAATGTCAAGAACGCTTTGCATAGTGATTGAGCAAGGATATAAGATTAGAATAAGCAAAGATGATAATGATTGGATGATGATTGGGGCCATTCCATCCCCAACATGTGTCTAAAAACATCCATCATGATCCTCTCTGACCATGGCTTTAGCCTCTATTTTCAGCCTATATTTTCTGGCTGATTCAGGCTCTTACCCCAATTGGTCCTGCAAATTCCCAATAGGTCTTTCGATTGGTGATGCTTGGGGAATGTGCATTGCTGCATCACAGGGTGAATTAATCCCCTGTGGGTCAGTGACTTAAGGGGTGGCAATAAAGCAGCAGCAGCACAGTTGCTGTAGTAGGCTTGCCAAAGGTGTCCACAACCAACAGCATTTCTGTGGGATACCTGTTGGAAAATGGGGCTGGTCACAATTCAGCAATACAGCCACGGAACATTTTTCAAAACCAATCGACAAGAACACCACACTAACAACGATCACGACAAGGACCATCACAACAACAGCTACAACCAACAACACCAACAGCAGGAACAACGGCCCGGGATCTGGTCCTGCCCTCATGATATATCTTGCTGCAACTCCAGACACTGAGCAATGTTTCGCCCATACGTCCGTGCTGAATCCTCCTTTCACGCTGGGGCTGCGAGTATCGTGGAAGAAGAGTTGTGTGTGTATATGTGCAAGACCCAGTGATATCATTTTTATCTGAACAGGTGGAATATATATATATATATATGTATATATGTTTTTTCCAATATATATGTAATGTATATTATGTATTAACTAAGATCCTTATGTTTATATAGACCATATAAATGCATACCCATGCATATAACGTAAATGCAAATATCAGTTGTGTAGAATTGCCGGTGCATATATCTCCCTATTCTCCGACACTTGGCCTACCCAAAAGTGAAGGCTCCCTGCTATATTAATCACTCCGTAGTGGATGTGATCTGCTTCAGAGGTCAGAGGAACTTGCACACATGGAATGTGGTTGTGGGCCAATGCAAATGGTGGCTTCTAAAAGCCATAAGGAGCCCCAAAGTTATGGTTGATTTCTTCCTATAAACGGTTAAAAGAGGAATGATTGGGGGTACCCCTATGACTTGAGAAACACCCAAATCAAACAGGATGCCCCTCCAAACACCAACTGCCCATGGCTGTGAAAGGTGACCTACCCCACTCTGAACTCTGGAGGTCTCCAGCTGTCCCCCTGTGATGCTGGAAACATTGGTGGCACCAAATTGGTGTGCGGTTTTCACACTGGTACTGTTGGCTAGCAGAACTAGAGCTGCTTCTAAGCAACAAGATGCAACAAGTAAGGAGCACCCCAAAAGCCGTGACTAAAGCACGGCAGTGTGTCTGTGTCATGGTAAGCTGATGATTTCCTAGCAGTTTATCTACCCAACGGAAACTAAGCTCAGCAAACCGCACAACCACTTTGTATTGTTTGTTCCATGCTGCTAAGGTGGTGCTTGGAATGATTTGAACTTGAATCCTTGAATATTTCCAGAGGACAGCAACATTTGGAGCATCGCCATTGTTTCACTGGTGGGTGACGGAAGCACCAGCCCCAACACAATTCTGCTCAAAAGGCTTGATTATGATGCAAATTCCTGGAGCACATTTCTACATCCTTGAAACTCAAAAAATGCAATCAACAGTCTTCTGGATTTTGGAACATGTTTGGAATGTGTTTTTTTCCATTTGGCTGGGGCACCAACACAAGTTGCAACTCAAAGCCGTCAGCAAGCTGGTGGTCAGCAACAAGAGGGGATCATCAAGCCATCATAATGGAAATGCCCGGCAAACAATATCCTATTCACCACTATGGTACGTTACTATAGCCTGAACCATTACAGGAGCTATTCCATGAGCGACCAATATTCCATTTGCTAATCCGGTAGCTATTCCATTATCTATTCCAGGAGCTATTCCATTGGATATTCGACTGGCTATGCTATTAGCTATTCTATCCACCAACGATTGTTGCTGACTAATGGATGGTTAATGGATAGCCACCGTTATTAGCTAATTATCCTGCAATAACCAACGATTGTTGATGATTGGCTAATGAAATAACTGCGATTCCATTAGCCTATCCTATCCATGGATTGGCTATTGCAGCCATCTCGCTTCATCTGCAGACACTCTGCCGCAATGACGGGCTGCTGTTCTGTGCCCTGTGTCCTCGCCCCAGAAATAATCATCTGCTTTCGAGGGGGCTTGCGGCTTGTCACCTGAAGCAAGGGACCCCGCCAGGGTTGTTGACCTCTTGCTCCAGACATGATGATTGACAATCACCATTATATATATATATATGTATATATATATTTAAATATATATTTACATATTTACATATTTGAATATATATATATATATATATTGAAATATATATATATATAAATATGTTTTGATATTTATCTAAATATATATATATATATTTATTTATTTATTTCTATTTAAAAATATATATATATATACATCTATGGGTTTGATCTTAAGGTCCAGTTCCAAAACGCCAGGTTTAACAGAACAGGGATCATGAGCACTCGACGATGAAGCAATGCCTTGCTAAGCAGCTAAGACCACCAATCGGAGCACTGCCAGTGCCTCCACCGCCTTCTTCAGGAGAAAATAAATTGGCTTGACCGCTGTCGAACAGATGCGCCACGTTCATCTGAGAGACCTTGAGCTCATTCGGCTATGGGTCAAGCAGGTAACCAACCAAATTTCACGGGGATAACCACCAATAATAATAGAGAACAACATGGTTTATGATGGGGGCACCAGGGGTACTGGGTTTCGATCCAGAGCCATTCTGGTTCCAAGATCCAAGATCTCGTTCTGGTTGGTGATTTCCAACCCTGTGAAGAGGATTGGTCAATCAACCATTCATCTCTGATATTTGGGAAATAGAAAAAATGAAACAACCCACCAGTGTCATATAGTATTCATATCATCACTGCAAGAAACACAACATGTGTGCGTGTTTGACCGTATTTGTACTCATGCATGAATCTATGCGTATGCGCACCTTTGTCTCCATCATGTTCAACCTGTTTAGGCTGTGTAGGTTTTCAAATGCATATGCACAATCAGGCAAATATCTCCACATGTATGTCAATACTAGCAATGTCGGTGAATTTGGATGGTGTATATAAATATATTTAAATAAATTAATACATAAATAAATAAATAAATAATAAATCAATATATATATATATATACAGCAACAACCGCCAAAATCCACCAACAAAGTAAAACGCACTTCAACTCATTCCAAAAACAAAACGTTGATGTTCTTGAAACCGATGTGAATCCTAGCTCGACATTTAAACACAATGAAAACCCACCAGCAAACCCAAAGCCGTCAAGCACTCGTGGAGTCAAGGATGACAGTGCCCCGTGATTTGCTGGGAAAGGTGGCAATGGACAGGCTTCACGCTGTACTCCTGTTCGCAGTCAAGACAATATAAGCAGTAGGGATGGGAACTATACGTTTCGAAGGCGACTTGGTAAAACGAAACAAGCAGCTTCGTCCCGTCATCCAAGAAGTTAGTGTTGCTTTACCTTTCACATTAATTACCAACTAAGCACTACTAAGCCCTAGCTGGGGGGGCCTGCTGAGTTGCCCCAAAGACGTAACCTGAATGGCACCGATCGTCATCGCTGAGAAGCCTCATGCCCAGCTTCTGCGAGTTTCAAGAACATCAGCGCAGCTTTGTTGGGGTTTTTATCACCTCAGATTAGGCGTGGTCCCCGGTGAGGGTTCAAGAGTGGGGGTTCCCTAGTGGTGGTTCCCCAGTGGCCAGGATAGGGGCTACCAACAAATGGTGGCAAGAATGGTGCTGAGAATCATGATGCGAAATGATGGGTTATGTATAAGTTATCTAGAGTGATGAGTTCTATATGCTCATGGTGCTGAGATCTAAGAGCCCAATATGAGGAACCTAGATGAACCTAGCTGCGATCCGCCAAGAGTTGGATTAGAATGGGTTAATCATCACCAGCTACCTCGGCAACATGGGCACCCCGGCAACGTCGTGGCGACCCCTAGTTGCACCCCCCATGGTTGCTGCAAGCCCCAGTTAAGGAGAAGCCGATGGTGATCAGCGTGTTCCAACCCAGAGACGCCCTGAGGCTAGGTGAACCGACTGGAATCCCAAATTGGTCATGACAATGGATGATAGCGCGACATCCATGAAACCAGAATTCACTACCAGCCTCAGCAGAGACAAAATCAGCAGCCAGAACAGGTTGACACTCTGAGCAGGCGTTTTCCCTTGGGTGTCTTGTTCTTGTCAATCGCACGTTTGCTTGGTGGCTTATAGATCCCTTGCTAAAAATGTATTTTTAGTGGTTATATGGTAAATCAATCATATCCCAAAAACACTAAGAACCTAAGTTAGTCGGTATAAGCCATCCAGAAAAAGTTGTTCCTCATGAGCTTCCAGAGTGCCCATGATCATCTGGGACATCCCATGGCGGCGACATTCATCAAATGCCGAGTCTACTTCGGTGGACCCACAAACAGTTGCTGATGAAGTTGGGACGTTTATCGCATGGTGCCCTATGCTTCCAGTTTTCCACCATTGTTGTTTGGGGTTGCTTACCTATCATAAAGGTAACCGGTTGCGGGTAAGGGCGTTTGCGGATAGGGGTATATAGTAAAACTGGCCCCTGCGAAGTTGGGTAAAATTACCAGCTAGGGCAGCTGGTTGGAGCAGGTGCCGCTAGGCAGATTTGCCACCAGTGACTGCAAGGCTGATGGTCCTGAACAAAACTGGTGTAGTCCTGAAGGAGTTAATGATGTCCGGTTGGTTCAATGATCAACCTTTTGCTTGATTGAACAACATTCAATTGATAATTGTCATTGCATCACATTTAGTTAACTGCTTTATCAACAGCTGGGGTACCACCATTGATGTTGAAATCCAGCTATGAATAACCAGCATCAGTGGAAACCTAAATAGCTTGTGACTCACCGTCAAATACAAGGGGATACCAAGACGGATCTATAATTACACCCAAATCTGGGCAGGACTACAGTTGTTCGCAAAAAGCAAACACTACCTGAGAATCCTACAGACCATGTTATAAACCCTTTGGCGCGGAGAGGGTGGAAGACCATGCGCAACAAACAAAAGTGGGGGACCCGTGCATGACACTGCATGACAAAGACCTGCCAAGGATAAGCACAAAGTGCTATCTATGAATCAATGCATGACAATCATCCCAAGTCATTCCTCGCTACCTTCTCTCTGAACTTCCGGGGAAAACAACAACAATCCCTTGCATGACGATTGAAACAAACAAAACACATCACTCTTTCTTGGAAATCAGTTTCACCACACAAGATTTCCAAAAAGCCTGGGCAATACTGAACAATTGCACATATTGACGCGGTCGTCAATCAGGTTGGTGTATCATCTAGCTTGTTGTTGTCTCCGATTGAACTCCATCCACTATTCCCCATCAAAAATCATCATCAAACATAATCAGGAAAAGTCATCATCATCATCACCATCATCATCATCATCATCACCATCATCATCATCACCATCACCATCACCATCACCATCACCATCATCATCATCATCATCATCATCATCATCATCATCCTCCACACCTAATCATCCGTGCCCCGCGGATTGGCTTTCGTCCGCAACCCACGAGAACGCCCAGACGCCAAAGTCGTAGGCGCCCACGAGTTTGCTACTCACCCACTCCCCGCGCTCGCAAACCTCATGGCATGGGGCCAGCATGTGTCACTGCCAATGCTTGACCATTTCTCAACGAGCCTTATTAGCTATCACTTGCCATATGTTTTTAGATGTGTTTAGTATCTTCTCACGGCAAAACAGGTTGATACAACAGCAACTGTCCGATGAGATGTTGGAATAACAGATCAGTGGATTAACTGTTAGATCAACTTTCAGTCTTGAGACTTCAACACCTGCATCTCAAATGATTGGGACTTGAGGTTTCAACTTATCAGATCAATAGTGTGAGATTTTTTGCGAAATGGCTACCTGCCAGTTTTCAGGTGTCATGCCCGGGTACAAAGTTTGAAACGAAGGGAACGCAAAACAAAAGAATGCTGCGACTGGAACATGTTCAATTGTTTATATCTAGTATCTACATGTCGACCTTTCTTTGTGGCACTACTATTCAGCCATCAATCGATATGGCATACAAGCATCATTTGAATGGTTCAGCATAAAATGGTAAAGGATTGACCCCATTGTTTGCCAGTCACAGTTGAACGGCCAACTGGCGTAATTGATCTGATTGCTTGGCTGCCATCTCGCAGAGAGACAACCCACTCCTCAGAAACTTGCTGGTCGGTGGTTTCATTCCCTCTGAAAAATATTAGTCAATCAACCAAGCATTTCAAACATGATTTCTATCTCCATCTCCATGTGCATAAGAGTCTGTCGCTCTTTTCCAAATTCTAAGGAAGGTAAAACATGTTGAAACATGTTTGAAACCACCAACTAGATCCAACTACTTTTGGCAGAAAACGCGCATGATCACAACGATGACACCACACGAGAGTGAGCCCTTTGAAGCTCTGTTGAGCCGGCGCCTTCTTTAAGAGGTTCACAGCGATGTCGCAATCCCGAACGGTCCTGCATGGTGCTGTAGGTCACGATTCGCTTGGCCTAATAATCTCCATAGGTTTATAGTGGTTAGTAAGGATTGACAAAGGAAAACAAGGGTCATTTCAATTGTAATAAGGGATCAACAATGCTTAATTTCAATTTTTGGGGGTATCATTATCATTGAGACGGGAAACCTTGACTTTTGTGGGATAGATACCCATCTATTAATCCACCCAGGGTTTATGAATCCAGGGTTGGCATCATCTACAGTCCATATACTGTAAAAAAATCTATCGTACAGGAAATTGAGGGGCTAGATATTTTTCCGTCTTTTTGTGTATGTATGCATCTTCCCCCTGCTTAGTTATGAATTTGAAGGACCCTCACTTCGGGGACTAAATTCTTAATAATAATGGTCCAGTTAATGCTGCTGCCAGTGCAGCTGGAAGGCAGACCTGGAAGACCCTGGGGGGAGTCGAGCCCCCAACCCTCAGAAAACAAAAAAACTTTTCAGGCCGCGAAAATTTTTTTTTCGTTTTTTCATTCCTCAGCCATGAACCTCCCCCAAAAGCTTGTCCCAGGCTCCAGAACCAGCGGGGTTTGCATCCTGCAGCCCCTGCACCCAAAGAAAACCCCAAACAGAACAGACCTGGAAGACCCTGGGGGGAGTCGAGCCCCCAACCCTCAGAAAACAAAGATTACTTTACTTCGAGTGATCCCCACCATGACATTTCACATCAGCTTGTTGACTGCACTTTTGTCTGCATATCAACATGTCAGTCGGCAGACATGCAACTAGCTGTGCCGATCATTAGTTTCACCTGGCACGTCATTATGCATGTCAGTCTGTCACACAGCATATCAACATGTCAGTTGGCAGTGTGAAGTACACTCCAGAGCTCTCAACACGTTTGCTTAAACATGCCCAAACATGGCAGTGAACCACCTGAGCCAAAGCATTAGGTTTGCTTAAACATGCCCAAACATGGCAGTGAACCACCTGAGCCAAAGCATT
>VSDK01011774.1:149475-163425 GCA_009767595.1 Symbiodinium kawagutii
TTGCCCGGCCGGAAAAGCTCCTTTAGCCGTTCTCGAGGCACGCAAACAGCAGGCGAAGGCTACGGCGACAGCCTGGGGAACGCACAGCAGCAAGGCAATGCCATACCCAGGCCGACAACCCATGCCAAGGCCGACAGCACTTCCTTTTTAGGGGGTTCAGCCCTGCCGTTTGCCCGGCCGGAAAAGCTCCTTTAGCCGTTCTCGAGGCACGCAAACAGCAGGCGAAGGCTACGGCGACAGCCTGGGGAACGCACAGCAGCAAGGCAATGCCATACCCAGGCCGACAACCCATGCCAAGGCCCACAGCACTGTTCATACAATGGTCCTCCCTCTGTCCTCCCCAAACATCTTAGAGGGGTCGGCGGCACCCGGGCGCTAGCCCATTCTATTTCCCCATTTACAACTGGTTCACCAGGGTTTCCCTTCAAAAAATGGTGATTTTCCAGCCAGCCATCTTAGTTTACCCAAGGGTAACTGTTGGGATGTTGATCTCTGCATTGGTTTGTGTCTTGACCCAGCGAAAGCCATGTTCGGCCCCCGCCAGGCACCGTGGAAAAATTGAGCAGATTGCCATGTCCTCAACAAGAGGAACCAGTGACCCCTTCGTAGTTACAAACATTCCAGTGTTTGCTGTAGAAATCCAGCTCGCAATCAATTACCAATCAACAAACAGCAGTAACAGCAGTCAAACCTCCATCTCAAGTTCGCTGGCGATTCATGGCTGTCAAACTTTTCCAACTAAATCTCACAAAGTCAATACAGTTGAGGATTTCATAGCACTTCACAACCAAGCAGCAGAACGAATCGGATAATCTTCAATACTGGGAGATGCATACGGGGGTTTCTCAAAATTAGGAACCCCCCAAAAAATTGGTTTACTACTGTACTCTCAACACATTTAATATTGGATGATTTGCGGGTACCCCTATTTTGAAAAATACCCATATATGAATAGATCCGCCATCTTTGCTCGTCAACATTCGTCAATCAACACCTTGCTGAGCGACTAACGGTGGCTTATGAGGAGCTGGATCCACCATTACCCATGAACATCCATCAATAGGTTGTGAATCCATATGGTGGTTTCTTAGTAGCTGGGGGTATCCCCACTTATCATCCTTTATGAAACATTTATAGTTATTAAGTTATAAACCAACCAATTTTGGGGTTCACCTATGGCTTGAGGAGCCACCACAGGTTAATTTCTTGTTACCTACGATCTCACCAGGAGCTCCACCCAAACACCCTAACATCCCTCTCGGGTCCCGATGCCGTTCAGATGCATCACGGCTAAGGAATAGGCTGCGGGCGTGTGTCCACGATCTAAGGCCTGGTCATGGCAGAGGACAAGAAGTAGTCAGGATTGATGAAACGGAATCTATGATCAGGTGCTGATTCAGGATTGATGATAGGAATCTATGATCAGGTACTGATTGAAAATGATGGCCCCAAACTACGATCCAGTACTACTTGATGGCTAATCCCCAAATTTGTGATGGTTGCATTGCCCGCCAGCTCCAAAAGCGGTCTGTGAATGCGCAAGCGAAGTTGTGATGTGTAGGTACAGGCTCTGGGTACATATTTTCCTAATCAAAAACAGCGATGCGAAGGTCACAATTTTGGCCTCGGACCTGTGTTGCCAACTGTTTCACACTTAAACAAAGCAGAACATCCACCATCTACGTGATCCTGTTCTTCAGCAAAACCTTGGATTCCAACACCTTGCAAACAAATTTACAAAAAAACAAGCGAATGACAGGCAGCACATCCTCGAGATTGAAAGTGAATGAGGTCATCACGCAACTGAGATCATCAACTGCACAATTTTCGTGCCACCTTTTGTTTACACTGATTGGTTGGATGAGAAATTCCATGGATCCGTGGTAGAACCACACCAGGCTGCGAATCAACCGTTGGAACGGGCGCTGCAGCCACCTGCGTGTAGTACAGAACCGCTTTCTGGAAGGATTCCGTCACTGCAGTTCCAGTGAGGTACCTTCGGGGCCATGAAATTTCTGCCTGTGAACTCCAACTGCTCTGCTGGTCGGTGGGTAGTTTACCAATCCCAAAATGATGCGCAGGTCAATCAACCCTCCCCAGATGTGTGGGAAAACATAAAATGTTTCAAAACACCAACTAGTCGATACAGTTTGAACCTGACAATAGAACATACGGCCCTTTCTTAGATTCATGATTTCCCATCGCCCAAGAACAAAAAAAGAGACAGGTAAATTTTGGTAGCATCTTTTGGCATCAATCTTTGGCACATTTGTTTGCCCAAATTTCACTGCTTGGCAGCTGCTGGCACGGATTTTGCCGCATGAATTCCATGCCATCCTAGGGATCCCAGAGGCCAGGGGTCCCAGAAAGCACCCTTAAGGGCCCCCAGGGCTTGCAGGGGTCCCTTCCGGCGGTCACATGGAGGCCAGGTTGAACATGCCATCGGACGATCCCCCATATGCCGATTCGTTGAAGTGCTTGAAGGCCAGCTTCAGGTTCCGGGCCTACCAGGTGCCACCCCAGAAGGGTCGGGGTAAAGGTCCCTGGAATCTATGGACCACGTGTGGGACCACATGTGGGGCCAACATATCATAGCTTTGATTTTCAACCAACATGTAGTGGTTTCTCGAAATAGGGGTAACCCAAATGGGTTGGTTTTGTGTTTATGATGATTGATGGATGATTTTATTTTGAGGTTCCCCTACTTTGGGAAACACCTATATAGTGTCAAGAGGGATTGTCCATGGTAGAATCCCCTCCAAGGAAGTCTTTCCCATGCCTTACCCGAACTAAAATATGATGATATCTCTTGCTGGAATGGCCAGGGTACCCAATGCGTCGATATTCCTAAATGGTGGTTCCTCAAAAAAGGGGTACCCCGAAATCATCATTATCAGTCATTCATAGGAATAATCAATGCTCCCAAATCATCCATTATTGGCCATGTGAAGTAAACATACATCCATTTTTTGGGGATTCCCCATGGATTGAGAAACCACCAAATGATCCGTAGTAGTCTTTGCCTCATCTTGTGGAGCTGGTTGGTCAAGAGGTGCTCCCACAACAGTTTCTGATAAGCGAGATTTTTGCACGGGTGAATGACGGGTCATCATCATGGTCATTAATACCCAGCCATGATTAGCCAATACCAAGCATTTTTCACTATGTACGACCTTAAGAAATCAAATGATTCTTTCCTGTATAGCTATTGTTTAAGCTAGATCGAACATCCTTGTTGATGAGTAACTACAGCTCAAATACCCATGAATGATTGATTATTCAGCCTTGATGAGTGGACTTGTTGATTAGAAACCAAGTCAAGTAATGCTGGATCCACATCAATAATCAACCCATCCTTGGGACTATTATTTATGGTAAACAGTAGTTGCTCAACCATTCTTGTTGGTTGCTATCTGCTACCATTAAGCATTATGAACCACATCTGTTGGTAGAAAACCACCAACCAGCTACTATGCTTGTCTACTATTATCCCCTATGATGAACCATTCTAAGCCACACTATCAACCCTACTATCCCCCATGGCTTGAAAAAAAACACTGTAAATAGAGTGATTTATGACTAGACTCTAAACCCCATTAATCACCTAGGGCTTCTGGCTATCCCCATGGCTAGTAGTTGCCCTAGTTATCAACCAAGAAATCGCTATCTTGGGGGCCCCACCTTGTTCCCATATGGCAATGGGTCAGAAACCAACTATAAACCATATCTATCCACTACTATTGTTGCTTAGTATCCCCTATTATTAACCAGTATTAACCATTGACCAGCTTAATGATAAGGGAACTACTTGCTTAATTATTGTTAATACTATTAAGCAGTGGTTAATAGAACAATAACCTTAATCTATCGTTAACCATTTATTGTTTAACCACTGCTTGGTTGCTTAACATTGAACCACTCTAAACCCATGGAGTCATCATCGCCTGCCCCTTGCGTCCCCGGCTCGCCTGGGCATTGGTCCCTCGGAAGTAGATGTAGCCCAGCCCATTGTGCCCCAGCGGATCGTTGGAGGACGCCGCAGTGACGAAGTAGGCGTAGGCCGTGTCTAAGTTCACCGGGGTCCCGAGGCCTCGGGAGGCATGGCGAGCGCCAGGTCAGCCGCAGTTCACCAACCAATGACTCATGGGGAGTTCACCAAGAATTTCATAGGGAAAACACTGCTTAATGACCAGGGAATCAGGAGGACTAAGGGTGAACTGACCCACTGCTCTTCATGATCATTCGGAAACTCATGACCTACAAAATCAAGAAAGAAAAATGTCGAGGATGCATATATGCATATGGCATGTGTACAAAAAAATGTGCAATGATAGGCCAGGACTGTATTGATTACTATATATAATTGGATGAAACAAAAACATGACATGGCAGTACAATAGCATTAGAGTATAGATTCTAGATGTTCAAAACCATTACACATGTCACACATGATGAAGGTACAAAATCAAATGTGGAAAGTACGATGTTAATGGAAATTGACGTTTTGTATGAGGCTTAAAAAAGAAATCTGGGTTTGGACTTGATGATGGAAGCAAAGGTTCACTGGATTGTTCAAAATGTGGCTATATGCCAAAACAGGGTAACCAATAACCCATCAAAAAATGTGTGTTTTTTTATTTACCAGGAAACCATTGGTTTTGGGGGTACAGCTACGACTTGGCACATACCCATGTGTCACTGCAACAATATCTGAGGTGTGTCTGCACATGGGTTCAAATGTGCAGGTAGACAACATGTTATTCCAATCGCAGGATCTCCGTCAGATTCCGCCGCTGAGAAACCAAGGCTTTTGGGAATACCCTCTATCAATCAACCAGGGGGTTATGAATCCAGGGTTGGCATGACAAGATTTTACAAGAATCAACCCCAAATCAGACACTCTCGTCTTAAACACTTGAGTGTTTATACTTGTGTTGGTACTTGCATTGTATGTCAATTTGTATGTTGATACTTGCACGTTGATACTTGTATGTTGATACTTGTATGTTGATACTTGAAAAATCTTGTAAAAGGGGCCTCTTCAACGCTTTCAGCTTTGTGTTCACTTGGACATCCAAAGAATGACCCCCTCATCCAAGGTGCCTAGACAGTAGATGTAGCCCAACAGGGCCAAAGCTCCCGCATTCTGCTTGTGGTTCGCAGCCAGTTGTAGATATTGTTTGGCCTGGCGCGGCATCACACCAATGCGGGAACCCGCGGTGACCTGGCTCTGTTACCCTGGATGAAACAAACAAAGAAGTGGAGAGCCGAGCCGCCATGTCAAATACAAAACATATGTTTAACCCAGGACACTTCATCGCTAGTCCCAGAATTCTCTCTCGTAGCCTATTTGTGTCAGGTTTTGATCTTTGGCGAAATTCCTTCGAACCTCCAACTCCACAAAAACCAAGTGATACCCAGTTGTCAATCCACCTTTCATCCGTATCTAAGACATGTGCTTCGTTGGATATGTCGGTGATCCACCCACAAGTTTTTCCAATGTCCACCCTGGGGATACCCTACCCTAACGATCAACAATCAGCTGCTTCACTAAATCCCAATGCTCATCCCTCTGGTGCTGACCCTTCCCAGGACCCCAACTGTAGGGCTGGGTCAAGCTCCTCTCAACTCCCTGAAGGGCCACCGGCCGGGTACGACACCAAGCACCCTCCCCGCCACCCCCATAGGCCCATAGGTACAGGGCGCCACCGGCCTTCTGAAAGTCCTGCTTGAAACCTTCGATGCCCAACAAGTAGCGCTTCCCAATGAAGGCCGCCACCGTGCTGTCGCCGCTGGTGGCGATTTGAACGAAGAGGTTCAGTTCCGAAGAGCTCAAGACCTCACTGGCAGCGCAGTGGTTGAGCAGTGACCACGGCTTCAGGAATGGTTTATGCCTGGTTAATATTGTTTGTTAATATAGTAGTTAATATAGTTCTTTAATGAATGCTTAAGGACTGGTTCATAATGCTTCACGAAGGTTGGACAGTTCAATACCGCTTTGGAATTCTGCATGTTTCCAGTGGCAAATGACGCACTTTTCCAGCCAGCTACATCCGGACCACTCCTGGATTGGGATCGCCTGTATGGCCTCGGGGTTGCCCCAGCGTGAGCATGGCGAAGGCATCGCACCGAGGCGCCTTCCGATCTTTCTGGGGCAGATTCAGTCGGACAAGCTCCACGGCTTGCGGCATGCCGGAACCTGAGCATGGCGAGAGATGGATCAAATACAACGGTTGGTAGCAACCATGACAGCCATTTGGCTATGGGTCAATGGTTGATAATAGGGAATTATAACTTATAACTGACAATTATGGGGGATATATACCAACTATATGGCGAGCTGGGTGAAGCAGTTGACCAACCAATGGTGATTTCTAGCTGGTTAATGGTTAATAGTAGGGGACTAGAAGCAACAATATTAGTGGATATATCAGCTATATATGGCTATGGGTCAATATTAAACAATCAACCAATGGGGGATTTCCACCAACAAAAATAAAGAAAACAATGGTTGATGATGGGGGAACCAGGGGGACTAAGGGTTTTGACCCACTGCCATTGAAGTAAAGCATAGTTGGTGAAAGTAGTTAGGGGTACATTGGTAACAGCTACGCCATTTAACTATAGCTATACTTAATAATTCGTTGGTGAATAAGCCATTGAACTGTAGCATCCCTAGCTATATCAACTATGACCTAAGTTAACTGCGGGGAGCCACTCTGTCGGATCCCTCAAGCTGAGCGCTTTTTCTTCGGCGAAAGAGCAGAGGTGATTTGCAATTGCGTCCAGGGACTGGACGTCCCCCGAGGTTCGATGGAATGATCCCTACCCTTCCAGTTACCTTTGTAGTAGGCAACCAACCCTTGAAAGCAATGGTAAAAACAAGCTGGTTACCTACTGTAGACTATAGAGGTAAGTGGAAGGATATGGGGATGTTTTCTATACTGTGGAGACATTATGCCAAGTTGGCCAGCATGATGAATGGTGGTGAAGCATGATAACTGGTGGAGAGACCATTGAAGACAACATTTAGTTCATATCATGATAGCTAACAAAGTCACAAGGTGATAGTTTCAACCATAGCTGGTAGAGAAATGAAGATAAGTTCTGACACTGCTAGCAACATTTCCCTAGTATCCATCGCCTGATTGAACCATGATGAACAATTTAGATAACATATAACATATTGATTGAATATTCCTTTGCATGTTGAACAACAAATACAACTCTATAGACATGTTTGGTTCAAGATCACTCCTGTCATGCTTTCCACTACACCGGGCCTTAGGCATGGTTCCCTTGAGACAATGACAGGCCGAAGCTTCCGGACGCCTTAGGCCAGGTGGCTGTAAATGGACGCAACTCCTTTGGCCACGTCGATGTAGTTCAATGCCGCCGTGCTGCAGGCCTGCGGCAAAGGTGTTATCCCCTAGCCGTCAGGCATGGATTTGCCGTCAGGTAGTTATCCTGGGTATGTTCACCAACTTAGCTAGGGGGTTCCACTCTGTGCCTGACTGGTACCTTTGTTTCATCCAGTTTTGCTGTCACTGTTTTTGACATCTCGGTTCTTAGAAATGAAAAGAGATGTGGGGTTCTCCGATAAATTTAGCGTACCGTGCAACGACTCCTAAGTTGTGATCCCCAAAACATGTTTCATCCCCTCTGATCAGTCATTAATCCACCAGTCAACCATAATTGACCGATATGTAGTCTCAATGATCCACTAATCAATGAACGAATTGAATGGTGCATACCTATAGCTGGCTGTGATGTCCTTTGAAGCACCATCAGTTCACCACCAAGCAATGAACCGGAATCTTGTCATTAATCACCCATATGACAAGCCACCAATGGACAATCAATGAAACGTCAGCATGAGAATCAGCATCATAGAAACGTAAAACAGATCTAAAAACAAGTAAGAACAATTGCAAACAAATGTATACCAAAATGCACGAACATGTCTGAAACCGTTCGAAACCCTGGGTGATTCTCCCAGCAAATCCCCAACCAAGACTGCCCCATCCACGGACCACGACTCTGCGATCCGCCTGCGGCACACCATAGCCGTGCAGGTGTCGGTAGCCCATGGCCATCAAGGCGCCAGGGTGACCGGCCGTAGAGGCGGCGTAGAGGTACAAGACGGCCAGGGCCTGGCTGAAGCCAGGGGGGTTCTCAAGCCATAGGGGAACCCCAAAATCAATGCTTTATTGCTACAAATCGTTAATCTTAGATGATTTTTTCCGGGTAAGCCTGCTCTTTTGAGCACCCATTTCTGGATGGGAACCCATGGCTTCATGGAGAAACATCGAAGTTTTTGGCTGGAGTTGAGGTTCTTTTAGCTTCCAAGTTGAGAAAAATATTAGGAGTTATGAATCTGAGAAAAAGGATAGAAATCTGGAGAAACACTGAGGCTTAATACCATGTGAAAAACGCAAGTACGCTTGAGGTTTTATAGGTTGAACATATGTTCAACCATAGAAACATGTAAAGAACAATGTAGTGTTGGTATAGCAGGGTGCTATAAATCTTGATGGCGGTTATGAAACCGGGTGCTTTTCGTGTCTTCGGAGCTTATACGGAACCACAAACTCGGTTCGTCCGTCAAGGGTTTTCCGGTACCTTCCCACCCCTTGGCACTGGAGAATCTGATCCTCATCTTCCATGTTCTTCCCATTCATGGGGGCTAGACACCCATGCTGTGACAGCACTGGAGGAGACCAAAAGATCATCCCGGACCAGTGCCAGAAAAAGTCGAAGGAATCAATTAATTCTCCAAGGAAGGCCCTAAACAGGCTGCAACCAATATAAGATTGATAGGTTCTAGGTTTACCATGGTTTGTCACGTTTCACGGCTTTGACACAAGTGATTCCAAGTTTGGGGTCAATATCTCGGTTGATTAACCATCGGGGATGGTCATTGGACTGTTGGGGATGAAATATCACCATTAGTAATGGATATCTGCTTGGTGCGTCAACCCCTCTGAGAAAACTGCTTGTCAATCAATCACCAGCAGTTCTTGAACCCTTGTCGTTGCTTATTATTCTCCCCTATCGTTCACCATGATTACCCAAAATAATACCACCAACTTATCCCTCATTACAAACCATTCAGCACCACGATAAAACAACCAACCACTAGTCATAAATCTAGGACCGGCCATGGCTCCTCTTCCCCAAGGCTCATCCCCGGACACTGAACTTCGCGGTGGCGCCTCATTTCTCCGTAGTTGCTCCTGACGTGAAAGTGTCGGTACTGATGTTTGAAGCAGCAAGCCGCATGATGGCTTAAGATGCCTTTGGAGTTAATGTAGTGTTTGTGGGTGATATAGTGTTTGATATAGTGATGAAGGACCAACTTTAGAGTTTGGGTCCTTTAGAGTTGATCCAGTGTTTGGGTCCTTTCAGATGCAATCTTGTTTCGGTCCACTACTGGTTGGTGGTTGAACCACCCCGACTAAAAATATTAATCAACCAACCAACCAACCAACCTTGCTAAATATTCATGAGCACAAACATGTTTCAAACCACCAGCCAGTTCAGCGTTGATATCGAAGTTTGAGTGTCAGATGCAAAACATGTGCAGTTGTGTTTAGGTCTCTTGGGGCTACACACCGTCATCCGACGGTGATTCTGCAATGTGATCCAGATCAGAACATATGCCGTTACAACAAACAAACGAGTTGGCGAATGGTTTTGATTTGGTCCAACTTGATTTAAACAAACGAAATGATGGGTCTCGCTCCAAAAAGTAGAATACAATAGAATACCACTATCATTTCTGGATCACATGTTTTTTCGTACATCTAAACAACAAAAAAAGAGGACAATCGAAGGAGAATGACCACGAAAACAACCAACAGCTACGACTGCAACACTGACAACTTACCACAAGAACAAGAAGAAACAGAAATAAAGAACAACAACCACAACAACCAACAACAACAACAGCAACAACAACCAGCAACAAGAACCAGCAACAACCAACAGCAACAACTAAGCCGCCTCTCCCCTTTACCGTTGCGGCCAAGTGGCGTTGTCTACGGGCACGTTGGCGTAGAGGATGGCCAGGTTGTACTGCGCATCGGGCTCCCCCACGTTGGCGGCCTCCTCAAAAAGCTCTTTGGCCTCGCGGTGGGGAAGAATGGTGGGCGAATGCGGGGGGTTAACTAATGAGATACGGTTTAGGTGGGGTATATGCTTACTGTTATCATTGGTTTAACTAATGGTTTACTCATGGTTTACCATCATTATTGGCAAATGGGGTACAATTCGGTATAATGGTTACTGGTTACTGATTTAATGATTAAGTAATGGTTAAGAATGAGGGCGGCTTAACCAATCCTTGCCCTTCCAAGTAACATTGTAACCAGCTTGTTTCTACCATAATAGTTATTTGGGGTTGCTTACCTGGTACAAGGGTAACCGGAAGCATAGGGAATGGTTTGATAACCCATGAGGAATAATGGTTTAATGGCTCATTAACACTGGTCAATGATGGTTTAATGGCTCATTTACAATCATTAACTAATACTTTAATGGTGTATGTGCCAATATGTCTGAAGATATATGAATGGCCGATAGAACGATAAACCATATAGCTAGCTTATATCAACCTACCTAAATGGGTGATGGAGTTGACAATCGTACATGAGGCTGGGTGATGAAGTCAATATTGGCTGATTAACAACGGTTCATTAATACTCTACTGGTGAATTTGCCGATAATTAATGGTTGTGGATCATGGTCATGGTTGATAATGATTCATAAGAATGGTAGATATGTCAAATGGCCGATGTTGATAAAATGAGGCTTATCAATGGTTAACTGGTGAGGTTGGCAGCTAGGTATCAGGCTAATTTTAATGGTAGATGGCTACATGGCTGATTAACCAACTTAAAACAGTTGAGGGGTACTAATGGAGAATGATTCACTAATACTCTCTGATGGTACTGACCAATAATGGTTGATACCTGATGGCTAATGATGGCTAGTGGGTGGCATCCCATCATGTCGAGGAAAAGAGTAGTGAAACAATCTGATCGGCAAAAGTATCCAAATGAATGCCTTCATGGAGCGGGGAGAAACGGAATAGAAAATGCTTTGCTGATGGAATGCGATGCAGAAAGTACGGCTCCGTGACATCATTGGCTACTTTACCCGGTAGCGAGGATGTGCATATTAAGAACCATGCAATATTTTGTAATCATCATGATGATCATGATGAACATGGTGATCACGATGATGACGACCATCATCATGAAGACCATAGATCACAATCATACTCATATAATGACCGCCACAATCGTCATCGTCATCCTTGCCGTTGACACATTCACATCGGAGTACACCATACAAAACTCTGCCACTCTTCTCCCACGGAAAAACTGTCCCTAAAATCCAAAAATCCTCGTGGCCACCAGTTCACCAACAATAGCTGTTAATGATTCTAAATCATGGTTTGTGATGGCGAATGGTGATTAATCATAGCCCCGGTTGATAGGAAAAAAAGACATCCGCAGCATGTGAGGGTTCCCAACAATATGGGAACCCAAAAGTTCTGCTTGGTTTACTACTACATGTGGTTAATAAACTGCTTGAGAACTAGACTGGGGGTACCCCTATGACTTGAGAAACCATCAGTTGTGCTTTTCCAAGGGTTTGGTTCATAAATCCAAGCTGGATGCGCTTGGAACTCATGCTTGGGACTGATCTGAACCAAAAAGTGGTGTAACTTGAGAAACGACCATGTAGACTTTGAATATATCTATGCATACATACAGGTTACATACATAAATAGATTTCTTACAATAGGGGAATCCCAAAAATGGACGACAACTGAGGGGCACCATTCACCACTCTTGTTGGTGACTAATCCCCCACTATCACCCACTATCAGGTCACTACCATAGGAATCCCCGGTGGATCGTGGACCCCTGGGACGTTGAGCACCGCCACCCCGGGGCGCGCCTTGGTGAGGTTCCGAGGTGTTACTTGTGAGCCCACCAAGTAGAGCTCCCCCAAGGCCGTTTTGCACATGGCAATGTCCATGGTCCCCAGGGACTCCTGGCGACGTGACGACTGGGGATCTCTGGTGTGACTTGGCGAGCTGGGTCAGCCGCAGTGGACCAAGCAATGACTCATGGTTAATAATAGGGGAGTAATAACCAACAATAGTAGTGGTGATATACCAACTATATGGCTACATAGCCTATGGGTCCAGCAGTTGACCAAGCAATGACTCATGGGGGAGAAGTTCACCAACAAAACTATAGGGAAAACGAGCTGGTTAATGACAGGGGAACCAGGGGGACTAAGGGCCCACAGCCAATTGGAGACAGCAAGCGCTGGCTTTGTGCGACTAGTGAGATGTCCATTGCTGATGCTGACCCATCACCTAGCGCCACCTAAGCGAAGCTGTTCGCTGTTCTGCCAATCACTAAGCACGAAGTGAAGGTTTATTTGTGAGATCGGACTTTCGAAAGCTAGAAGGTTGCGCAAAGCTGTCTGACAGATTGAGTTTTTTGCGATATGTGTAGACTACTTATGTGGTTTTCTAAATACCTGTATCATCCTGTATGCTACTCAGACGGCCAAAAAATAGTATAAGAAGCAACAACATTCATTACTTTCGACCATAGAATTCTACTTAGTGACTAGCATCAATTCTGTGGCTGGTGATTATCCACCATTATGCTCGATGTTTGCTTGTACTCACCAATTTCCTCGATCCTCCTCAATCCACAATCGAACCGTTATCCAAAATTACCATCAATAACCATCAATGACCATCAATACCCATCAAAAATCCACCATATGACCATCAAGATCCATGAAAAATCAACCGCTTTTAACATGAATCAATATCCATCAAAACTCCACCGACTCCACCATTCTCAACCATTCTTGTTGATGAACTTGTCCTTCGAACCCCTGCCTGGGCCAAGCAGTTGCTGAGCAGTTCGTGGGCCTCGCGAGTGGTGGGCGCGGTAAGGCTTGATGAACTAAGCCATGCCATTAGCAATGGTAAAACCAAGCCTTGATCTAAGGTTGAATGATGGCTAATGATGGCCAATGGATTTTTCGCCATTTGAACCATCACTAGCGGTTAATGATGGTTTAACTTTAATTACTATATTAGCCATTTTAATCATCATTAGCCATATTAGTCTTGATACATTCTCATTGCGAAGGACCACTCTTTCAGTCTGTCTCAGCAGCGGGGGGCGGACGTCCGAAAGGTGGCAACCATCAGTAGTGGTGACTTCAGGTTTTTTTCTGAGTTCTGGCGATCATGGTACATACTGGTGGCAAATCATTGTTAGAGTTTTCGATGAAGGGTTCATGGTGAATCAATGGTTCCTTAATGGTGAATGAAGGGTTAATCATGGTTGTACAGTGGCTGAAGGATGGCTAAATGATGCTTATGGATTAGAATGGTTAACGAATGCTTCTTAATAATGGTGTTGTTTGTGAATTCCAAAGTCAAGAGAGAGCTGAGCTGCCCTGAGAGGGCTGATATTGAGATGATGGCAAATATGTGCCCCGGAGCACGAGCACAACAAACTGTCTCATGGCAGAGTGAAAAGATCCCCACTCACATCATGCCTTGGCATAGCCGTCAGCTTTCAACCCAGTGGGAAAAAACTGTATGTTAACAAAAAGTGGTTGGTGGTTTCATCAACCCTCAGAAAATTCTCTGTCCGTCAACCAACATGTCGAAGTCTATGCAAAGCGTGTAAAGTAGTTGGTGGTTTCATCAAGCCACCAACTAGTAGCTGTTTCGCCAAGATTGTTGGTTATCATTTCCTATTGCATATTATCATTCCAGTCTTACCTTGAACAATTCTTGGCCAATATAAACCACCAACCAGCTGTTCTTGCTGGTCATTCCCCATAGTTGACACATGTTTTACATTAGCTACGCATGGAAAATCACAAGATTTCCCT
>VSDK01011774.1:163445-173918 GCA_009767595.1 Symbiodinium kawagutii
TCCCTACAAAAAATCTCCAGCCAGGCATTGCTAGTAGTTGTTCAACCATTGCTGTTGGTTGTTCTCCGCTCTTACTAACCACTACAGTATAATCCCCATTTGCTGGTAAAAAACCACCAACCAGCTACTATTGTTGGCCATTAATTCTCCACTATCAGCAACCAGTATAAGCCACTACAAACTCTACTATTAATCCCACGAAAACCACCAGGTATGCAACTTGCCGTCCTTCTCATCATCGCCTGTCCTGGCTGAAGTGTGAATGACCAACGCTTTTAGGGGGTATGGAGTCGTGAAATGGGCTCTTCATGTTGAAAATAGATCACGGTTGATTAATGATGGACAATTAATGTTAATAACGGTGAATGATGGCTAATGATGCTTCAATACTGACTTGTGATGTATAATATCACGGTTTATGGTGGTTAATGACCTCGAATGATGGATAATGACAGTTTAACACATCATCAGCTAGAGGTTTGACATGGGGCTATCGGCATGGGGCTATCGGCATCAAAAGCGCAATGGCAAACAATGAAACATGATTACGCTTAAAGTCAAGACCCTCTGGTTCACAAAATATGAGAGATGCAAATTGTTGATATGAAACCGTGACTTTGGCTTATGGGAACTTTGCTTCACATCTTTTTCCTCCGCTACAAATTCCAAAGCTTGTGCCATCACAGGTTGCATAGGTGCAGTGGCCACTCGCATCTCCCGACGTTTGGAGCACTTGCTTTTGACCCCGAGTCACTACAAACGGGAGCACAAATCCGGCTGAGTTCGCTGGTGGCCATGGTTCAAGCCTGGTTCAACCGCTGGAAAATGCGAATCCACAATTGCACCAACTCATTTAGCCATCAAGTGCTGTTGAAAAGTTTCCTCTTATCATTGACTGGTTGCACTATCATACAACTCGCTGCGCAGCCACTGATCATAACACGGATCAGGTTGGGATGCCAGCGATCTGGTGTCGTCAAAAGCAATTGGCAAAGAACCGGATACATTGCAGTTGTCAATTCTCCCCCTTGCGAAATGATCAAGCCTGGGCAAGACCCCATTGAGCAAGAACCAACAATCCTTGCCGTATAACAACATATAGTTCAATGTAAATATGAATGTAATATATTAGGGGATATTGGGGGGTTCTTAAAATTGGGGAGCCCAAGAATGGATAGTTTATTTATTGCTATGACTGACTGCTGTTAGATGATTTGGGGGTCCTTCACTTTGAGAAACCACCACTTCACATACAACTTGACAGAACCAACAACACAAATCGTTCAAACAGCCACCTGCATACAAACTCAAACAAGTACTGGTACCCCAACCCGTGATAAACTGAGCACATGCTATCGCCCCGGACTGGCTGGGATCATGGATCAATCAAAAAAGAGTCCAAAAAGAGCTTAATAAAGGAACCCTTTCTCAACAGGAACATAAACAAATTTGCAAGAATTCCAAGCATGCAACAAACATTTCAAACAAACAAAAAAATCAGAGGGAAAAAACAAGAATCCTTAAAACATGTCACCTTAAATTAATGGTTGATTAATGGTTGATTCATGGTTAAATTTATCATTCTGTTTCCCGCCCTGCCCAACTGGGCAGCTGCCCTCAGGGTCGACAGAATTGCGCAGCTCCTGAAGGCTCTCTGTGCCAATTCGAGGTCGGTGAGATTTCCTGGCGCCGGAGATGTGCCGGCGTCCCAACGAATCGTTGAGTTGGGGGGTTCTTGAGATTCAGTGTCTGTCTGCGGCTCAAGTTTCTGGTTCGTGTACATATGATGTATGGTTCCCATACGCATGCAAGTTTATATCTATACAACTGATTCTATATATGCATAAATATTATGGTATTGAATGGTTGCTGTTCATTTACTGTAATTCAAAGCCTGCGTTTGGGGTCATGTTGAAGCCATGTCACTGAGCTTCTCGCATTCTTAGTTCCGACCCAAAGAAATCATTCCGCAGTGCATCAAGGCACTCCCTATCAACCAACCAAGCGTTTCACCAACCAAACAAGCGTTTGGTGAAATATGATTGGGTGGTAAAAGTGTTTTGCTGAATCTTCATATGGCTGTGGGTCAAAACCCTGTACCTTTGGTTCCCCATCATTAGCCATTGGTTTCCCTATAAAATGGTTGGTCATTATCCCCTAATATGGTTGGTTGGTTAATATTGACCCATTGCCATCATTTCACCAACTAAGTGTTTCACCAATCTGCAGGATTCGGTGCTCAGCCCGACGATACCCCCCTTGGGGATGGTGCTGCGTAACAATTTCTGGGTTGTCCCTGCTAAGGCTTGTGAGGGACCAGGGATAGAATCATTGGTTCCAGAAGGCTTGCTGTGATATATATCCCGGTTGGTGGATAAACATGATCACGTTCCTTCTCACTGACTCTTCTAGAAGGCAACATATCCTCCGAAAAGGAATGGCAAAACACTTGTCATTGCTCAGATTCTCGGGGCTTATGAATCAATACAAATACGACCATCATGAACCGCATCAAATGAAATTCTCACTGGCGTCGTTAACTCGCGCTATTCGATAGATTGGTGTGCCCCACCGCAGCGACTGATCCCCATATAATCGGTATATCCATGTAAACAAATATATAAATATATATCTCAATGATATCTCTGTGTATGATACAACATACATATACTGTATATATAAATATATTATAACGTACTCAGCTCTTGGTCACTATCATCCACCATTCACCTGCTACTTCCCTACGTGACCCATCGGCTCGTCGCCAGTCCCGGCCGCCGCCTGTGTCACCTGAGCTGCTGTCCAAACGCTCGTCTAAGAGCTGAAACAGCACGGTCTGCAGCGGCTGAAACCGGTGAAACCATCACTGGGGGAGTGGTTGGGAATCAGCTGGGTGTAGGTTGGCTGGTGTTGATTGATGTTGATTGGTGTTGGTTGATGTTGGTTGATTTTTTCAACATAGTGGATTGTAGTAGAAAGGGCAATGTGCAACTCATAGACTAAGAATACTGAAAATTCAGTGATACTAAAAAATGTTTTACAAAAAGTTTCCTGTAATATAGAATTACAAACTGTTTTGATCATAATTGCAGAATTACGTAGTT
Organism: Symbiodinium kawagutii; assembly: GCA_009767595.1. Classification (NCBI taxonomy): domain Eukaryota; class Dinophyceae; order Suessiales; family Symbiodiniaceae; genus Symbiodinium; species Symbiodinium kawagutii. The sequence goes on from VSDK01011774.1 coordinate 166,550, forward strand.
ATAATGGACATGTAAGATACTGAAAAGCTTTACTCTAACATACTGTACTTGTATGTATATATAAACATATAAGTATACATATTATGTATTTGACCGACTAATATGTAAATATATTACAACATGTGTGTGTATGTGTTCTGTTAAATGGTCCTTCTTCTTAAAATGATTACAAATGTCATAATTATGATATGCCCAAGAACAAAGCTTTTGAAAGAGGCCTCCCAATCTTGGGGTGCATACGGCTCCACACTTTCAACAGCATGGCCCAAGACTTTGTTCCCAAAAAAGTCCAGACCTTGTTGGTTTGGAGATGGCAGTGACTAGACTTTATGAGTTTCTCTTCAGATGCAACATTTCAGTCAGGAACCACATGTTCGTGTTATCCAAAAGAAGTCGCAGGGTTTCAGAGCGATTGATGCTCAGGAAAAGCGATTCCTTGAATTTCAAAGATTGGAGCATGGAGCCAAAAAACAGTTGCTCTTTCAATATATATATATATATACAGGTTTTGGAGGGTGGTACAGGCAAATCATCAACAAGCATATCTAAGGATAGATTATGGCTGATGATTGGCTACCACAGGAAAAAACTGATGTGTGATATCATCATATGATGTTTCCGTGAAGTTGGTTCCGCGAGGCATACCAGATCACCATCAAATATCAACCATCTTTTTTTAGAATCATCATGAACCAAAGAATTTTTGGATACATCATTCTCATAATGGTGAATATCTAGCTGAGTCTTATAGATTATGATCATCAACTACCTCATAATTATCATCAACCAACCAATTAGAATATGTAGCTAATAATTCGTAATGATTAGTCATTGAGAACAATTCTCATTCATCACTCATGACTACTAAATCATCAGCAATAAGAAACATTATTCAGAAACATTATTCACCACCTGATAATAATGAAGGTGATAGTTTTAGAAGTATTAGGGTGATATTAACCAATTGCTACAGTAGTATGAGGGTGATTCACAATCATAATGATTAGGGTGATATCATAGTTAGGGTGATAGTAGTTAGGGTGACATTCACCAATACTACTACTGATTATCACCCCAGCCCAATAGTCTGGGTGGTGGTTTCAACCCCTATGAAAAACATTCCTCAACCAACCAATCATTGTTAAATACCGAGGAAATTGAACAATGACAATCAAACCACCAACTATACTGACTATACTAGTTGTCTTGACCATTATTGTGGGTTTATTATCCCCTATCATTACGCATTCTAAATGGCTAAGCCTTGTAAAACCCATATGTTTCACCATGACATCCCCTGTTTTGAACCACGAGTTGTAGTGGGAAACCTTCCGAATGAGCCAGCAGCTCATCATGAACCACCTCCCTGCGGGTCTTCACCGGCTTCACCCCTCGCACCGCCTTGGGGATGTACACGATCCCCAGCAGCACCAAAGCACCGAACAGCAGCCGGAGAAGCATCACCTGGGGGCGCGCCATGATCATGGCAGTATCAGAATGATGGTGTTAAACATGGCGAAATGATGGTGAATGACGGTATGGCCATGGTCAATGATGGCATTCAGAACGGCAAAATGATGGTGTTACCCGTTGGTAAACCAAGCTGGCAATGGAATCCATCATTTACAGCTGATTTCCGAGGGTTTCCTATGACAAAAAATCACGGTCATTTTGGTAACTTTGGGGAGTGAGTTGGTGACGCAGAGTAACCAACGACCATCATTGAATAATCAACCAATCTGAGCCAAATAATAGGGTGCCAAGGTATCAAGGCATCAACCCTACATCATGAATGAACCAAACAACACTATTTCTCAACCATAATTCATTGGTTCCTAAACATCGTGACATGGAATGACGTAGCTTGATAGCCATCATGAGCCAGCTCTATGAACCATCATGAACCCACACCGTTGCCCATACAGCACCGGCAGTGGATTTCAACCAGAACATCTGTGGTGGCCCAGTGGGTTGTCACCCGCTCTGGGCACCCACCCGCAATCCTAAAGTAGGAACCATTCTGGGCAGCCAAGGATCCAATCTCACGAGCGGCTACACAGCCGCGTTTGCGTTTCACGATTCATTTGTTTTAAGCCAGCTGAAGTGGCGTCGGCGACAGGTCATCTTGCAGTTGGAAGGTGATCCTTCGATGGTTCAAGCAGCCACAATGTTTCCTGGTTGGTGGTTTCTAAGCGATCCCAAGAATATTGACTAACTAATTAATCAACCAACCATCCCAAATACCAGAGAACAATAACAAAAGACTAATTGATTAAAACCATCAACCAGTCACGGTCTCCTGATTGAAACACATCATTTTCAGGTGAATATTTTCAGATAATGATTTACGGAATCCCCTGACCGACTGTGAAAAGCACCACCAACAACAAAGCGATTTGGAACCATGCGCAGCCTAGCAACCAAGCCTTTTGGCAATCCAAGTAGAAGGGATTTTCCCAAACCAGCTCCAGTTCCCTGCTTTCCCTGTTTGATGAGTTTCGGGCATGGTTTGGTCACTCAAAAACTTTTGGACTTGGCATTCAAAACCTGGATCCCAAGATGAACTGAGCGAAACGATTGGGAACCTTTGCAACGTCAAAGTTTTCAACCGTGATTCTGGTTCAATGCCTGTCCTTATGCTAACTTCCCTCCTTTTTCAGCCGCAGGTGAAGTCGAGCGTTGCATGACAAGAACCACCGCTGATTTCGGTGGTTTCACCAGCCGCATCCGGAGCTTCACTATTGGGGCGGCTACGCCAGGGAGGTGACCAGTTGCTGATCCATTTGTCATTTGAGTTGGGATTTCTTGGGATTCGAAAGCAAAGTTTTCGTTGGGATTTATTGTTGGGATTTATTGGGTTTTCAATGCTATGTAAATCCCTGCATCACCTTTGTACGAGCCGGGTCTTGCTGCTGTGCTTGCAAGCCAGAGAAAGCAAAGGCAAGGTTGGGATTAGCCAAGAATTTCTGGCTCGAAGAAGACCCTTCTTTGAGATACACCGGACCGTCTGATTCAATGACATGGGTTGTTGGTTCAGAGGTGCCTGGTATGGGTGTTTCTCAATCATTGTTATAGTAACCATTCAAAGTAATTAACCATCCAAAACTTTTAGGGTTCCCGTCATGGCTAGGTCGAAACCAACACATGATCACCAGCAAGCCATGAACAAGCTAGTGCTCATCAGCTGAGCAGCATAGAAAGACATCTGCGTTCAACGCACCTTCGGAGATCAAGCCGTAGGCATCGCGTACCGCCTGTTGGAGATCTGGTCCCAGAATTCATCATTGACCATTGTGCATCAAGCGCTACCATAGCTTAGCGCTTCTGACATCACTAGTGAGTGTAATCCTAAGCCGTTCGAATCATCAACAAACATTCCAATCATCAAGCCCTCTTGGGCGTTGAAATGCCTCCCCAGCTGGAGTGGTCTTGGATGACGAATTTGCCGTGCAGAAGCCACATGGCAGCCCAAGAAAGCACTGATTCATTCCACCAGGTAGTTTTCCAGTAGACCAAACCTAATTAACCTATTTACTCATCATGAACCAACCATGATCTGGTGTTCAATTTTTCGGGTGGCTGGACTCTGCAAAGCTCCGCAACTGCTCGGCGGGATGCAGTCACCTGGGAAACCAAGCAGTCCCGCGGTGGTGGAGTAATGATAAGGTAACCCAGGAGTCATCAATTCACCAACCAGGGGATACCATTCCAACCCCTTAGTAGTGATGCTCAACTAGCAGGTTCTTAGTCTCAACCCGTTCAGACTGATAGTTATGGCCCAATGATTTTCAACAAATAGATGTTAGTCAATTCAAACCACTGTGAACCACCATTTGCTTTGGAATTCGTGAGCCGAGAAAACATTGCTTTTCTTTGTCAAATCATGGTAGGTCATTTTCAGGAACCCAGTTTTCAGGTGCCCTTTTATAGTACCCAGTGCACATCAAGCAAAAACCACGGCGTATCAATGGTCTACAGACATGGTGCTGACACACCCCCAAAAATGTAGGCATGTCCGAAATCAAACAGCGCATGGGTGCTCGTCCATCAAAAATCATACAGTACCAGGTTGAACTCTGATTGGACATGCCAATATTTGGTTACGAGAGATCAACAGTGGATTGGTTGGGCAGCTAAAAAGAAAACAGATTTGGCAGTGGATCAAAACCCTTAGTCCCCCTCATTCCCCATCATGAACAATTGTTTTCCCTATAGTTTGTTGTTTATTATCGCCAACTATTGGTTGATTAATATTGACCCATGTTTATTTGAAAACGGATGAAATCACCAAACAACAAATAGGCACATTGGAGCCATTTGCTTTGATCACCATTGCCATTGATGGCCGTCAAAGCTTTTGCCTATAGCCAACTACATGTTTTCCAACTAGTACCAACTATTTCGCTGTCAACATCCAAGTATTACCGACTATAACCAACTATTACCAACTATTACCAACCAACTATTCCCAACTAGAACCAAGTATTACCAACTGGTTGGCATCATCCCATCATATGGCTGTCGCAACCCATTGTCACCTGCACAGGGGCCCCGGCAGCGCGCCCGCGCCTCATTCGAAGCGTCCAACGAGGTGCACTCCCTGGCAGCCGTCAAGCAGCCATTAACTAACCAACAACCATGGTTAACAATAGCTGGTTTAGCTGGTTAACAATAGGGGATTATAACTAACAATTATAGGGGATATATACCAACTATATGGCGAGCTGAGTCAATCTTGATTCACCAACAAATAGGGGATAACCACGAAACAGCTCGCCATAAGGGAAATTGCAGAAACACTGATCCGGATAACCTTTTCCTGTTAATCAATAGGGGATAACCACGAAACACTACTAGGGAAAATAATGGCTAATGGAGGATTACTAGGGAAAATAATGGCTAATGGAGGATTATAATGGTTAATACTGAAGGTTTTATAGGGGATTATAGCGGTTAATAGTAAGGATAATAACCAACAAGAATTGTTGAGTTCGACTACCAAATGGTGGTTTCTCAAGTCATAGGGGTACCCTCAAATCATCCAGTTTGTTAGCCATTTATAGCACCAAACCAGCCATTTGTGGGGTCCCCTATGGCTTGAGAAAACACCGTTTATTTTAATCTGTGGAAATTTCCCTCCCTGGAGCCGACATGGAAGTACCCTTTTTGGTTTTTTTGTTTCACCAGGCACAGTCCCCGAGTCGGGCCAGCGGATTCAAAAGAAAGTTGTTGGCATAAGCATTGTTCCGGATTGTGACCACCATTGTCATATTCGTCATTGCCAATACTCTAAGCGATTGCTTGTTGGCAATCATTATTGCTAGTTGATCATGCCTCATCATGGTTCATGGTCTTATATTACCGAGATTAATCAACAGCTGTTAGTGGTTCATTTGTCAGTCGGTCATACTCTACGCTATGTTAGCTGGTGATTAATTAACCACTTAGCTAGTGATTACCCACCACTAATCAACCACTAGTTTGCCTCACCACTATTGTCTATCTAGTGGAATTTAAACCTGCAATGTACCTGCATTCATATTCATGGCTGGTCATTAACAACTATCATCATTCCTTGGAGGGCTTCTTAAAATCGAGAACCCCAGAAAATGGTCAGCTTCTTAGAATAGTTTATATAGGATGATTTGGGGGTATCCCGGTATCCCTATGACTTGAGAAACTTTTGGAGAAACCATCATATGGCCATAGCTATTTAGCATAGTAGTCGCTTAACCATTGTTGTTGGTGATCAGCAATCTTGATCCCTATTAGTTTTCATTGTAATCCTGTATAAAATCACCATTTAGAGTGGTTGGATGTGGTTTGGTCTGATTGTTGGTGAAGATCCCCTATCATTAAGCACTATGATCCCGATAATCCCCGAAAAAAATTATAGCCATTGCTATTTAGAGTACCAAAAAATGCCATATGTTCGCCTCACTGGACTCGACAATGTCGGAGATGGTGCCGATCTTCAGCTCGAAGGAGATCTGAAATCGCGGGCGCCAAGGGGTCGTGGATGGTTGATGCATGGTGGCTATAGCATGCTATAGCTATCCCTAGCTACCAGTTATGGTAGATATAACTAGCTTGTTAAATGGCTTGTTAATCAACTTATAAACAGATACAAGGTGGACCTACTAAACGTTATAACTTGGTTTACAGAGCCATTTAACAAGCTAGTTATATCTACCATTCGCCTGGTAGTTACCCTAGTGAACTAACCCAAGGGCTATAGCTGATGAACGGGGCCCACTTTGTAGCTATCCCTAGCCTTTCAGTTACCATTGTAGTATGTAACAGCTGTGAGCACCCCCAAACAACGAGCTGGTAGAAACCAGCTGGTTACCCATTAGGTATCTGGAAGGCTAGGGTACTCAGGATGATTCGCTATGATTAAGTATGGATTTTGCAAAAGGACTACTGGTTGGTGGTGCGAAAGCCACTCCGTCATGATACATCTTCATCAACCAACCGTTTTTTTCATAATTACGAGGGAAAATTGAATGATTATGTTTAAAACCACCACCCAAATAAGGACTAGTTGATGGTGATGATCATTGATGGTCTAATGATGCTTGAAATTATGGTTCAGAATGTTTTTTTGAGACATAACTAATGGTCCGTTTAATGATGCTTGAACTGATGGTAGATGATATTTGACAATGCTTCATGATGGTCATCAATGTGCAATTGGGGCATGGAGCAATAGTCAACCAAAACCCTGGGCAAATTAACAGGCCAACCAAAGCTATGTTTTTCATAAAAAGCAAAAACAGTGTCCAAATAAGTTTTGGGAAATCTCACATCAAAGCCAACCCTTTGGAGCCCAAGAAACATGTTGCCTGCCAATGAAGTTAAAAAAACAGGGGTCTGTTTCACAAGAGGCTGTTTCACAATCATCGTGATTTGTAGATAATTGTTTGATGAAATTGGGTCCGATTAATGACACCCTTTCGCAGCCACACGTTTCCAATCCACCTCATACCTCATCACCTATGGTGGTCCGATTTGAGCTGTTGCTGCTGCTGTTGTTGCGCATGATCCCCTTTTTGACCCAACCAACAACCATTCACGACCATCAAGGTCCACCTCCCTCACACATTTCATCAGAACCATTGGCTGTTGAATGTGGGATGATCTCCCTGGCTGAAGCTGAGGAACCTCCAAGGCGGCAGTGGGCTAAGGGGCATAGGGCCCAACAAATTTGAAGAAATCCCTTCTCCCGCCCCAAGACCCATTCATGGTTGATCACTAAGCACTACAACAAAAAGGCAAATAGAAAAAGATCCACATGACCTCCCCTGAATCCAACAACCAAATCCGATCGACAGGTCTCGCTTCGATCTTGTGCCGGCAGCTCCCGGGA
>VSDK01011774.1:173929-185644 GCA_009767595.1 Symbiodinium kawagutii
TGAACCGCTGACCTTTGAGATCTCGTATCCACCGAAGAGCTTCTTCTTTTTGGTGATAGGCCTGAGCTGGGGCCAGGGCAACAAGGCGCTCCTTGGAACTCTTGGAATGAGATTCCCATCACGGATTAGACTCAACAGAGATGTACAGCCATGTTGAGGTGACATAGTACCATGGTACAGCTAGATGGATACAAATGGGTCAAAAGACTAGAAAACAGTTGGTGTGATAAGAAGACAGCTACAGTAAAGACAAGTTGAAAATGGCCATTGGTTTGAACGATACACTTCACAATAAACGAGCTGTTAACGAGTTAACTAGCTGTTAGGTGGGTGGCGGGTGGCTAGGTGTGAATCCTTCCTGACTTTGGGCGATGGCTGGGAACTTTTCAGGTGTCCAGGGCTCTGGGTTCCTGGTAAGCTCTGGCTGCTGAACACCACCTGCAGGTTGTTCCAAGTTCGGGGATTCGGGTTGCGTTCCTGTCCAAAAAATCGACCTCCCAAGCCGGTGCGGATTGAGGTGGATTGGTTCTTCGTAAACAACCCGGCCATCTTCATGTGCAAAATCCTGAGCCGTCCGATCAGTCAACATAATCCGACAACCAATGAGACCGCCTTATTTGGCTGGTGGTTCCAAACCCTCTGAAAAATATGAATTAACCAACCCAGCATATCAAATCATCCCAAAATGTTTGGGAAAAAACAGGTTCACAACACCAACTTGTTCATGAGACCAGGTTCACCAACTCAATAACCATGTCCAGGTCATTGTCACTGCTGAGTTGACCCTGTTTGGAGACCTTTGTAGCCCAAAACATGCTGTGCTTCATCGGAATTAGGCAGGCTATGCCACCAGGAAACCTCCTGAATCCCACCGTGCCCGGCTAAGCCGGTCATATCCGTTCTGGAAAGCCATGCACGGCGGGTGAATTTCATGGCTAGCCTGGCACCACTGAACCAACCTACAACTGGATCAAGTCACCACCTTCGCCAGCTGAGGACCCGGACCCCAAATCTCCACCCACTTTGGCCGAGATCTGAACAGCAAAATGCGCGGACGACTCATCCACAGGATGTATGTCCCTGCAGAACCATGAATGTAGCGGTTGTGTTTATCATATATGTATGAAATATATTGAAATATGTACTTTTGTGCACACTGATATTTGTGCGTATGTAATCAAACAAACGGAAAATACGTACACATATGCACTCAATGCTTTGTAGACATTTATGCTCGTTTGAACCCAACATGTCTATGATTGGTTTTCCGTTCCATGACTGTAGTCCTTGCCATGATCGAACAACCCAGCAGCCGTATCCGCAACGCTTCAACCTGCCTGAGCTTGTCCCCTGTTCCAACAAACCCTCTGCTGAGACGTCCCCCTGGGTGCTGCCAGGGGACATCGTCGTCACTCTCTGCGCGTGCGTAGTTCTCAAACTTCTTTTGCAGCGCCTTGCGAAGGATGCCGAAGGCAGCGCGAAGCATGGTGCACCAGCTACATCGGAGTTGGATGATGCGATGATGCACGCGTTCAAGTAGTGGAGTTGCCATGCGTCTGACAGTAGGATGAGCAAACATCATCGGCCATGATCGTAAGTATCAACAACCAAAGGGATTCCAACAGGCACGATAGACATCACAGAACATGTTTGGAGGGATGATTTAAAAACGACTGCAAAAAGAAACTTGGTTCCCAAGAAAGATTTTCTCATCGACCAGCTACTGGCACTTGCTTGGTGTATGTTCTGGAATAAGATAACCCCAACGATAACAAAATAGTCACTGATACAAATAGAACCTGTAACATGTGAAGATACAGTCAATCCCAAAAAATCAAATGCAGGCGCAATGATATATTTTCATGCTACTGTAACTCTGATACGCAGATCCACAACTAACCAGCTTATACCCATGCCCTGCTGCCCGTTGATGAATTATATGTCTGCCACTTTCTGGCATGAAATCAGAACCCATCAACCATCCAGCAAGGAAGAAGAACAAAAGAAAATACAGTCAGCAACAATGATGTTGCCACCAGCGAAAGTTCGACTACTTGATCCTATTCAAAAGTGGATACAGTCCATATACTGTAAAAGAATCTATCGTACAAGAATTTGAGGGGCTCGATATTTTTCCGTCTCTATATGTATGTATGCATCTTCCCCCTGCTTAGTTAAGAATTTGAGGGGCCCTCACTTCGGGGACTAAATTCTTAATAATAATGGTCCAGTTAATGCTGCTGCCAGTGCAGCTGGAAGACAGACCTGGAAGACCGGAGTCGAGCCCCCAACCCTCAGAAAACAAAAAAAAACTTTTCAGGCCGCGAAAAGTTTTTTTTTCGTTTTTCCATTCCTCAGCCATGAACCTCCCCCAAAAGCTTGTCCCAGGCTCCAGAACCAGCGGGGTTCGCATCCTGCAGCTTCTGCACCCAAAGAAAGCCCCAAACAGAACAGACCTGGAAGACCCTGGGGGGAGTCGAGCCCCCAACCCTCAGAAAACAAAAAAAAACTTTTCAGGCCGCGAAAGGTTTTTTTTTTCGTTTTTCCATTCCTCAGCCATGAACCTCCCCCAAAAGCTTGTCCCAGGCTCCAGAACCAGCGGGGTTTGCATCCTGCAGCCTCTGCACCCAAAGAAAGCCCCAAACAGAAGGTTACCGACACTTATATAAACAAGAATCTGTTAAGAATTTAAGGGACCCTCAACACATGATGTTGCAAAATCCAGCGCTATTTAAATTAAGAATCTGAGGGACCCTGGGCAAACAAAATGGGATTCTTGTATAGCACATGCACTGTACAGCTCAAGAATCCGGTACAGTACGTTGGGGGGTAAACCAGATCTTTGCGCTAGTTAGTTTTGAGCTACCCAAATGGGAATCTTGCCAACACAAGTGTTGCTGTACTCATATGGCTTTCAATGCAGGCCACCAACAAGGACGACAAGAACTATACACGACAACGACCGCAATCACTGATAATTAATACTACTGCTACTGCTGCTGCTGCTCCTGCTGCTCCTGCTACTGCTATTATTACTACGACTCCTCCTCCTGCTGCTACTACTACTGCTACTATTATTACTACGACTCCTCCTCCTGCTGCTGCTACTACTACGCCTACTCTGACCACCAGAAATGCAAAAACAACTACATCCTGTAGATCTAAAAGCACATTTTGGAATTCTGCCACTTCAACGGTATATGGTGGACATCGTGAAGACACCTTCAGTTGCCATGTACTCTGCTGGAATCCAGAAGGTCTATACCCTCTCCAGCAACAAACATTTCAATGTAATCCAAATAAACAATAGCATCAAATATGCCGCGTATCCACAGGATCAGCCAGAACTTGTTCAACACCAATGGTCCAAAGAAGTGAGAGTTCAAAAATCGACGACATGATTTTGGCCCATTGCTAGGGAGCACATGTAGCCATACACTGGTTGGTGGTTGCAAGTCATCCCGAAAAAGCTTAATCAATCAGCGGACCATTCCTAAATATTGGGAAAAACATCTGTGAAAGCACCAACTAGAAAGAAGACAGTTGACAGAATGAAAGAAGAAGAGACGGCTTGTGGGATGGAAGCAATTGTGCGGAGAAGACTGCGTCAAAAAGTCCACTTGTGGAGGTGGGTAGATGACGTGATGAGAGAAATCATCTGCAGAAGTGGCCAAGTGTTTAGGATGACAAAAGAGGGCGATTGAATGAGAAAGAACATGTCTAGAAGTTGGCAGGTAACTGGCTGAACGCAAAGATGCAGCAGTGGGCGGGCAGGGAAAAACATCATGTGGAGTGCAGAAGTGGCGGGTGACAAGTTGAAAGAAAACATGTAGTGGGTGATTGATACTTGGATTCGCCATACTATCCCTTACCAACCCTATCATTAACGCTATCAAACACATAGGTTCCCTACCCCCTTGAGCCCCACGTCAGCCATACCCTTGACCGGTCCCACATGGCTTCCCAACACCAGGGAGCTTCCCTGCGGCGCCTGTGCCCCGCCACCATAGGCCACGTTCTCCAGCTTGAACTTCAGCGCCTTCAAGGCATCTTTTGCCTCGTTGAGGGTAGGCACGGTGCGCCAGAAAGGCAAGGCAGTTTTGCAGGTTTCAAGGGTGAAGTTGAAGTTGACTGGTTGGTGGTTGGTGGTGGTTGACTTGGTAGCTTAGCTTGGTATATTATGGAAAATGTGGTTGGTGGTTGAACCACCCCGTCATGAAAAATATGAGTCAACCAGTTGTTAATGATTACGTTTGGGAAGATAAACAAAATGTTTCCAAGCACCAACCAGGTTGATGGTTCATGCTTTGGTGAGTTGATTAATCTTGATTAGCATGGTTAATGCTGATGGTTTGATGTTGGGTGATGGTGAGGTCATGGTATTCGCACGATTGATTGATGATGCTTTGGTGATGGTTTCCCATGGTCTTATGGATTCGTGCAGTTCAAACCCCCAGCTTCGCCGGTAGTTGGGCGTTTCGACAAAAAGAATAATTCCCACGGCTGATCAACTTAACAGCGTCACCACTTGTTACATCTCCAAGATTCCAAATTCCACAGATCATAGATGACATTCTTCATTCTCATGACGCTCCAACGTCACCGGTTTCTCTTCACAGCACCATGTTCTTAGTGACCAAGTGACCACCCCTGGTAGCTCCTGTGCGGCTCCCCCTGGCTGTTTCGGGATGGCCCCATGGCTCCTGGCCCTCCCCAGCTGCACCTCCTTCTTGCTCCAGGTGATTTCCCTCTGCCGCCAGGATTTCGCAGGCTTGCCGAAGAAGTCCCTGGAGGGGGCACCAACGGGTCCATGTCGGGGCCGTTAAGGGGTGGTGTTTGAGGGGTTACCCACGGGTCCATGTCAGATATGTCAGGGACTTGGTTCGAAGATGCTGAGATCTTCAGGTCCAACTGTTGCTGGTTAGCCCATTGCCACAAGGCCTGCAGCCTTTCCATTTGGTGGCGCAGGCCTGTCCTTCCCTGTCTTTCCCTTCCCGAGTGCCAAGATTATCACATGATTCGTAGTAGGATCATGTCCTTCCCTTTGCGTTAATGATTTGTTTCTGTTGGTGAATGATGTGGTAATGTTGGATCCATATTCAAACCTGCCATACTTAGGATGGATCAAAAGCAATTCAAGCTTTACTGGGGGCGGTTTATCAACATGGATTTTCCGTTGAACCTATGCTATCTTTACCAGGGTTTTTGGACAGCCAACCATCGTCGATAAATAAAGGAGCCCCGGCAAACACGGTGGTTTACCAAACGAAAGTCAAGTGGTTCACCCATAACTAGTGGGTTGATTAGGGGCAAAACCAAGCCAAATATCTTGGTACAGCTCGCAAAGCCACAAAAACTTGAAGAGAGCACCATTCATCATTTGGCGATGTGTATCGCTGAGAACATTTTTGAATAAAGGACCGAAGCAAGTAAACATGGTGATTTGATGTGACTTTTACTGCGGAATGTGTATTGCAAAGCCCTCTACCAGAAAAAAACTACAACACATGACATGCTTTTAATGAAGAGGATTGAATGGGCATGTGGTATACCACCAGTGTTGCTCAATTCGCAAGGTCCAAAAGGAATTCCGAACTACGGGCCATAGCTTCAGTGACCAAGTATTCACGAATCCCTGGTTGCTAAATAGGATAAGATATGGCGGTTTCTCAAAACAGAGATGCCCCCAAATCATCCATTATTCACCATTTACACAAAACAACCGACCATCTTGGGGGTACCCGCATTTTAAGAAACCACCATATAGCAGTTGTTTAACCATTATGATTACGGTTGTTGGTTATCCCCTATTAACCATTTATCAGATAGCAGTTGTTGAACCACCGAATGATTTTTAGTTTTTTTTCAGAAATTTATTTCTACCAAAATGGATCCAAGACTCTCAACATCCTCCTGCGGCAGTCAGGTGCTCCCCTTGCTGTACTCAACAATTGCTGATCCGCAGTGGCAGCCCCGATCGAAAACATCTGGTGGTAAGCCATAGGGAACCCCAAGAACGGATTGTTTTCTAATGGTTGATAATGATTCCGGATTCCTAACAAGGGGATGATAAGCAAGAATAGGGAACAAATTAATTGTAAATGGTTAGTTTACTACTGTAAAGGATAACATGATGGGTGATAACTGGGGGTACCCCAAGTTGACTTGAGAGGTTGACCCATTCCCAGCCGTGTCAACCCTCGCTACTCCCGTGGCTGGCCGCCTGTGCTTCTTGAGGATGTGCCAGACTCGCGCTTCGCCCTTCTTCACAGCGCGTTCGGGAAGCTTTTCGGCCTGGGCATAGGGCTTTGATGACTGAAAGGACTGCAGTCGCAAAGACCTGTTAGATGAAGTTCTAACCCTTATAAGCTGCTAAAAACATCTATAAACTATGCATAATCGATATGGTGCCCTCTTTGTTCATAGTCAGTTTGTGTGGTGGACTTGTGACATGGTCTGTGCTCTAGTCCTCTTGAGCTTTTGCACGAAGGAAACAAGTTAACACGGGTAAGCCACATTGACACTTGGACAAATGTTAGCTTTCGTTGAGTGTCCCCTGACTGGCCAGTATCATGATACTGAACAGTTATGTACTTGTATCCTCACGCTATTCTTGGTGTTGACAGTACTCTTATTTTACAATCAATGACAACAGGAATCAAAAGAAATGCATGATTTGGGACCATCCCAAAATGAAGGAAGACACTGTGTTGGATCTTCAAGGATCAACTTTGGGTTGAAGACTTCTGCTCCAAATTTGTAGATTTCTTTTCTCTTTGGCACAGCACCATGATGCTTCTGGCGGTTCTGAATGGTCCAACCTGAACGGATCAATCTCTAGTTCCAGAGATTTCATCCCAGAGCTGGGAAAATCTCAACATCTCAAGTCCCCCCAGACCCTGAAACCGTCGATTTCAACCAATCCAGTGGTTGATCCTTCCCTTGGATCTAGATCATCCCACGGCGGTTTGTAGTTTGGCCGCACGCCCCAACAACCCAGGGAGATGGAGATGCCCGTGCCTCGTTTTTCTCGGCCTGGCGGTGCTGAGATGGGTTTGTTACTGGAGATGCTAATGGATGATTTGGGGGGGTCCCCGATTTTAGTGAGTGGATGGTTAGTTAATGGTTTGTCAATGCTTAGTTGGTGGTCAATGGTTAGTTTATGGTTAGTGATGGTTGATGGTTAGTTTTGAGAAACACTCATAGCTGGTCTTGATCTTGCATGTCACCATTTAGTGGTGGTGCCTAGTAAATCTAGTAAGCCATAAACAGTTGAATGAACTCAACGCTTGGGAATCTTGAATCACAAACCACCATAGACCACTATTCATGCCATAAATGCAGTTCAATGACAAGCACAGTCAGACGACTGTCCACAGAAGCAGGTCGCATGTCCATGGGTGTCCGGATGGTAACTCGCAGATTGAAAATGTGTATTGTATGATATCGTGGATTAACACCTTGTACTCCATCACTGCGAAAATCCCAATGCAAACAAAATCCATGACCTTCGTATACCTTCATACCTATGGCTGCTATGGTCACATCTGTCAACGCTCATCGTGCTGGTTAATATTGGCTGGTCAGTGGTGGTTCATTTATGATGATGAAGACAATTCAATTAATTAATTACAAATGATAGATGATTGCTTGCTAATCTAAGAATGATTCATGAATGGTCATAATGAAGATTGGTGGTTAATGACCAACTAACATAGGGGCACTGGTCATCAACACTTAAGGGACTTAAGGGATTCATTATTACATCATAAGTGAGAAATCCGACTTTTTCTTGATGACCATCCCCAAATCGAAAAATGATCATGGCTAAGTTGAAGATCAACGCAAAACTCAAACAAAAAATGCGCTGACACAAATGGCAAAACACATGTCGCATTACAGTACATGGGATGATTTGAAATGTAAGATCAAAATCCTGGGTAGATCGTAGGAGCCAATGCAGCCATTTGGAATGCTGCGAGATTTGTTGTCCAAACATGGATATTCCAAGCAAAAGAAGAATCAGTCTGCATCCAGAATCCTGACTCGGCAAATGTGCTTACGTTCATCTCCTACCAATTTCAGTGACGCTTGGCATATGCCTGCTATATTGTTTGGTCATATTAAGCTCGTGCCATAGCAACATCCAAGCATGATAATCAACTCAACATCCAACCAGGCGAGTCAAATCCAACTCTACTAGTTCGTCACAATAGCTCAATCAAGATCATATATGATATCCAACCATGATCCCCTTCTTTTTGATTGGTCAATACGAGGTTGCTACTACCACTGCTTGCTGCTCTGCGGGGTTCCTCCACTTTCCGTCGCTTCTCCACTTCCAAAGACGCAGCCAAGGGATCTTTGGAGGACCTGGAGTGCAGTCAACATGTTTAAGCCAGGCACCAAGCAATCGTTGGGTGGCAAATCTGGAGAGATGAGACAAGGTGCCCTTGCGATTAGCTTTGCTATCGCGTTCGTTTTTTTTTGAAAGCCGGTTGAAGAGAATCAGTGGTGGTGAACACCTAGAACTGAGCGTTTGGCGATGATTGCCACTTTGGGAAGTTGAGGAACGGCACTCGCCACTATTTGCCACTGACCATCAAGAAAAAACATCTGACCAAAGCCCAGGAGGCACAGATGCCTGGCTACAACAAGCATCTCGTATGTATAGGTCGTTTACCACTCCATTTTGGCCACGTGCAACATGCATTTATCAAGTTTGCAATTTGTTGGAAATGTGTGCTGTTTCCCAAGTCCTGTCATATTTTTTGAGCCAACCAAGACCCCAAAATGCATTTGTCATCTCATCAATCTTATCGTCGTCTGGTGTAGGACCCCCCCCGGCCAGATCCTACAACACTCCCAATGGTTTAGCACAAAAGCCTGGCTTATTCTTACTCTTAATCATTCTTTTTTGTGAATCGCCTGTTGCTCATAACAACCAATAAACTAGAGAATGCAAAACCAATTATGGTCGATAACCTGCTAACTTGTGTGGTTTTGGTATTGCCATACCCAATCAATAGTGAACCTAGAGCCGGTTCCCATGATACATAGCAAGTTGATTCCCAAACAAAACTTTTTGGTGACAAACCGTCGAATCTCTCGGTGGTACTCAGCCAAGAGATCATGGGAGCATTCTGTTGCTGCCTGGGTGATTCTAAGCGTGGCAATCCAAGCGTGGCAATAGTTTAAGACATGCCCAAAGAGTGCTTTGCTTTCCCTTAGGCAAACACATAGGCGAACGCAATCGCATAGCGCAGTTCAAGCTAAATAATTTATCCAGATCTATTTAATCAAAGATACTTCAAGTGCATGCAGGGAAGCCCTCTCATGACTCTGGCAGGTCATAAGACAAGAGAGCTTTCAATCAATCAGGAAGATTCAAACGTTTCCTGAGGTCCTGATGGGAAGAATTGTTCTCTCAATGGCTCAAACTGGGGCCGAAAACAGAGTCTAAGAGCAAAATGTCCATGCTAAGGTGCTGATGCCTAGCCACACCACATGGGATCGAATACGTTTGTTCCAGCTGGTCATCTTCAACCCCCCCCAACCCCCCTGGTGCCATGTGCAACACCAGCGGCGCCTGGTGGTGGGGCGTTCGAACTGCGTCTGTCCACTTTCATGCTGGTAGTAGAAGAGACCAGGCTGCGTTGGGGCGGTCAACCCGCATGGCTACAAGGGAAAGTCATGGCAGAGAGTGGTTGATCATTCTCTAGACTATTAGTTGCCAATATAGTTGGTAACCAGCCCCAAATAGCACTGGTAGAAACCAGCTGATTACCTGCTATAATGGTAACTGGAAGGGTAGGGATTGTCAATGTTGATGGATAATAGTGGTCAAGACGGTCAAGAATGGCTCATAATGGTTGATTACTTGGTAAATAGTTGTTGATAGTGAAACACAAGATTCAATAATGGATGGTCAATAATTTTGGTTGATAGTGGCGGTCAACAAGCATGAATACCTGTTTCGATCAATGTTTCTGTTTGTCACTCTTACCCTATCACGGGTGTTGGCTCTATATTGCAGACCCTCCATGCAAGGTATACTTACCTGCATGCAGATCATTTTATATAGGTTTATGTAAATGCTGGTAAGTATTCCATACATGGAGCATATGGAAATTGATCAATGAATACTTGTAGCCAACATTATCCCATGTATATGGTTGCCTTACCAACATTGACCTTGATATATATAAATATATATGTATACATGTAAACATATATATATATGATATACCAATAGGTGGATATACCATAACCTTGATACCAAACCAACCCATACACCCAAAAAAACAACCATGGGACACTATAACTCCGCGGCAACGCCAGAAGGCAACAGGCAAACCAATCCTGGACAGATAGGTTCCCATGGTTCCCGGATAGGTAGATGTGCTGCTGCCCAATAGGCAGATATATATATATATATATATACATATAAGGGCTAGATAGATAGCTAGATAGATAGATAGATAGGTAGATAGATAGGTAGATAGCTAGAGAGATAGGTATATAGATACACCAACCATTTCCTACAATAGAAGCACACAAATGTAGATAGATTTAGCTCGCTCGACAAACATAGTATATGGACGTATGGAGACGAAAGGCACATACAGGATGAAGTAAAACCAACATATCATTGCTACGTGGTGTAGACATCTCTAGAAGTTGCCGCTGTAAGGAATTCATGAGGATCGCCAGCGAATCTAGCAAAAAGAGCCCATCTGCAATGCGCAACCGCCCCTCAAGAACGCTGATAGATGAAAACCGTGGTTTGGATTCTCACAAAAAGGAACATGATGAGATCGCTTTCAGCAGTTCACTTTCCCGGCAATTATCTGACCATCTCCCACCAAAGGGCTGAATCTTGGCTGAATCTTCCATAAACAGATCAGGTATGTAGTACCACTCCGTATAAACCAACATGTCTATATTACAGCATGTATTTTTATAATATGTAGAAATAGAAACTACAGGTCTCACCCAGGAAGAATGACTTCATCTAGAACTCAACCAGCAGCTGAGTACAGCCGCGAAAGCTGCCGGCCGCCGCTCTTTGTTGCGATCAATGGATGTTAGCTGCTGGAGGCAAAATGGGTCACTCAACGAACCCAAGTTGGGATGCGGGTTTCCTCCCAGTGCCGGGAAGGGTCAAAACCTTTTCCTCTAAGGTCATGTCATGAAAACTCACAGAATCTTGTGCGTTGATTGACCAGTTCGTGTATTCATCTTTGGTGCCATGTTGTATTGACAGCCCTGCATATCCGACAATAATTAAGTTGTTTTCTTCTTGATCATTGCTAATGATTGATCGTTTCTCGCCATTGCTCGTTGTTGCAAGCCACCTTTACACCAACCTCCCCCAAACATGGTAATCTTTAAAATATCCTCCCAAACTCACTATCCCCCAAAAAATGGTTACCTGTAGTGACACTATCCCAACAAAAAGTCTCACAAGTTTGTCACGCACATTGCCTCGCGCAGCTCTCGTAGCGCTGCTAACCAGCGCTGCTGGAAGCAACTCCCTTGTGCTATGCTCGAATCTACGCCACTCGCTTGAATGATCAATAAGTTTTCATGGGCAGTCGGCGCCGAAGCTGCAGGATGCGGGTGTACCCCTGGTCATGCACAAAGATCATTAGCAAAGTAACGACAACAACAACAACAACAACAACAACAACAACAACACCAACAGCAGCAGCA